>QYAN01000002.1:600000-1104622 GCA_003988815.1 Chlorencoelia australis
ACATCCATCAATGAATCGTATTTGGCCATGTTCTTTCGGAAGGTTTCGATTTTGCTCAGAACTGCTGTGAGACTTGTCTTTCTACGTTGCTAAAAGGCATTGGTATTAGTATCGCTTGACCCAGAGTGGAATACGTCAACAACATGGGCTATAGATCGTTCTCATGTTCGTACCCAAAATGACTTAAAAACATGATAATTCACCTCCCAATCGTTTCTCTAGAGAGTAACAAAGCTTAGGGTGCACTTACGATACGAGGTCTATCAATCCAAATAGCCCTGGCCATTTCCACATATTCAAATCTAATTAACGATAAAGTTGTATCTGTAAACCTATCTGTGCCGATAGGTTGCCTCCCATCTGCACGTAGATCAACATCATCAATATTTAGAGGTAACCTAACATCAAAATCTTCCTTTCGTATTGCTGGCTTCGGGCCTTGAGCTTCGCATGTTCGGATATCTAGCCAACAGAGCTGATACCAAATTAAACGCCTAACATGTGTCTCAAGAGGATTCAACCCGTACGTCTCACCATCTCTGTGCAATCCCATACACTCAGCCATCCGTACTGCCGCTCCTACAAGGACAGAGTGTGTTCTGGAGATCTCGGATCGGCAGAGGGGGAGCTGTGCTTTGATGTTAGTTTGCTATTACATAGAATGTTTATGAGACTACTTACCAAATATAAGACAAAAGCCTGCAGAATTTCAATTTTCGTCGTGCGGAGAAAGTGTGCTCTAGAAAGGGCAGTCTCAGTTCCTAGCTTGAAATTATCGATCAAACTAGCCTTGGATACTCCAAAATCACAGCTAACTTGCTGTTCATCCATGCTGACAACTCCAGAAAATAATGTTGCAAAAACAATAGTCTGTACAGAGCTGGGTGGCTCTATCCCCAAGGAAACCTCATCCCAGAAAACGTCATATTCTGTCAAATCAGGAAGTCAGCATTAGCTTAATTGGCAAATATTTGGGAGCAGAGAGAGTAAGTAGCAACCCATGCTGGAAACTGTTTGAGAGCATAAATAGTATGAAACTTGGTCATCGCACCTTTCTCAAATGTCGGTCTATGTAATATTTGCGTGATTGGGTGAACTGCGTAGAAGTATTGTTTTATGAGCCTGTCAGCAGCAAGCCGAGATGGCAAGAAATCAAGAAGTGAAGACCGTGAATTCGAGGGCCCAAAAAAGCTGCAATTCGAATCAGTGTTTCTGAAACAGGAAAGAAAACAATAAGAGCAGGTCTCGAGAACTTTGCAGCATTTGGTATCAAATTGGCTCAATCGTTCAGACAACCGATAGACTCTGAGGGCCTACTCACAAGCCTGATGCTGGCGCAATGTACGCGGGTCCAGGTTTTAGCCATTCATATGCTGGTGGGAGTATTGTCTTCGAAGATGAAACTCTTTGAGCATCCTTCTGGCCTATCACTAGAGGGTTCTCGATGGTATATGACAACTGTGGTAGAAGAGTTAGAGTCAATACAAGCAACCTTGAATTGGCTTCTGTAAACACCCCAAGAGATATACTTGTTCATATCAAGAATGGTAGTAACCAAATATATATGGGCTCTTAGCACTTGCAAGTAAGCCATGGGCCGTATGAAAACAAGAGCAAGATTGGAAGTGCCAGCGATGATATCCTAGATTAGGAGCTACTTCTTCAAAGAAGCATGAAGTACTGCTATTGATTAAGAATTCCTCCTCCTTCTTGGAATTGAGGTTTCAATAATAATAGGTAGCGCATAAAGAGTTCAAGCCCCTGTCTATCGAGCCTGTCCTATCGATGCAGACACAAAGAAATAGAAATCGAAAATGAAAGTTGCTTACCTCCTGACTAATCTTAGGACGGAAGAATCCTCCTATTCTTTCTGTAATCCTCATCTTCCCCAGACTAATCCCAAGATCAAGAAGCTCATCATCATCTCCGTCGACCTCATCGTAAGCGGCATCTTCAACTGCCACTGGAAATCATTTAGGTCAGTATTACTTGGTCAAAATAAATAACAAACTGGCAATTCTTCCAACACAATTGAGATAGATAATCCTGTGAAGCACTAGAGAACAAGAGACAATAACGAGAACTGGGAGGCCACCATCGGTAGCCATGGTTGTCGGATTATTGAAACTCTTCTTCCACCCTTAAGCTGTTCTGTAATTACAAGAAACATTGAGCTCTAAATGTTCTATACAATCTAGAACATTTTATAACATGAACTCTATTTAGTGACCTGTCTATCACTTTAGTCTACTGCTGGTAGACAATTACTCCTAGACTTCTCGGTTGGGTTTTGATCTAGAGCGATAACTCGAGAAATGGACATACATGGCGTAGGTTCGAGATCTTTCTCGTCTTCGTTTGCCGGTAGGTCATGGTCCGCATCATCAGGGACTGCCATTCTTTGCCGGTTCTCAGAAGAGGTTGCTGACTTGGCTACATCGCGCTCCAATAGCCTCTCTAGAGAGCCCACTTTCTCCTTGATTTCCTGGAGCTTGAGCTGGCTTACCTGGTCCAACGCTGGAGCGAGAAATACACAATCACGCTGGAACTTCATACAGTTCGTACATGGATGAGACTTGTCACAGCGCAGCTTACGGCGTCGACACTCGAGACAAGAAGTGATCATTCTATTTCTCCGTCTGACCCGCGGTACTGAGTGATTGGACGCAGTCGAGCCTGACGAAGACCCCTGAGCTGAAGCTGGGAAGACATGGCTGGACGTAGAGGGAGGTTGATTAGGTGGGGAGGAAGTGCTGGAAGGGCTGCTATGATGTTGGCCCGTTTGATTGGGGTTATCCTCAGAATAGTCCATAGCTCCGAAACAGACCTAGTCAAATGATTGTTCAGTCGTCCTATACAAATATGCAGTGATAGGCCTGTCGAGGAGGAAGGCCAAATTTTACGTCCGTAAGCTTCATGTACGTAATAGTTAACCTTAGTCAGCAGAGCTTCCTTTAGAAGCCTCATAAATGAAAATATGTCAATCTCCAGAAACGAGCTTCTTCAAAGAATTTCGTCATGACCGTGCTTGCAAATTATCTTTGATGCACATGGGTTCTCTTGCGCCTTCCTTCCAAATCTAACTATGATGATACACTGATCAAATTCTGATCTTTCTTCCCTAAACGTCAATATCCATCTTCTCTCCTAGCGCTGCCTCACCACCCTCTAGCTCATGTACTGTAACATACTTGCTAATCTCTTCCCTCGTAATAATCTTCTCGTTCAACACCGCTGTCGTTCCCCGCTTGAAAACATAGCTCTTCTGCTTTTTGCTACGCTCATTTGGCTTGATATAACCTCTCTTCAACGTTGTCTTGTCTTTCGTGATAACTGCCACGTCCACATTTGACCCAGAACCCAAATCATTGAAGATACCAGCTTGAATTGCATTCGATGCCAAATTAATAGCCTCCTGCTCCGTCATCTTTGACTTCCATTGAGTCTCGAAGACAGACATAGCAGCCAGTGAACCACTTCCCATGGTGACATAGGGAAGTTTATCCGTACTTCCATGAGCATGAACAGTGAAGAGCCCAACGCCGGTAGGATCAACTCCAGCTACAACGAGATATGCACCGATGTGACCTTGGTATCTGAAAAGGTGCTGCTTTAGCATGGTCATGCAGGTAACGACTCGTGGTTTTCGCCCAGTCGATAAGGCGTGAAGTTCGAGTTGTGACGAGATGAGCGCTGTTGTGAATTCGGTATCTGCAGCTGTACCAGCGCCAGCACACCAGATCTGAGGGGCAATGTAATGAAGCTTCTCACAGTTCTACAGAATTATCAGCATTTAGCTAAAGCTTGATCCTGGCTGTTACAAACCTTGTCTGCAACAATGGGTCCACTGGTCGCTCTGGTATCTGCAGCAATCTTCATAACAATTAGCATTTGCATGAACAGGTCGCTCTAGGAATGTGGCCGAGCTCTGGGGATGTTGAGGATGGATCGTGTGTAACTCACAACTACGCCCCCATCAAAGATGCATCCAACAATAGTAGTTCCCGTACTCGTCGCCTTTGGTAATGGAACACCTCTGGCATGCAGTGCAGCATTACGGGTATAGTTGGAGAAGTCAAAACCAGGCATGGTGATCAACGGAGCTCAATGAGCTGTAATATGGGGTTTGACGGAAGAACTCGGGTATTATGCCGCTCAAGAAGCCGTGGAGGTTCGTGAGGATTCTGAGATGGGGATATGAGGATATGGGGATGCTGAAATGTTGCGTCTCTGCTTGGTAGTTTCCAATGGAAGTTGGGGTGTACGCGAGGAGCTTTGGCTGCCTTGTGCCTTGGTGTTGCCAATAAATTCGTGTGACAAGGAAGCGAAAGCGCGACAGCTCCGTAGAAAATAAAATACAACAGCCGAACGTAGAACTCGACTTCTAAAATCATTCAACCCACGACAAGCATTCGAATTTGATACCATTTGCAATAGAGATATCGAGGCACAATCAAAGATTTTATTCCCACGACAAAGCAATTTCCGTCAACCTTGGAAATACAGCCGCCCTTTTAAGCTATCTCCAAAAGATATCTACAATCAATACCCAATGCGCCGCGCGATCTCATGAACCCGTGGACCAGTCCATAGTATTACTACTTTGCGGCTGTCATGGCTTTCAGCTTTGAGTCAGGTAATCCAGCAGCAGATCAAATACAGGTAGAATCAGGTCCCGACCTCGAAGACATAACAACAGAGGTAAACAATGGTCTTCGCCCTGCAATCAAACATTTACTGACAGCCCACAGACACTTGGTTTCTTGTCCCTTTCCGGCGAGTCAAAAGTACAATTACTGCCTACGTCATGGCCCTCAGACAATCTTCCTCCGCCGACGGCTTCCCTTATGAGCGTGGCTTCAAGACAAGGACTTCTCGCAGCAGCCGGTCCAGATGCTGTGATAGTGGCAACTACGGAATCAGTTAGAAAGGCGTTCGATGGTGATGCAGATGGCAATATCAAACCTTTCCAGCCGCAGCTGGCCATTCCGATGCGAATGAGGATATCACAAGTTGCCTTTTCTGCAGATGAATCTTACCTGATTTTGTCTGCTCAAGTTGGAGGAGGACTGGCGGTCTACGATGTCAAAGCTGTACTCTCAAATTCTACACAATCGGCCTTTGAAATGTTCACCAATGGAGAGGGTTTAAGGGCTTTGGTACCAAACCCAACGCCAGAAAAGGCCGAGCTTTTTGCAGTTGTGACGGATGGAGGGAGTCTCATGATAGCAAATTTGAAGGAGAAGGCCTTCGTCCCTGGCCCCAATGGACATGTCCTTAAAGATGGCGTAAGCTGTATCTCATGGAGCACAAAAGGGAAACAGTTAGTAGCCGGACTTGCTAATGGCACTGCCTGCCAAATGACACCCGAGGGAGCTATCAAGGGAGAGATTCCCCGACCGCCCAATGTTGGTGATGGTAATTTTGGTAAGTGCTTTACCCCAAGGCGATGAACCTGCTTACTAAATGTTCAGTCTCTTCCATCACTTGGCTGAAGAATCATGTTTTCCTCCTCGTGCATACACCGTCAAATTATGACACAAGCGTGGCTCCTCAATCCATTTTTCATATTGTAACTAGAAACCCAGCTAGTACCAGCTTCTCTTTTTCGAAGATACCCGATCCAGCTGGTCCCTTCGGTCTCAATCGCTCCCCGCCGCATCACTTCATCCTTCGCCTGAGAGCGTTTCCTCCTAATTTAGAGGACCTTCTCATAGTTGCATCAACAGCGTCAACGGATATTGGTCTTCTAAGTGAATCAAAAGCCCCTCTTACCAGAGATAAGCCTGCGGAAAAAATCACTGGTGTTTTCACAATGACTGAAATGTCCGATGATTCTCGCCGAGCTCAGCTGCCTTCCACAAGTGATTTGGGAGATACATCCCCAATTGGGTTAGCGCTTGATCTTTCAAGTAAAGAGAAGGTATTTAAGCCAGCTCCATTTTTAGAAGTAGACGAGTCACCGGGTCCATTACCTGCGCTCATGGTACTTAATAATGAGGGTGTTCTTGCCTCCTGGTGGGTGGTCTACTCCGAGTCAATCCGGGATGGCATATCTTATCCTGGTCTCGTCGCAATGGAAGGCTCGCAGTTATCTGGACAGTCAGCCCAACCAGGACCCCCAGCACAAGTCCCAACGTCAGCATTTGGTGCATCTTTAACGCCTGCGTTTGGTGCTCCTACATTTGGAGGACCGTCAGTGATAAGCTCGCCTTTGGGGAGCTCAAAACTTGCAAATGGTGCTACAGGTGTATTTGGAAATACCAGCGGTCTAGGCAGGAGTCCATCTCTATGGAGTACACCTGCTATAAATCCAACCACCAACGCCCCAACTTTTGGATCATCAACATTTGGCACAGGGCCTTCAAATACTGGGCCCGCTTTGGGGACATCGTCATTTTCAGCTAATAAGCCTGCCTTTGGTAGTTCTGGACTTCCAGGCAATCGGCAGTCCCCTTGGGGGCCTGCATCTACTACAACGCCAGCAGCAGCATTTAGGCAAGAGAGTAAACCTACCTCCGTGTTCGGATCAGCTTCTTCCAATACAATTCCGTTATCTAGTGGGTTTGCTAGTTTCGCTGGCAAGGGTGGCTTCTCATCCGTTGCTCCCTCAACAGGTGGAAGTATCTTCAGCTCTAAACCCGCTCCAAGCCTCCTTTCCAGCCCCAATGGAGGATCTCAGATGGAAACAAGCACAAATTTTGGCTTCCCGAATAAAACCAATGAAACCCCAGCCAGTCCGTTCGGGGGCAATAAATTTATTCTTGGCTCGACATTCAAAGCCGATAATACAGAGAGAGACGAACTAGGATCCGAAAATGTCACGAATAGAAGTCTCTTCGATAGAAATTTTAGTAATATCCTTACAGAAACAGAGCAGCCGCCTGCTGTGCAGACTCCAGTATCTAATGATGCGGACATGGAATCTTCAGAAGACACAGCTAAGCCACAAGAAGACAAAAGTACCTCGACTCCTGCGCTATCATCTGCTCCAACGATAAGCAATGGAAGCATCTTTAGTGCACCATCGTTTTCTCCAACAAGCGGGGGTCTTTTCGGTTCAGTAAGGACCTTTGCGCCTAAAACTTTGCCATTTGGAGAGCTCAGCTTCGGAAAGCCAGCTGGATCAGGAGCGACCTCGAATCCTTTCCAAGTGGCTGCTTCTAGTCCGAGTGGTTTAATTACGAAGGGCTCATCTAACACTTTAACGCCCATACAGCCAACAACGGCAGCAGCAGCTTCTCGGACTCCACCTTCTCCCAAAATCAAGGAAGAGTCTGATATCGGATTCAGCCTTGTTAGTCGCGACATTCCTGATGCTCCCTTGCCGCCTGATCCAACCAGCAAGACTATCTATGCTTCGGGAGATACGTCTCTTTCCTCATCTAATGAGACCGACGCTCCCCTGCCTCCAGATTTTATCTCTAAACCTACTCAGAAACCCGCACAGCCAAGAATACTGCCAGTTGAAAAGAGCATATCTGACATACCCTCTGAACTGATTCCTCCTAGCGAAATTCCAGGAGGTCCAGAAGACGAAGGCGACGATTCTGACTTTCTCACGGAAAATGACGGAGATGGTGAAAGTGAAAACGCTACTGAGGGTACGAACGTTGAAGACGTTGCTAAAGAAATAAATATTACATCACAAAATGCTACCCCAGGCTTCACACCGCAAAGCTCATTTGGCGGTATGAGCAATCAAAATGGTGGAAGTGGCCTCTTCGGCCAAATTCAAAGCCCCAGTTATGCGACGAGTGGTCCAACAAGAGGCCTATTTGGTGAGGTTGGTGGATTAGCAGTTCCTAAATTACCACCACCACCAAAAATGCCTACTAGCCCTCGCTCACCAAGCCCTGTGCGGTCTGCCATACCAGGGAGGATGATGGCGCGTCCTGAGGCCTCGAGGTCGGTCAGCGCGCCACAAGTCGCATCAAACTTGCTTGGATCTCAGAGGATGGCCAAAAAGTCAACTGTGCCATCCCAGAGCACATTTAACGCTTCTGTGCAACAACACAAAGCCGATGAACAGCGTCGAATCGATAGCAGGACAAGAAAGGAAGCAGAAGAGACGCAGCCTTTGGTCGACGATGAGGACGAGCTAATGCAAAGGACTTTAGCCGAGGAAGTCGTAGGTACGACAACTCTCGACGAGTTTGTTGCTCATTCCAACTATGTAACTTCGACAGTTGACAGCATACCGGCTCAGGTTGAAACCGTTTACCGTGATATCAACTCTATGATTGACACTCTTGGTCTCAATGCCAGATCTTTAAACGGTTTCATAAAAGGTCACACTGAGCAGTATAAAGAAGAAGACCGAACTCGCGAGGACCTCGAGAATGAAAAGGACTGGTGCCTTGATGAGATCCCAAGACTTTCTTATCTTGTTGAGAAGGAGCTCGCAGGAGAGCTCCGTGATGGACGTGTTCAAGATGTAGCCAGCAAACTTGAAATATGTAATGATCTTCTGAAAGATCTCATTAAACTTCGAGCCAAGAATGAAGACATCAAGAAGATCTACTATTCGCATACACATCCGGAACATCTAGCTGTCACCCGCGCCCAACCATTAAGTGCTGAACAAGCTGCACAGCAAACCGATTTGAGGAGAGATTTCACCAAATTCCAAGGTCTACTTTCCGAAGTCGAGGAAGGTCTGACTTTGCTAAGGGCCAATCTAGCGTCACAGGCTAGCGCAAATGGCAAAGCAAGCCAGTCTAGTGGGCCAACCGTCGAGGCTGTGATAAGAACCATTACGAAGATGACCAGTATGGCTGAGAAAAGAAGCGGAGATATTGATGTTCTTGAAGGTCAAATGCGCAAGCTAACTTTCAGTCCTGCTCCTTCTTCGAGCAGATACGGCCGAGAAGGATCGTCATTCGGAACACCACAAAATAATAGAATGTCACTGCGCAATCCCGGAGCCTCAACCGCAAGCAGATCGTTCTTCACGCCCGATAGCGTCAAAGATACACCTAGAGGCTTTCGTAGTTCGTTAATGTCATCTACTAATTCTCCTCCACGCAAGAAATTGAGTGGTTATACCAATTCTGAAAAGAACCAGCTAAGGGTGAAATTAGCAAGGAAGAAGGAAGTAACGGATAGATTGAAGGCAGCGTTGAAGAAGGCGGGGACCAATATCAGAACGATGGATGACGAATGATGTGACCAAAAGCGTTTAGAGGGCCCTAAGGAAGCAATGATCAGATATGTATGAGTAATAATGCAAAATCAAATAGTAAGGACCTCCTCTTGGATCGGCTAGCAACAAATGTCAAAGATCAAGTCTTGCTCTTTCACAGATTAGTTGTGTGCCATGAATTTGTCTAGACAGAGCCATTCCCATTTTGATACTTTGTGATAGATGTATTCAATAATTGTGAGCTTCTTTACTAGAGAGGATTGTCGCTTAGCCCGAAACCACTTTCTAATATTGTACTTGACTACAAACTGGCCTTCAGTACCATTATATCCTCGGCGTTTCTGAGCTGCTGTTCTAGATCCATATTCCAGATCCAGTCAAGTCGCTCCTCCAAAGTCCGTCTAATGAGACCTAAATCGGTCCCGAGCTTCTCATTTTCAATTTTATAAATATGGGCTGCCTCTCGACCTAGAACAAACAAGTCAATACCAATAATAAACGTACTCGTGGTAACAACCATCTAACCTCTCGGCCTCCGAATCTGGTCATACGCATACAACGCTCTCTCAACATCCTTCATATTATTAACCTTCCCTAGCAAATTCGAATGCATCCTCAATAGCCTAGCCAGCACCCGCTCCTTGATGTGGCGTAGAAGCATGCACCGCATCCACAATGATCGCAAGTCGCCGTATGGCATAAGTTGATGTCGAAGGATGACCGAATAATGCCCATACGTCCGGGGTTTGGATCAGAGATAGGATGCTTTTTGCGCTTGAGCCCCAGCTACTGAAATCGGAAAACATGTCTTCTTTTCTCATGGGGAAGGACTCATTAGTCGTTGACTATTTGTCGTCGGATTTGTGGCAGAATGCTACCACATTCATTGTTTTCCCGTGCTTGAATATGTGAATTTAGAGAGTCAGCTATTGCTGTAAGCATTGCAAGATTTTGAGCGTTTGAGATATTTCGAGACATTGATCCCGTACTTACTTGAAATTGTCAGTATATGACCTTGATGACCTGTTTCTAGCGAGCTCTTCTCCTAGAGCGTCCACTGCTTTTCCCATGGGTATTAGCCATCTATGAGCGTACTTGCTCGAAAAGTGAGCAAGACAGTCCGGTGATCATCTCTCAGGAGAATTTGCCGCATTCTGCTCTTCACACCATCGCAGCCAATAACAATATCTGCGAAAGCGGTCGATCTCATGAGAGGTAGCATTCGCCGAAATAGGAGCAGGTGTTTCTTTTGGGTTATATCTCTGATCGAGCCCGTTATTAAGAAAGGTTTTGATCGTCAAAGTCCAAGCAATGGCTTTCTGGAGAAGAAATCCCTATGATTTGACTTCCGAATGGGTATGTCCGGGGAAGGGTGGGAGAATGTAAAGGGGGGAAAGGTTCCGGCAAGGGAAGGAGAACATATTGCGAGAGTTTTGAGTGGTGTTGGGCAAGCGTCTGTTCATCGGGCTCATTTCTTGGATGAGCTGACTAAATTGGTTCCGGATGGGATGCGGAATTTGGAAAGAGGGTTGAGGGGTAAAGGGTATAGAGGAAAGAATTCAAATGACTTTCCACGACGGGTGAGCCTTTGGTTTTCTTTTCTGTTTAGGCCTTGTTGGACTCCTTTCGCACTCTTTATTACAGCTCCAGCTTCGATTTTGCAGAAAGACATGTTAATTGCTTAATACAGATTCGTAGAGCGTGCAGGGTATATTTTGATGTAACAACCCTATGGTGAGGCAAAGCCCTCCTATCCCTCTTCTACAGACAGCAACATGGCATGGTATTTTTAGATGCCATACTGCAGCAGTAGTAACGGAGAATCGAAATCAACACTTTTGTTGATAAAATAAGGTCTAAATAAAAGGTTGAGCTTCATGAATCTAAAACCGGCCGGTATGAAGTAACAAATACAAATAGCACCCTTTCGGCCTCTGCGCAAACCCCATGCATAGACTTTTCGTTTTATAGGGACTCTAGATGAGAGAACTGCCAATCCGGCGTAAAGGAGATAAATATGGCAAGAGTCAAGAGACACAGTACAACTAGTACACGGGTCAGAAAATCGACATAGAATCGATGCTTCTGCAACTAAACAATATGGCCAGCTTAGCTTGTAACAGGATAAAGATAAAATCGGGCATGTGGTTGAATATGAATGTAATGGAATAGTTAACGGCGCTTTATAATGTAGTAAAAATAAATTTTCTGTACAAATATCAGACTGTATTATTTATATGACAACCACATGCTTTCGTAATCGCTTCGCGTTTATCCAAACCCAACCTTGCCTTGCCTGCTGCAACTCCACCTCAATCCGTCTTCCATATGCCAGCAAAATTCAGCTAATGATACAATCAAATCAACATGCCTCTAGGATGGACAAGAATCAACGCAAAGACTGCGCCCCCAAACAAGAACATTGTCTTCATCAAGCCTCGCGCTGGCCCAGATGAAGCCAAATCTCAAGAATACCTAGAGAGAATCGCCGCACAATGCCTGCCAATAATGAACAAGCATCATTTGGCTGTCGTGTCTTTGGAAGAGTATGAACCAAATCGAGAGGTACGATTAGATAAGGCCCCTCCCCTCAAACTGCATTCTGCTTCGTATTTCTAACCATATCAGTTCTGGGGCCGCAACTTCAATAATGGAGAGGTAATTCAACTCGTCTTAAAATCACCAACCTCCAACCACTGGTTGCCATTAAAGTTTGTTCAACTAGTTATGATGCACGAGTTAGCCCACAACAAGCAGATGAACCACTCCCGCGCTTTTTGGCAGGTCCGCAACGAATTCACAGATGAGATGAAAGCTCTATGGAGCAGGGGCTATATAGGCGATGGGCTCTGGGGAAGAGGCATGCTTCTAGAGAACGGAGAGTTCGATGGAGAAGCGCTGCCAGATGGAGAGATAATGCCCGAGCACCTTTGCGGAGGCACATTCAGATCTGGGCATAGGAAAAGAAAGGCGAAGCCGCAGATCACATATAAGGAAAGACGGGAGCGCCACATAGTCAAGAAATTCGGGAGGAATGGTGTGACGCTTGGAGAGGATGAGGAGGCGAAGGCAAAGTTGGAGCAGGGCAAGGTAGGATTAGGCAAACCAAGAGTGGCAGGGAGTAAAAGGGGTAGGGAACTACGTGCTGCTGCTGCCCTAGCAAGATTCGAGGTAAAGAAGGAAGAGCCACAAATGAAGGACGAAGATTTGGTTACGGACAGTGAGGCAGAGAGTGAGGATGAAGTTTCTATTAAATTGGAACTGGACGATGCTCTGGACCTAGACGGGAGCAAACTACTTGACAGCAGTGGCAGGAGGTTGCACAAAGTATGCGAGGATGAGGGTGAGGATGAGGACGGCAACATACAACGAGAGCTTTCAGAGCTTCAACCCTTCAAGGGTCTTGTGAAGTCAGCAAAGTCATCTCAGGTTAAGCTAATTTTACCAGCTAGTCTTTCCCATTCCATGAAGCCCTCAAAATCCATATCCGGCCCCTCGCAACCAGCCCAGCCTCCAAAAGAAACATCCATCAGCAAAAATGCATTAGGAGACACTGCCGCGAAAGCTGAACCTGTTGAAAAGCAAAGACCTAATAAGGAGGAGAAAGTCTATCAGGCCCCGATTGCCAAACCTCCTCCCATTTCAGCCCACTCATGTCCTACATGCTCCTTCGAAAACGACCTACCGGCTTTAACCTGTATTATTTGTGCCAATGTCCTCCACCCAGACAGTGTCGTCGGATCATGGAAATGCAAGAGTGCTGCATGTAAGGGGACTAAGTACATAAATGCGGGGGATGTGGGTTTATGCGGAGTTTGTGGTAAAAGACCTTAAGGAAGTGCTCCAAATGGTATCTGGCTTATTGATTCTGGAGTTTACTTTTATAGGATACTTTAGTAATGTATTACTGCTTCTCTAGAATCACAAGTACTTAGATTGGTGTTGTAGGAGAAACAAACTCTGGTCACATACGGGCTTTACGAGTAAATAGGGGCATATTGCAGGGAGTAGGCCCTGATATAGTTAATGAATAATGAATGATAATTGCAATCACAAACTGCGTGAAAAGTTGTATCCTTACATGTAGATTGTTGGCCCTGAGTGGATGCTTGAAAAATCCTGATGGATTTCCATCAGATATTGATCGATGCGGATTGTCCGAGACAGGCTTGAATATTGAGAAGAGGGATGGGATAGCGAGTCTTTATGCCTAAAAGCAGGTAAATGTCCCTACGTATTCAATATATGTGTATCGGCTCTCTTCTCAGGCTAGCTTCGGACCGCATTTATATGTTTCTCGTAATGTGAAGCATTTACTTTTGAATGTTCTAAAGTGAGGGAACATCCAGTTATGAAATACAGAGCAGAGAAAGAGGGGTATAGAGACGCATTTCAAATTAACTTCCTTCTCGGGTCATCCTACTGTATCCTTACTCCTAGTCTCCATAACTCTCAATCCCAATTTTCACAGCCAATCCTACCCCAAATATGAATCGATCGGATCTGCCCCTTTCGTCTCAATTCCGAAGCTCAATGCTTTCCAAGCTAGTCAATAGAATCATCCCTCAGCTTGAAAAGCTCCTTTAGCACATCATCCGTGTTGCTGCGGATTGCATCGTGGTACATCCTGTTCGTGATAAACTGCTTGCAATTCTTCACCAATTTGGCTGTCTCTTGCGCTAAGCCGAAGTCAACATACATATCATCTATGTACGTCGCTGCATACAAGGGGACATCGTTTCGAGCTAGCTGCCACTCGTCGTAGAGATCTGGCCAGGAAGAGTGTTGGGCGATGATTTCAGCGACAGGGGCGAGTTTTTCTAGCTCGGTGAAGGTTTGGAAGACTATGGGGGAGGTTAGTCGTACTTGAAAAGGATTAGAGGAGTCGATAAATTGATATACATACGGAAAGGATAAATCATCTCTCCCGCGAAAAACATAGGATATTCACGGAGGGTCGTCGGCGAAAGTGGCGAACCAGACAGCCATGAATATTCTCTTAGCCCTCTACCCACTCGTTCAGCAGCCCAGTTCGAAGATTCACCTTGGCAGTAGATAGCTTCATGCATAACAGCATAGAGAACATTGTCTTCAATGCTAATTGCACTCTCCAGAGCCGAAAGCGTGGGCCGTGTAATGAATTGGAATTGAGAAAGATCACTCTTCATGCGATACACGAGCTCATGGACTTGATCTAGACCGCCGGCTACACCAAATTTAAGTCCAAGGGTGAGGAAAACTCGGACTGTGAGGAGAGCACCAGAGGGTAGAAGTAGTCCTCCTTTGCTTTTTATGTAGAAGGCGAGGCTGTGGACGGTCTCAATATCTTCAGGGTACTTGGCGTAATATATCTTATTACGTTCTGTAACTTTCTTGTAGGTGGCTTTGTAGACTTGGTCGGCAGTTTTACCAACCGGGGCAAGGCCACCGCTTGTGAATGCTTCTCTGAGACCGTTGGAATAGAATGAAAGGTAGGTAAGAACACAAAAGCCTCCAAATGATTGACCGAAAAGTGTCCACCTGTATCAGGGGTTAGATGTAGTGGTGGACAGAGGGTAGGAGGAATGAAATGTAGAAGAAAAAGCTAGATTAGGTATTCATACTTCTTGAGTTCGTGCGGGTAGTCACTAGTCAGAGTTTTACGAATAGCCTCGCAATCACGGACTATCGAATCTGCTCTGAAATTTTTGAGGTAATCTGCTTGACTATTTGCATCACCCTGTAGAGCTAGCGTTTCTGATGAAATGGGCGTGCTGAGTCCCGTTCCCCGTTGCTGGATGATACTTCAGTTGGTATAAAAAGCTTAGGATGTGAAGTCTGGCTCTGAGAAGTCTTTGGGCTGAGGAGGTAGATAGACGTACATCTAGGAATAGGATTTCTGTTGATGATCGAAAAGTTAGCTTTTGCCTAACTTGAAAGGGCTCAAGAAGTTTTGGGAAGTGAGATAAGTATATGACTATACAAGCATATGTCTGGGTATTGGGGAGTGTGAAATAAGGAACTCGATTAAACGCACGGTAGCCTTTGTCGAGGACAGTCTTGGTAATGGGGGAGCTTTGAGGAGGAGGACTGAAACCTGAATTTAGCATATGATAGATAAAGATCTCGGGAGGGTGAGGATGTCAAGTAAAACTATCACTGCTCCCAAGGAAGAAAGTCTGAGACATTCAATTTGAATAGCTCCCTTATAGAAGGGTACCTATGAATCGAAAAAATAAAAAATACATGCCTTTGAAATCCAGGTCCGCCTTTCAAAAGTCAGTAATTTAAATCTCCCAGAAAATGTTGGATATAAGCAATAGAACACAGAAATAAGACGCAACAAAAGAGCACATGAACAAAGTAGAATTGGGTGGGTGGACAATTGCACACATCGTCAACCGCTAAATGTTCTCAGTATTTCCAAATATTCAGATTCCAACATTCCTAATAATAAAGAACATTTAAAGCCAGTATTTGAAATTATTACAGAACATTTCAAAAGTAGTTGGCCGAGTTAGAGGTAGGAGTAGAAACTGAACAGTAATCTGATGAAGACGCTGTCACAATTCCCAATCTAGTATGAGTAAAGGAGACATTCTTTTTCTGAGATCCCACACTAAAAAGGGGCTCAACAGCTGGAAGCACTTGATTTACTCTCCCCTCCCAAACAAAAACAGATAACTGCTCGATGTCCTACTGACCTTGGAGAAATACAAACCAAGGCTTCATAGCTGCCTTTCTTGCCTCCTCCTCAGAAGGGACTGCAGCTGGCTTTTCATGCCTGGTCACGCTTTTGGCAAATACTTGGATTACACCATCCTCGGGATTGAGATGATCCTTCGGGAGCTCAAAAAGGAGTTCGCTGATCTTAAGTTTTCCTACGTCAAGGTCAGTCTCTCAGGTCAGGTTCAAGGGAAGGCGCGATAGATCAGAGATATATGGAATGTCTCTTACCCGGTAACAAATGCGATTTTGTTTCTAGGAGTCGCGCGAAGGAGGCCATGTTTGAATCGCAATTCAATTCTACGATGTTGGTGGAGTTATTCCCAAAGGTCAGGAGAGGTGAAAGATATAACGAATATAATCTCGACTTGGGGTCCATTAAGGTGATCGATTTGATTTGGCGAGACTTCTTCCAGAACATCTTTTTCTTGCGCACAAATGGAACAAACAAACCACCAAGCTGAGGTGCCGTTGTAATTGGATTGCAAGACACCTACTAGTAGTCTTATTATATTACCTTGTAAGTAAATGTTGTCTCATCTTTTTATCCAGCTCTAGCTCCATCGAGTTACCGGCTTACTTATTGAGGGCGGAATACTCGAAGTCATTTCCTCTGTCTGAACTTTTCCTCCGCGAGTGCGTTATTACCATTTTATGATTGTCGTCGTTTTAAATACTCTGTTGGTCTATATTCCGAGTGATTGAGATGTGTTTGCCAATGGCAAAGCAAACTGATTGCTACTCATTCAAACCCTAGAATACAGCTTTGATTTCAGACTTGCATATCGATCCCGCAACAGAATTCCTCGAATCCCTACTGATAACCAACTAGGGCTCATACAGCTTTCATTGGGTTCACATGTACTGTCTATGTTAGCAGCAAATCAAAACCCAAAACGTGGTCCAGCTTCGTCCCGGTGATTTCTTTTTCGTAGAGCATATTCCCGTTAAGAGTTTGCCTATTGAACCTCTTCATTCTTAACATGGCAAAAGATAAGAAATCCACTGGCAAGCAAGCCAAAATCGCCGAAAAGAAAAAGAAGCAAGCCAAGAAAAGCGAGAAAAAGGAGAAGGTCAAGAGCTCAAAGAACGCCGACGCCGACAGCGATGCGGAAGATGTGGATCTAGATACTGTCCTCGCAGAATTCGCAAAAAAGCAAGAGCAATTCCTTAAAGTTACAGAAACTGTCTGTGACCCTCCCAGAGCTAGAGCCTCATCGACATTAATAGCTTCTCCTTCAAGCGATGAATTGTTTCTCTTTGGAGGAGAATTCTTCAATGGAACTTTAGCTACGTTCTTTAATGATCTCTATGTCTACATCATCAATCGAGATGAGTGGCGGAGGATTGACTCCCCGAATACGCCTCTACCCAGATCAGGGCATGCTTGGTGTCGAGGTGGAAATACTGGTGGGATATATCTATTTGGAGGAGAATTTTCATCTCCAAAACAGGGGACATTCTATCATTACAATGATTTCTGGAGGTTCCAACCTAGTGATCGCGAATGGACGAGGATAGAAGTCAAAGGGAAGACACCTCCTTCGAGGAGTGGTCATCGAATGACTTATTACAAGAACTACATCATTTTATTTGGAGGCTTTCAAGATACTTCACAGCAAACAAAGTATCTTGGTGATCTTTGGGTCTACGACACCCAAAATTTCGTCTGGCACAACCCGGTTCTACCTCTAGCAACGCAAAAGCCGGATGCCCGCTCTTCCTTCTCCTTTCTCCCGCATGAACTAGGCGCAGTCTTATTAGGAGGCTACTCCCGCATCAAAACAACCATCACTGGGAAGAAAACTAAGGGCGGTGCCCAAGCACAACGAAACATCTTGAAACCTGTCATTCACGAAGACTGTTTCTTCCTCCGAATCGTACAACCCGCAGCCGACGCACCACCCAACACACCACCAACAGTACGCTGGGAACGAAGAAAAAAACCAGTTAATACGCCTACTCCTCTCCGTGCGGGAGCAACGATGACGTTCCATCGCGGCCGTGGTCTGTTATTTGGGGGTGTACATGATGTAGAAGAGACAGATGAAGCTATTGAGTCTGAATTCTTTAATGAACTCTTTGCCTATAACATTGAACGAAATCGCTATTTCCCGCTCGCATTGAGAAAAGCTCGGGCTAATAATGCACGGAAACCTCAAACTGAAAGGGGAGGCCGAAGGGGAAGGGTGCAAGCGAATGAAGATGAGTTGTTAAGGAATCTTGCTGCACTTGGAACTGGAAAGTCTTTAGCTGATGCTGAAGACATGGAAATTGTCAAGGAGAAGGATGAGGACGAGGAGAAGTTGCCTAGTAAGGAGGTGCTGATGGAGTTCCCGCATCCGAGATTTAATGCACAGATGACAGTCTATGGGGATACACTGTTCATCTACGGCGGTACTTTCGAGCAGGGAGATAGAGAGTATACTTTTGATGAGATGTACGCGGTTGATCTTGGTAAAATGGACGGTGTGAAGCAGATCTTCAGACGAGAACCAGAGAATTGGCTGGGTGATGAAGAGGAAGAGAGTGATGATGACGATGAGGAAGATGATAGTGAAGAAGATGAAGACGAAGACGAAGAGGGAGATGCAAAGATGGAGGATGTGAAACCTCTCTATACAGAAAGCACCCGAAAATCGAAACGCAAAGACAAAGCCCCTCTAGTCGACTCCTCTGAAATCTCTGAAGAGCCATCTACTCTCACACCAACATCAACATTCGACGACACACCCGATGAAAGTGTTACCACACCAGAAGACAACCTTCCCCATCCCAGACCCTTCGAGTCCAGGCGAGATTTCTTCCAACGCACCGGCAACGAATGGCAAGACGTGCTCATGCAGAGTTTGAGATGGAAAGGTGTGCAGCCTGAGACGTTGGGCGTGAAGGAGATTAAGACGAGGGCATTTGAGATGAGTGAGGAGAAGTGGTGGGATTGTAGGGAGGAGGTTATGAGGCTGGAGGATGAGCAGGATGCTGCGGGGATTGGGGAGGTTATTGCGTTGGCTGACAGGGGGGAGGGAGGAGTTGGGAGGAGAAGATAGGGTTTGGTGGACCGGTGATGATAGAGGAGATGAGGAGTGGGAGAACTAGAAGATAGAGGATTACTTTAGATAGCGAAAATTAAAAGTCGACATCTGAGAGTCTGTGCTATTCAATGTGGGAAGTGGTCTCAACTCGTATAAATGATGCAAAAGTGGAAACTTTCAGAAAGCTGCCCAAGTCGCTAGTTTGTATTACTTGCTTGCCTAGAGTGATTCAAAGGACTCAAAATGATTGTTGAATCCCAATTCAGACAATATCTCAAACGTCACTTTTGGCGCCCTGAAAACTAGGAATTGGCCTAGGAGGAAAAGTGATTTTGAGAGAAGAGTGAATTAAAAGGGGGCTATATCTAGAATTATTGAAAGGTGATTCTTTCTGGGGGTTCTTACAGTCGTAGGGATTTTAGGAGCATTCAAATATTATTTCTTCACAGTCACAGCCATAAGAAACACACTTGACTTTTAATTCTTATTCTTTGTGTCTATCCGTCGTCTAAACGCCTATTAAAAACATTCTCTCGAAGTGACGAAAAGAAAATGCATATAAAATTGAGCCCACAATCCTTCAGCCAGCCCACTCATCTTAATCGCGGAAAAGGCTATTGCCCTAAACTTGCTTTGCTCAGGATAAAAACATTGGCACATGAGTCATGATATAATGAGCCGTTCGGTCACCGAATAATGAACTTTGTAAGGGACGCAAGGATGTTGTGAAATCTGAAAGCCAAACGCCGAATAGTAAATCATTGTGAAGCACATTGGACTCGTTCTCCACCTTGACCTTCCTCGTCCTCTTCATCCGTGGCACCGGCACCCATAGCACGGGATTGCTGACTGGAATCGACATCTTCGAGGTCGACAATCTCTGTCATGTTATCTGGCGGTGGAACATTGGTCTGAGGCGAGGTCGGAAGAATGCTCTTCAAGGCTTCGAATGCGGCGGGATCGTCAGTCCAGTTCTTTGGTGGGAATTTGATGTCGAATTGAATGAACAGGTTTCCGAAATTGTGGTGACGGTACGAGGGCATTCCTTGGCCGCGGATCATCTTCATCATCCCTAAGAGGCACTATTAGATCCGTAGTGTAAAATAACGAAGAGGAACTACTTACCTGGACTGATCGTTTCTCCTGGAAGAATCTCGACGCTGAGCCATCTCTCATCCAAATGTTCTATGTAGATAGTACCACCTGCAAGAGCTGTAACAAGGTCGATTTCTGCGTGATAGAAGAGGTTGTCGTCTTTGCGCTGGAATCTGGCATGAGGTTTTTGCTCAATCTCGAAAACGACATCTCCGGGTTGAACGCCTGGTGTCTGATCTCCTTCGCCCTTAAATTCAATCTTGTGGCCACTGCGAACACCTTTATCCACATGGACGTGTAGGACCTTTCTCTCGACCGTTGTCCTCTTGCCGTTGCAGACCTTGCACTTGTCTTTCTCGCGGATAATCTCACCTTCTCCGTTACAGTCGGGACAGACAGTCTGGAAGCGCTGAATCATCGGGCCCATTTGACGCATCATGGTCTTCATACCGTGGCCATCGCATCCAGCACACTTTTTGACTGCTCCCTCCTTTCCACCTCTCCCGTCACACTTAGGGCAGATAACTGACTTCTGTAAGGCGAGCTTAGAAACCTTGCCACGGTAGATATCCTCCAGCGAGACCTTGTGGACGTGATGGATAGTTCGCGCCTTTGGTGGACCTCTTTGTTGCATACCACCTCCAAACATGCCTCCTAGGCCGCCACCGCCGAACGCAGAACCTCCGCCAAAGAATTGAGAGAAGAGATCCTCGGCATTCATGCCGCCACCACCTGCGCCGCCCTCCAGTCCTTGTTCGCCATATTGATCGTAGATTTGGCGCTTCTGGGGATCAGAAAGGACTTCATAAGCATGAGAGAGCTCTTTGAATGTCTCTGCGGCAGCTGGGTTGTCGGCATTTTTGTCTAGTAATTGTTAATTTTCATCCGGTCACCCTTACAAGTACAGGGAGAAGTCTTACCAGGGTGATGTTTCAATGCGCCGACCTTGTATGCCTTCTTGAGTTCTGCATCTGTAGCACTGGACGATACCTGTATCAAGATTTGGTCAGCTTTTACCCACTCCACCCAGCCACAGAGGAGGGCTGCACTTACACCAAGGATGTCGTAGTACTTGGTATTCTTCGCCATGTTGTCGGCTTAGAAGAAAGGATCAATCACAGAAGTGTGAAACGGGAGTGGCTTTGCTTTCGAATTGCCGTCACCAGCGGATTGGAAAGATTTCTGTGCGAGTGAATCTGAATCTAAATCCTCGAGCTAGAGTGGTTAACCAGAGAACGGAGAGGAAAAAGAGAAAGTTGAGCTAAGAGATGCAGGAATGCCGCGATACTCTCGCTGCAACTGGAGACAGATGGTGGAATGTAGAGCGACGTAGAATAAATCTTTGGAGGAGTAGAAGTCGAGCAGATTGTGTAAAGAGACTGGCGGCTTACAAAGTGAGGCTCTGCAGGCTCAGGACAATGTTGACGCGCAGTTCGGATTTTAGTGGATTTGCGGTTGCCGATTCAGCTTCCTTTTTCTCTTTAGTAGACAGGTGGTAGTGGAAGTGAAGGATGTTGTTGCTCTCGACCAACAAACAACGTCAATTCCGTAGGAGTTTTGCTCTTGACTATGTTCGTTTTTGGTTGTATGTTATTATCTCTTTCTTTCGTTGATCGATTGAATTGTTGGAGAGTCCGTGGGCGGCGAGGAGGGCGAGGCCGAAATTGTAAGTGTGGAAATGTATGGAAGGATCTCGAAAAAAAAAAAAAACCAAAAGCAGAAATTCTGCCACTGCAAAAGAATCTGACTGCTTTGTGTCTCTCTTAAATTTGTTTATTAATATGATATGATCGGATCGAAATCAGCTCCACCCATCACAGCACAGTCGGTATCCGTCCACTTATGACATTTAAGGTACATGGATCCAAGATTCTACTGGATTCTATTGTTCAAATAGGCTTCTCCGAATGCATGGAAGCGGTCTATAATTAGATATCATTACATAAGCCGCTCGTTATCGATAAGAATCCCTGTTCAGCCTTTCTGGAAAGAGGCAACTTGCACATAACTACGGATATAGTAGCTTATATAGTAACGACATATATAGCTCCTTCAAATCTCAAACCAGAGAAATATTCGATTCTATTTTAAATTTCTCACAGTCCGTTCAGCTGCTGGCCAGTCCACAATGTCTCCCTTGAAGGATCAGGATGGACTTGCTATTGCTCTTGAAGAAGCAAGAATCGGTTACAATGAAGGCGGCGTTCCTGTGAGCTGCCTTTATTCTGTGTTAAAGGCTCTTATACTTAACCTTGCATCTCGTGTTTCTAGATTGGTGCTGCTCTGGTCTCTAAGGATGGAGTTCTACTAGGACGAGGTCGTAGGTGACCATTCTCTTGATACTCAATTTCCTCGGTACTTCTGGGGGCTTGAACCTTCAAAATTACCGTCCCTTCTCCCCGCTCCATCTTTCCTGCTTTTGCAAGGCTGATCCCAAGATTCCTATCCCTAGATAATATGAGAGTCCAAAAAGGCTCTGCAATTCATCATGGAGAAATATCTGCGCTCGAGAATTCAGGCCGTCTCCTGGCTTCAGCATACAAAGGCTCTACCATGTATACAACGTTAGATTCCATGAACAGCTCTTTAAGCAGGCGTAGCCCATAACTAACACTCATTTCAAGACTCTCTCCTTGTGATATGTGGTAAGTTTCCGAACCACGGTAGCCATCGAGCCTCAAGTAACGTCTCTCTTAGCACTGGGGCATGTATACTTTATGGTATTTCGCGTGTAGTCATTGGGGAGAACAACACCTATTTGTATGTGCGGACCCCGCTCCACCAACCTAAATGTACACCTGATAGAGTAGTAATGATTTAACACAGAGGAGGCGAAGCGTATCTCAAACAAAGAGGGATTGAGTTTGTCAATATGCAAAGCAAGGAATGTGAAGATCTGATGAAGAAATTCATCCAAGAGAAACCTGAAGTATGGAATGAGGATATTGGAGAAGGAGAAAGAGTCTATTCTAAGAAATGATTAAAGTACGACACCCTGTATATCATGATCCACAGTAGAAAATGGACAATTATTAACATTGATGATATTTGGGTATCAGCTGCCAGCTAATCGACGTATCTCCTCAAAATAAAACCTTAGGTCCTCGGGTTTTACAAAAGGGGTAATTCCTACCAGGGTTAGTAATTGGAAAAATCTGCATTTCAAGATGACTTGCCATGGCCAAGATTGGCAATCCAGCCTTGCTTTCCTCCTCCAAACCCTTTTACCATTTGCTCAACTACACCCGTGATTGCTTCTCTTGATCCATACAAGACACCAGGGTCTGCATTTCCCTGAAAGACTATTGGTCTATCTCCTCTTATCTTCACAGCTTCAGCTGCATCTTGTAGCCAATCTAGACCTACAACCTGATATCCCAAGTTACATAGCGAGTCTAAGGCGTACCATGCTCCCTTAGCAAAGACAACCATTGGTACCGGCTCTAGGCTAAGTTCCTTTAGTCTAGCTGGCAGATGTTTTGAGATATATGCAAGATATGGTTCCGAGAACTCTTTGAACGAGGACGGGGATAGTTCCGCTGCCCAAGAGTCAAACACCTGAACAAGCTGTGATAAAGTAAGTACCATACCTCCCGACGAATCAACAACTTACTTGTGCCCCTGCTTGAACTTGCAATGCTAAATACTCCACGCACACTTCCGCAATCTTTTGCAAGAGATCTTTGCTTGCTTGTGGGTATTTGTAGATCCAGGTCTTCGTCTGTATAAACAGCTTACTTCCTCCGCCCTCTACCATGTAGCAGAGTAAAGTCCACGGCGCCCCACAGAATCCAAACAGTGGTACCCTTCCCTTTAGCTTGTGTCTGGTGAGAGTGATAGCTTTATAGACATAATCCAACTCGGCAGCTACATCAACCTTTTTTTGGAGAACCTCTTGGTATTGGCCATCGTCTGGCGATATGAGAGGATTCGGGAAATGAGGACCTTTCTTGTCAACCATCTCAACAGTCATGCCTAGAGCCTGAGGAATCACCAGGATGTCGGAGAAGATAATGGCAGCATCAATGAGACCAGCGAAACGTTCAATGGGTTGAAGAGTCAAGGTCGAGGCAATTTCTGGAGAGCGGCAGCATTCGAAGAAGTCGTGTGTGCCTTTGGCCTCATGGTATTCAGGGAGATATCGTCCAGCTATTATTGTTAGCCCGAGAAGCTCATGGTCTGGAGTAGAACATACCTTGACGCATAACCCATATTGGTGGTCTCTGGACCTCCTGGCCTAGAAGTGGTTAGTCAATACTGTGAGTCCTGAAGATGACGGTGTATTATTCTACTTCTTACCCCATGCCGTGCGGAGGATCAGATCATTCTGAAGTGGCTCAAATTTGTGTGCCATTGCGAGATAGAATACCGGTCTACTCAATCTGTAGGTCTTGACTAGCTAGCTGAAGAGGAATATTTGTACAAATGCCCCTCGTTGCCCCGCCTCACGGGTGATGTGATTTGCTAAGGACTCGGAATGGGCCCCTGGCCTGGTCAGCGGGTGAGTGCCTTAGGAAAAGTCACTCCCGCGAGGCGCAATTTAGAGCGCTCCTCGGATGCGTATATAAATTTGGAATTGGAATTCTGATTTTGCGTTGTACCTAAGCACTTTGAACGAACATTTCCATAGTTTATAGTTCAATCGCATGCACAAGAGATACAGGAACCTCCATCCGGCCACCAATTTCTTTCACTTTTACCCCTCGCCATTCGTCTCGATGTCTTTTCCGCGCAGACAAATCGTACCTTTGCTTCCCTAAAGCAATGCTTCCCCGACCAGCGACTTGTTGTCGAATGGTATCACGACAATTATTTACACCACTCGACTCTCTTTGGATATCTGATGACCTCCTATTCTTGGCTTTTCAGCGATTCTGGGTTGTCTCGAGAACAACAAGGCGCCATGGAAGCTTCGTACCTGGGCCAATGGAGGGCCGGAGAAGATTGGGCAGAAGACGGATGGCATATGCCTCGGAATCCATAACGCCTACTCCTTGGGATCCTGGCATGATCTGGCCGTCACCATTTGGTGCAGGCAAGGCTCAATTACAATGGGAACCACCTACCAAGAGACCTGCATTACCTGCTTGGTTGACGGAATGGTCCCCCGATAACCTAGAAGCTGTGTTTGACTTTGGGGAAACGGAGATTACGACACAGAAAGCGCTAGAGAAGAAAAGAAGCATTGAAGAAGATGTGCAAGAGTTTCGGAAATCATTGGAAGCTCCTTCTCCCTCAGTCTGCCATGATTTCAACCAAAAATTCAAGCAAAATCTCAGACTCGGTCTCATTGACAGTAATACCCTTGCTATGGCACTCGAGGTGGTTACAAAAGCATTCCAAAAGGTCTTTAGAGACGAACTCCTCGCGGCACAATCTCTCGCGTTCTATGCGGCCATCTGGGAGGGTATTTCAGCATGCAAGGTTTTCCATCCTACCGACTTCGATGACAAGGTTATGGGAGATTTGGTTTCTCTGATAGCACAACTACCCAGCACGACAGAAGTCCAGGCACTGGCTTGCAGCGTTCTTCGTTCAGTTTCTATCCAGCAGCTGCAAAATATGTTGGAGCCTATAAAAGATCTGGTTGAGTCCTGGTCGCGCAGCTGGCTTCGGAAACCACCGCTTGCTGATCTTGCAATTCATCTAGCTAACGCAGAAAGCAAGGCTATATTGTCACAACAATCTCTCTTATATGCTCATGAGCTCACCCTGAAGGCGCCCATTTCAGTGGGACATTTAGCGGAAGCACGAGAAGCCTTACATGTGGCTTCAAAGGATATCCACGCTTCTATTGAAGCTATCAGTACTGGGCTGTGGCTGTCACACATGTCTTCCCCGTTGAAATCTTCCGTTGAAGCACTCGCTGGTATTTTCCAGAGGATTCCTAAAAAGTTTCTATCCAGCTTTTTACTGTCTTGCACTAAACGAATCTTGGAATTTGTAATATGTGATCGAGGTTATCCCCATGAACTGAGGCGTGTAGTGCGGATGTTCTGGCTCTCTGTTACAGCGGTATCCCAAAATGGAGCCAATCCAACCTTCTACCACATCTGGACGATAATGGAGCCTCATCGATTTCTTGTGCACCCATCAGCTACAGCACTATGGATGCTGTCCGATCGAGAAGTTAGTGGATTACTCTTGGATCATTGGATTAGTAAGGGTCTTGTAAAGGATGAAGCCGCCTGTAGGAAAGCTTATGCGGTTGAAAACTTCCACCAAGAAGACAGCGAGGGATTTGCGCCTCTTTTAAGAACAATGAAAATTTACGGAAAGAAATCTGTTGATAGAGGCGAGGATCTCTTACGTCTCTTACACAATCTTAAAAGGCACGAAAAGACCCTCGGCGTCCTCAAAGACATGGGCGAGCTGAAATACAAAATTAGAATCCGACGGATGGCATTTGCAGTCGACGCCGCAACCAACAATCTTAGCCCCGGCAAAGCTTACATGACCTACAAGCTTGCCAAAAGTATTGTGTGTAAAGGCATCGACTTTTTTGAGTCAAAGGAAGCAGCAAATTTCATCTTGGCATTGATCAATTCCAAGGGCTTTAGGCCAAATATAATTTGGTCATTATTGGACATGAAAACCAGGTCTTGCCTTTCTGATGGAAAAGGGCCTTCACTGAGTCAGGCGAGAATCCATCTTGTAAATGAGATGGCTTACGCATTTTCCCGCCGCGAAGATTGCACTGATAGAAATGTTCTCAGGAATGTTATACGCTGCGCTCACTACCTCCGTTCACATGATGTCCCGGATTCTCCTCAGATGGTGAGAGCTATTGGCTATGCGGCGATTATCAGGCCAGTTGTGAATGGGAAAGGGGTTGCGACGGAAAGGTTGAAATGGTCTCTGGGGCTAATCAGGGAGATCGAGGGCAAGGATGTAGCAGACAAGGTAGATAAGACCGTCTTTGCTTGGAAGGAGCTTAAATACCAGAGGCATGTAGCGGAGAAGGAAGATATATACCGGAGAGGAAATGTATTGGGAGTGGGCCCTATAGACTAGACTCACTTGTAAAATCAAATGTCTCAGATGCACATGCTCTCCGGGTGGTTAATTGTAATAATACGCATACCAGCAGGATATTACCTGTAGACGGCGGAAATTACCGCAAGTATCTAGCATATGACATAAAATGGAAACAAGTAATTTGGTATAAGTAGTCATATTTGAATTCTAGAGATAGCTAGCTTGTTCAACCGGAGCTCCGGCTAAGCTGGGCAAAGCATTGTTCATCGTCTTCCCTTTTCTTCTCCTAGGTTTTCCGTACGCTTTCCGAGCTCTACTACGAGCCTGAAATCCGTGCCCCTTGATTTCACTCATGCAACACAGGCTCATTGATCAACGTCTTACCCTGCCTTTCTCTACCTTCCCCCTCATCTTTCTCCTCAATCTTTCTCAAATTCCCCAAACCATATAACAAGCTCGAAAGCTGTCCCATCTTACCATCCTTTCCCACCATCATATTCACGTCTGTCCCAACAGCATATCTCACTCGCTCAACCTCAACGAATCTTCCATCTTCGTGAACAAAGGTTAGCAAAGGATTGATTTCGGCGTCTGTTTCAGCTCTCAATTTAGTCGTAGATCCCGGCTCATGAACGCTGTCGACTGATACTATGAGCGAGACCTTAGCTTCTTCGTCAGAAACTACGACGACAGACAGAGGGTTGCCAAGCAAAGGGATGGTTTGGTTGTGCAAGAGGGCATTTGATTTTGCGTCCAGAGTGAATGTGAAAAGGGCAGGAAGGCTACGATACGTTAACATACAAGCGCAAGAATGTATTTTAATAGTGATAGGGGGCTTACGCTTCACAAGTGGCGATAATGGTGTTGCCCGAGGCCATTTCTGCATGATAAAGACCAGAGACCACAATGTTCTTCCGGGGGGTTATTTGATCAGTGTGTCCATCAGGCAAGGAAGAGGCTAGGTTCAGATTATATTTTGAGAGCAATTTTCCACTCAACCAATCCCATACAAAGAGATAATCATCACCACCCCCAGAAATCAGTACCTCTGGTCTGGTGCTTGGGATGCACAGCCGAGTGACGAAATCCTTATGCCCCAGACAATAGCCTTCAATAAAGTGAGCTTGTGGACACCCTCTCGAAACTCGGATATGTTCATCCCTATCAGCAGTAATGATATAATTCTTGCCTTGAGTAGCAGCAAGAATGACATCTGTGAGCAAGGAAACATGTCCAAGAAGTAGATTATGTTCAAAGGTTGGAACTTCTTTCTCGGAGGGTTTGTTCGTTTGTCGTTTTTGGTTCTGGAGTGCTTTGAGGTTACGGACTGAATGTACCGTGAGGTCGTTTGCGGCTGGTTTGAAAAGTATTTCGGCGCTCTCTTTTTTTAAGGCTGATGACTCCACGGAGGGTTCTTGAGGAATCAAGGGGAGGGAATAGACATCTCCGAATTTATCGGCGCTGATGATGGTTTTATTGTCTTCTGTGATGACTACAGCGCATAATCGCTTTGGCATTGTCCTATTATTCTCTTAGCTGCAAATTTCATGGGGAGCGAGAATGGTTTCAAAACTTACCGTTTACTGATCTCCCTCAACCCCTCTCCTTTCTCCAAATTGTCCCATTTGAGGACCCTGATACTCTTGTCCTCCCCCGTAACAGCTATCACGTGCTTGCAGTCTCGAGTCACTACCAAAGCAATGACAGATGGTGCTTCAGCGGTGTTAGCAACTGAGGCCCTATTGCTCTTCTTCTTTGCGGCCGGTGCCTTGGAGTCTTTCGCCTCTTCTTTCGCCTCTTCTTTCTTAGAATCTGAAAGTTTCCTTCTTTTTGCTGGAGGTAAAGGTTCTTCCGAGATGCTGACTGAAGACGGGTCCGACTTTTCTGATTTGGGAGCGGCCTCCCTGTTGTTCGTCTTTTTAGAAGTTTCTATAACCAGAGATTTCCAGGTTGAACGAAGGGAACCGTCTTTGAGATTGAATGATTCTATGCTTGAACCCCGTGCAGCTATCAGAAAATTTCCGCAGGTTTTCAGACATTGATACGGGATTCGGTGTTTAGACATAATTGTGTGGTGATTTCAAGAAAAATAGATGTAGTGCGTTGTATGCTATCATGAATTTATTTGTGTATGTGATGAAGAAATAAAGCAAGGTATCATATGGTATCGTACCTACTCACCTTTCCTTGAAGGCTTTCATCATCGATTCTCATCTCAAAAGATTTCCCCTGTAAGCGACTCGCTAAAATCTTAGCTCCCCACCACCAATTCCAAGAAAATGTTTCCTATCGATTTCGTTAACTCCAAATTACAACACAGAAAGTCTTCCTTCTTCAATCCCTCCCCCAGCCTCAATCAATACAATCTGTCCTTAAACATCCTACCTTCATCATAAGAAGATATGGGGGGCAGATCAGCAAACAAAGCCGGCTACTTCGAGAAGCTCAAGGGCCTCCTGGAAGAATTTAAGTCGATCTTCATCGTCAGCGTTGACAATGTCAGCTCTCAACAGATGCATGAGATCCGTCACGCTCTCCGTGGAGAGGGTGTCGTATTGATGGGCAAGAACACTATGGTGAGTAATCAATAACTGCTCACAATCGCCGTTGCGCGCCTGCCCGACCCTGCAGAATCTAATCTCAATCTTCAACGGATAGGTTCGTCGTGCCGTCAAAGGCTTTATCGGCGACAACCCAGAGTACGAGCGTCTACTCCCTTTCGTCAAGGGCAACGTCGGCTTCGTCTTCACCAATGGTGACCTGAAGGTTATCCGCGACAAAATTCTCGCCAACAAGGTCGCTGCTCCCGCCAGAGCTGGTGCCGTCGCTCCCGCCGATGTCTACATTCCCGCAGGAAACACTGGTATGGAACCTGGCAAAACATCTTTCTTCCAGGCTCTCGGTGTCCCAACCAAGATCGCTCGTGGCACTATCGAAATTACAACTGATTTGAAGTTGGTTGAGGCTGGCACCAAGGTCGGAGCGTCCGAAGCTACTCTACTTAACATGTTGAACATCTCTCCCTTCACCTATGGAATGGGTATTTCCCAAGTTTATGACCAAGGAAACACCTTCCCAGCTAGTGTTCTTGACATTGAGGAGTCGCAACTTCTTAAGGCCTTTGCCAACGCGATCACCACTATTGCTGCTATCTCTTTGGCCGCCAACTTCCCAACTCTTCCATCTGTTATGCACTCCGTTGTTAATAGCTATAAGAAGGTTTTGGCTGTCGCAGTTGAGACTGAGTACAGCTGGCCCGAGATAGATGACTTGAAGGACCGCATTGCCAACCCTGATGCTTATGCTAGTGCTGCTCCTGTTGCCGCCGCCTCTGACGCACCAGCTGCTGCTGCCGCCGCCGCTCCCGAGAAAGAAGAAGAAAAGGAAGAATCCGAGGATGAAGGATTCGGAGGTCTCTTCGATTAAGCGGATCTTTGCAGGTTTATAGGTGATATTTATGAAACTAATCATGAAATCGCAAGCGGTTTCCGGGATACCTATATGTAGCAAATGAGATACATGAGGTGTTCTTGAATACTACGAATAATGCAGAAGTGACGTGTGAAATATGTGAGAGCAGCGAGCATTTTCCCATATTGTAAGGTCAGTCAAAACATTTTCTTCACTCCATAGCACATCCCCCAAGCATATGATGAACAAATCTATAGCTTTTTAACCCTTAATGGCGCCACAAGCTCCTTGAAGACCAAAAAACAACAACTCTAATTTTTTCCTGACCGCTTTGATTTTTACATCTAGTGATACAAGCTTTTCTGATCTACGTCCAAAACACTGACAATATCATACAGAATTCCCTCTTCGACTCAATACACTCTTCGCTACATCAAGAGCCCTTGCCGGTAGCCCAGCCAGTCTCGCAACTTTCAGCGCATGACTTTGCCTATTAACTCCCTTCCTCAGTCGGTGTAAATACCTAAACCCTTCCCCATCCCCCTCATCCTCCTCCACATCCGTACACCAAAACCCCACTCCCTCCACCATCCCTCCCTCCTCTACTAACTCCGTAAGACCATGGAAATGCGTCGCAAACAGCGTCCTACACCCATTAACATGATACAAATGATGCAGACATGCGAAAGCGACTGCCGTCCCATCCTCCGGTGTCGTACCCCTGCCTATCTCATCCATCACTACAAAACTCCTCTTGGTGGCCGTCTTCAATATTTGCGCTGATTCTAACATCTCCACCATAAATGTGCTCTGGTCTCTATACAGATTATCTGCCGACCCAACCCGTGAAAATATCTGATCTACTATTCCTAATTCTGCATACTCGGCCGGAACGTATGATCCTACTTGTGCGAGAATGGTGATGAGTGCGTTTTGGCGCAGAAAAGTGCTCTTACCAGCCATGTTGGGACCGGTAATCATCCATATATTTTTCTCGTCGCCCACAAAACAGTCATTCGACACAAAGCTGCGACCTTCTTCATTCAGGCCGCCTTCAACCGTAAGATGTCTTCCACCTATAATTTTATGTTTCGTACTTGTATTGAGAATTGGTCTCGTCCAGCGGTTTTCCTTGGCAAGAATGGCGAAGGAACATGCCACGTCTAGTTCATCTAATACCGCAGCGTTTCTCCTTAAGTTAACTAGGTTGAAAATTGCCTGTTTTCGGAGGTCGTTGAAGAGACGTTGTTCTTCGGCTCGGATGCGTAGACGGCATTGATCGATTCGTTGGCCGAGAGAGGTCCATTCGGGGTGGTGGAAAGAACGGGTAGATTTTGATGAAGAGACGCTTTTCACAGAAGAAATATTTTGCAAGGTGTCTCGCCCGCGGATGTGACAGATGTGGCCGAGGCCGGGAGTGAAGCGAAGGGTGAGTGTTGAGAGACCGAGACGGGAGGAGAGATTGATTGCTAAGGAGGTCTTTTCATCGGAGAGGGTGGAGAGTGAGGCGTGGAGAGACTGGAGGGTGGAGCTGGCGCCTTCTTTCATGATCCAGGCTTCATTGTCTTCGGAGTAATATTCTCGTACGCTCGTGGGTTTTTTCTTGCTGCGGTTTCCTTTGGGTAAGAAGGTGATGTCATCTGTAGGCCCTTCGGCGGAATCCACAGTTGCTCGTGCGAGGGCTTGGACTTCTTCCGCTTCGCTATCTTCGATACGATGTTGTTGGACAAGACCTTCTTCGTCAATGGCATCTCGAATGTGGTATGCGAGTTCAACTGGTACTTTCAGGTAGACACGTGAAATGAGTGCCTTTACTCCCGTTGAGAGGGAAGGATCTTGAGAGAGGCAAGTGATGATGTCTTGGGTGCAATAGATAGTGCTTGCCAGTGCGAGGAGATCATCGGGGTCTCCACGACCAAAAGCAAATTTTTGGAGGAGACGGTGGCAGTCGTAGCTTCGTTTTAAGAGGAGTGTTATGTTGTCTCGGATGGAGAAGTTGGTGAGCATATATGTTACGAGATCGAGGCGAGAATTGATCACTTCTAGGGAGGTAGAGGGGGAGTCTGTTGCTCTGATCAGTTTGGTGAGCATTTCTAAAGGAAATAAGACTCACTCAATCGGCTATCTAACAGTCTTGCACCACCCTTCGTAACAGTGCGTCGAATAGTATGTAACACACTCCCAATAGCAGTATCTTCCCTATTCGTCTTCTTGATCTCCAAGGCTTTCATTGTATTCCTGTCCATTCCCATCAAGTCCAATTGCCTCACTGGAGGCTGCAACTTAATATTCGAGCCTTGCAACCTGTCTTCCACATAGCCAAGGAGGGCGTTTCCAGCCGCCACTTCCTGCTTCGAGAACGCAGCTTCTACTTCAGCGGACAATGGCGATTCTAGCATATGAGTCCACTGAGAAATCGGTTTCACTTCAGAGGAAGTAGTTGAATATGTAATTAGGTGATGATCTTCTGCCAGAGCTGTAAATATTCCATGGTCTTTGGATACTCGGAGATTCTCATTTAGGACAATTTCTCGGGGTGCAATACGGGCCAAAAAAGATGGGAGAGCGGGTATTGTGGTTGACTGAGTGAAGAAATGACCAGTTGATAAATCTAGCCATGCAAGCCCCACGGGACTCAAAGCATGCTCACGTATAGAGGAAATATGTTTTGTATCTAGCTCACGCTGGGAAGATGCATCTGAATGAGGAGGAAGATCTTCTATATGAACGGCCAAAACGTAGTTATTCATAAACGGATCCATGAAATTTTCATCAATCAATGTCCCAGGCGTGATAATACGAGAGACCTTCCGATCATGTAGAAGACCACCAGCCTTAGATTTAGCTACGATATCATTTGGATATTCTTCTGCAATAGCTACATACCGATTCAAGTCTTGCACGAGAATCTTGAGGTAGCGATCTAGCTGGAAAAAAGGAAATCCAGCCTATTGCTTCAAATCAGAAGAGGATCTTATGAGATGACAAGATGAATATGTACGACTTACCATAGAGACCGGAGTAGCATTGGGTCGATTCGCGTTTGGTCGTTTCTGAGTGACTTTCAGATTCAAGAGTGGACCGTATTCCTCAGCGTGCTTGAAATATAATTCATAGAAACCACCGACCCGAGTTAACAAGACGCAGTTTTCGAATTTTTGCATGTTGCTGCGTGCTTGAGCAATGACGGGTGGGTAGGCTGGAATGTCATCTTCGAAAGTTAGGGGTTCTAGAGGAATCAGGCCTTGGGGTATGTCTTGATCACGGACAAGAAGCTTGGGTGGTTTCTGGACTTTAACGGAGGGGACGACATCTTCTTCCAACGGGTTGTCTGAGAGAATGAGACCTTGAGGTAAATTCCGGGAAGCATTTTTCGGAAGTGTTTTCTCTTCTCCTTCATCTGACTCCAGAGGCAAGGGTTTGAGGAAATTGAAGGCTTGAGGTAAGTCTTCAAGCTTAATTGAGGTTTTCGTCTTTTTGCCCCTATTTCTTTGTAGCCAAGGCTGGTGAAGGAGGATAGAAATATGACTTTGAAGGAGTGGATGGTAGGGTGAAGAGGGTGAAGAAGGTGATTGACGCGGATGAAAATGGAGACGAGACCAAGGCGGGCAACGGTGGAGAGGAAAAGGGGGTCGCATATTTGTTCGTGACCTGGGAGGAGGCGAGGCTTAGAGATCGATTGTTGAGTCGGATAGAAGCGGTGAAGATGGCCAATCGGCAAGAGGAGCGACATCCATTCCATTCCCCCTCCGTTACTCAGCATGATCCGGAAACAGACATTGGTGCCCTCCCACCTTGCATGCATCGGCTAGAAAGCGTCGTCGTAGAGTTCTAGCCAAGGTATGAGAGGTATGTATTGTACCCGGGTGTATGCAACGGTATCTGTCAGATCTCTAAATCATGACCAGAGCCCAGCCCAGCCTCATCGATTTGCCAGCACCAAATCCTTCCTGTTTCCAATCCATGACTGATGCTTTCGTGATCTCGTTGCTTTGCTAATTGGGTTAGGAGTTCATCTGTTGCTGATCAAATCATTACTAAAGATTTGATATCAGCAGGAAATGCACGCCATGCACGGGCACGCCATCCCACCAAAGCAATCCTGGTCTATGGAGATGAACCCACCCCCGCCTTACGCAGAGCTACCAAGCTCTTGCCTTGCGTGCTTGAGGTAAAAGAGCGGCAAATGCAATACTATATAAGACGGAAACCCCATCCTACCTCCTTCCAATTCACTTCTCCTCATTCTCTCTACTTTCACCCACTCTCCTCTCCTCTCTTCCTCTCTACTCCCTCAACTACCTAACCTCTCCAACAACCCAGTCACAGGCAGTATGGCACCAAAAGTCGCAATCGTCTATGTATGTAAACTACCCCCGCTATTTCACCTGCCATCCAGTTCTTGGGCAGCCACGCCACCCTTTCACAACTTCCCCCATGGCAATTGTGACACTAACTACTCTCCCAACTCCAGTACTCAACATGGGGGCATATCCTCCAACTCGCAGAGAAGGAGAAAGAAGGTCTCGCCAAGGCTGGCATTGAAGCCGACATCTTCCAGTACGCAAGGCCTAGCTATGAAAACCCTCCTAACAATCCCATCACTAACCTCGTCTTCTAGAATCCCCGAAACCCTTTCTGAAGAAATCCTCGCCAAAATGCACGCTCCTCCCAAAGCCTCATATCCCATCGCGGACCCTACCACTCTTGTGAAATACGATGCCTTCCTCTTTGGCATCCCCACTCGTTATGGCAACTTCCCCGCACAATGGAAGACATTCTGGGATTCCACTGGGAGTCAATGGGCTTCTGGTGGATTCTGGGGTAAATATGCCGGATTGTTCGTTTCTTCAGGAACCCCAGGCGGTGGACAGGAGAGCACTGCTATTGCCGCACTCAGTACCCTAACCCATCATGGCATTATTTATGTTCCGTTAGGATATGCTACTGCTTTCGCCCAATTGAGCAATGTCGCTGAGCTGAGGGGTGGTTCTCCGTGGGGTGCTGGAACTTTCGCCGTAAGTTTCTCTCAAAGCCTTTTACAATGCGCGCTTTTAGTGCTGATATCCTTGTGATGCATAGGGCGCCGACGGATCCCGCCAACCGACTCCTTTAGAGCTCGAACTTGCCGTCATCCACGGAGAGTCCTTCGCAAAGGCTATCAACAAGGTCAGCTTTGCTTGACTAGATGGCCCCTCAAAAGCAGATAAAGGTGTAGCGAATCCGAATGGTAGTGGTAACGGTGCGACAAAAAATACCGAAGAATCAACCAAGAAACCAACGGAAGGAAAGAAAGAGGGCAAGTTCAAAGATAAAGAAGGTCCTTGTGGTCTGCCTTCGAAGTGCGCTGTTCTCTAAGAAATAGTTTCCAATGAGTGAAAGTTATTGAAGCTGAATGGCCGTTGATTGTTGTTTAAGTGCTTTTAATAATACTTCTACAGGTCTATGTCTATGATGTTGATCCTTGACATGTCAAAAGGCAGATGATTTAAGCTTCGTTACCGCTCATGTCATAAGTCCGTGTTTCTTAATACATAAAGCTTCATTCCTCTTCCTCGATTTCCAATTGCATTTGGCGTTCTGTATATGTTAGCAAGCATAACCCACCCTATTGACTGAGAACACATACCCCAAATACGATTTGCTGACTCCACGATTTTCACTGCCTTTGCAAGTAACTTCGTATGATATTTCCCCTCGTCATCTGTTTCCAGTCGTAATTTTTTGGGTTGTGCCTATCATCATGCTCTCATTAATGAATATTCAGATGACAGGAAGCAAAGAATAGACAATATTACCATTAATAGTATTGGAATCAATTCTTTCGAGTCAGCTGCTGCAACGGCCCCTACCGTTTTGAACCCGTTGTCCCAGAAGAGTCTCGCTGTTCGACTTTTGATGAAAGTGATTTCAGCCAATGCTAATAGATCTGCTTTGGCGCCTGCATAATGTTAGATGAAAGTCTGGAAGTGACAGAAGAACGTACCAGCTTTCAGTCGATCAGAGAAATGGTCCAAGACCGCTACAAGGGGGCCCCAGTTCATTCTTTCGCAGAACTTAATCATACCAGCTGCAAAGCCGTGACAAGTCTGAGCTAGACTCTGAACGATACCTCGAGGTATATCATATTTGCGAGCTACTGCATGGATAGGCACTTCATTGCAGAGATCGCGAAGCTGTAATGCGGCATAAAAGCGCTTGTATACCTGTGCTACTTGGATTTCTTCTGGAGTTGATTCTTTCATTGATCCTCCGTGTGCCCTATTTACGATTAGTACTAAAGGCTCGAATGGGAGCAGGTTTTGTTATTTACATTTTATTTATGACTGATGGTTTGAGCCCGATGAAGCCTAGAGCTCTCATATTACTCTCATCTAGCAGATCGACTTCCTGGCGGAAAATTCGCCAATTGATATTCCCTTGTACAGCTTGTATTGGAGTGAATGTATACAACACATGCATTTCCCCGTCTAACACAAAAGCCTGGAGAGCTTTGCGCAGTTCTTTATGGACAAATATGCCATCTTCTGGCGCGAGAGATGAGGCCACGATAGCCTGTCCGAGTAAAGTTGCTTCGATGTTGGAAGTGCTATCCTCACGGATGAGTTCAGTATCTTTTAGCTCTTGGAGCGTGGACTTTGTCATGACTTCTACTTCTTCGGGAGCGATTGATTGATAGAGCAATGTCTTTTTGACGTAATCATTAATAGACTCAACACTGGTTGCAAGCTTTGTAGCTATAACTTCCAGCAATGCCCTGAAGAATGGTTAAGCGCTATGTTGGAGCCTCAACCAGGTGGAGAGCTTACCTTTTGATGCCCTTTTTGCCCGGCAAGAGGCAGCTTTCAACATTTGGAATCTCTGCTTCCATGAGCTCGCCTACTGCCTCAAGATCACTCTTTTCGCAACAAAGATATGTTTCTCCGACCTCATCCTTACCCTTTCGTCCAGCTCTCCCGCGCATTTGACGGCTAATCAGTTAGCGGCAAAATTAACTAGATCTATGAAGTGAGTGCTTACAGCATTGACGGTCCAACTAGATCAGCACCCATTCGAGCCCCATGTAATATGACCCGCCTGGCCGGCAAATTTATACCTGCTGCAAGACTACATGTCGCGACGATGACCTTAAGTGCACCTATATCATAGGCCAAGGCGACAAAATCGCGCTCCTCTGTAGTGAGACCAGCATCTGCAAGCATTAGAGAGCGCATTTTGATCAGTTCAAACTCGACTTACGGTGAAATGCAACTCCGCGAGGAATCGTTTGCTCTAGGATGGGATCAAGACCCGTGTATATGCTCCTCAGATCATTCAGTAAATTACTGCGCTTGTTCATAATATCTAAACTACATTCATTGACTTGTGGTAAGACCTGACTTATCAGCAACGCGTCCCTCTCACAACCCGCACGACTACTACAGAATACAAGTGCACCGTAGCCTGCTCTGGCAGTCTCGTTTGCAAGCGCGACGACTGCATTGATCAGGGAATTACCCAACTCCTTGCTTTGCGAAGGTCGAATAATTCTTTTGGCTTCTGGCTTTGGCTGCGGGGAAGTTTGGCTCCTGCTAGTGAGTTGTGTAGCTGTTTTGTAAAAATTTGATGAGCTCGCAGCAGGATATACCATATTGTCAAAGACGAGATGCTCCTCAACTGGAACAGGTCGATACCTTGAAATATAGAATCTTGCATCACCTAGCCATTTAGCTAACAGCTCTGCATTCTGCCAGGCATCAGCTCTGTCTCGAAATAGTAGAAAGAAAACAATTTGGGCTTACATTTAATGTAGCACTCATGCCAACGAACTGGACACTTTGATCCAGGCTCAAGAGTTTGGTTGCCATTAGTTCCAATATGTAACCACGATTGCCATCGTCTAGCATGTGCAGCTCATCAATAACAACAATTCCAAGCTTGCCCACTGAACAGTCGTTAATAGCTGCATTTACAAGCGAGTTTGCCTGCGCCGTATGAGTAAGTGTAGTGTTTTATGGTGCAGGAGGAGAAAAAGGAAAAGCACACCTTTTCTATTGTGCACACAGCAACATCCATATCTGCCCAGGTTGCTTTCGACTTGCTCCCTCCAAAAAAGCCCACGATCCTGACAGTATCTTCATCGCCACGTTTACGCCACATTGATGGCCATTGTTTTTGGCGCGAAGCATCCGTGGATTCCTTGGTAATACCTTCCACGACTTTCCTCAGCCAACGTAACTTTTCCTGAACAAGAGCGACAAAGGGCAAAACCAATAATGCTTTCTTGTCCGGATTCTCAATGACCTTCTTGAGCATCAGGATATCAGCAACGAGTGATTTCCCTCCCCCGGTAGGAGCTGTGTAGACAAGATTGTGCTTGCCTTCTAGTGATCTGCTCCGAAGAAGACATTCTGCCTGCCATGGATAGATGGACCTGATGCCAAGAGAGGTGAAATTCGAGACGAGTTGTTTGGGCAGACCATAAGCAGGATGAGCCAGATCAAGGAGAGGGTCTGATGCAGGATTCGGAGTTAATGCAAGATTCCTTCTTTGAGAATACTCGGATTTATGTTGAGAATCACGGACATCAAGAATTTCACTGGCTTTTAGCACCCGTGAGGAGCTGTTCTTGAGAGCTGGACGGCGGAAATCTCCCTGGTTTGATGCCTCAGCGAGAGCTGGAGCGAAATTCTCATCATAGGCTCTCTTTTGACCGACACGAGAGATAGTTGTGACCTTTGATTTCGTGGCATCAATCGTTGTTTTATGGTAAGTCTTCCTAGTGATATCCATCGATTGCACAGGCCAAAGCAAGCAAGATCTTTTTCTAGCTTTGCGGACTGGGGCGGACCAGGGTATTTATTGTATGTGCAAGTAGCTGCCAGCAAGCCATAAAAATTCAATGCAAGGGAAGGGAAGGGAAGGGAAGGGAGGAAGGAAGGAAGGAAGGAAGGAATTGTTGAGGGGTAATAGTGAGGATTTGAGGAACAGTTTCGAGGTTGTTTTCCTCTTTTTAGCCAACAAATTATTGTAGTATTGTAGTATTGTAGTACCTGCGAGCTGAGTTTGTTGATGCTTAGTCATTGAGGTTGGAGGTTCGTTACGATCCGGACTGACCAATCGCGGTAAGGAGCAAGGCAAGCAACGGCTTCTCGGTAACCTTAAGTCGTATGTAGTAGTCAATCAATCATCCCTGTTGAAAATCGATGGAAATAGACGACCATCAATCAACAATCATGTTGATCCTGACAATGAACATGAAAATGAATAGCACAAGGCGAGACAAGACAGGACAAAATAAGGGAGGAAAAGGATTGATGGACAAGTCCACGCATCCATATATGAGTAGCTTATACAGGATATAGGTCGTTCTACGCTTCATCCATCGCTCGCTTCCAAGCATCTGTGCTCTCTCTATGTAGTTCAACCCCCATTGATTCTGGGTTAGAGGTGCAGCGCAGTACGGAGTAAGAAGAGTGGGTGAGGAAAGGCTAGGTATTACTTACTTGTCTGAATGCCTACAGTAAGCTACCCAATCTGCTAAATCCCATGAGATTCCTCAAAATGCAAACTATATTCATTCTGTACGTGCCTGACAGAACGAAGCCGTAGAAAGGTATAGGTATATACATATATGCATACACATATATACATACATCCTTCCGTGATCAAACTTATATACCCAGCCATGGGGGCCAATAATCTTCTAGAAAGCATAGTGGATTATCATCAATGGGTTCTGTGTCTGAGAATGAAGTTGTTTGAATTTTTGGGCGTGCGTTCTAAAACGCCGTTGGTCGCCCTGTCATACATAATCCATTTGGTCCCTCCCGCTTCTTTATGCTTGCCGATGTCCTCCCTCCCTTCCCTCCTTTCTCTTCCTCACACACATATCCATAGTAAATGAAGACTTCCTACTCCGCCACTCTTTCCTCTCAACTCATTAGCCAAATTTCAGGTCCCGATCGATTTCGTCGGCCTGCGCAAATAATTGTGCTATAAACAGATATTCTGCGTCTCCATCCCCATCTGCATCTCCCCATCTCCAAGATTCCCTGTGCGGAGCTTGCTTGCACACAACCCAACAGCACGAAAGCACCCACCCACACTACGAAGCAATTGCTACCGATTCAGCATTGGTTCCTCTTAACTCAAAGATCTCATCTTTCAATCTCCGTCATTAGCATATCTCGAAAACCCCTCTTCAACTCTCTGATGGGTCGAAGCCCTTTGCCAGTTCCCTAAGATATACGGCGCTTCTCGCGAGAGAAGCGCTCCCCCCCCTTCCTCCCATACTTTACGACTGCGACGAATCGACCCAACGGCGCGAATCCAATCATGGCCAAGGATCATTCACGTCACCCGAGTGTCGAGCCTTTTGATCCGCCGCCGCAGGGAAATAAGCTTGAAGAGCCTCCGGATCAGGCTCCAACAAAATCTGAGGATACCGCCATGAACACTCCACCTTGTGCTCCTGCAATCGACGCCCCTCATAAAGCAACAGATCCTGAGGCCCAGGCAATGCGCGAAGCTACATCCCAACCCATGACAGCCTCTAATTCGATGTCTTCGAATCCATCCTCCAAGGACGTTGGTACAGCTGCTGCACCTTATGGGACTCGCTCCCGCAACAGGACATGCAACTCACGACCGAATTATGCAGAGGACAAGGAAATGGATGTGGATTTCGAGGTTGTGCCATCCGGAAAAGATACTGGGCGCAAAGCCGCCGCCAAAACCGCTGATGCTGCTCAATCCAATGCCTTGGAACCCGGGCGGTCCACGCCTGCAACGAAAAAGGGCACCACCGATAATGAGCAGCTTGGTACAATACAGAATCATCATAAAGAACCTATCCCTGGCACTTCTACTTTTTCGGCAAACCCGACTGTGTCGTCAAGCACTACCCAACCTTCCAAAAAGCGCAAGGCCAACGGCCAGCCCACGACCACAACATCTCAAGCTCAATCTGCTGCTGCACAAAGTAATCCTTCGGTCCAGGCCGTTACTCGACGAGCCAGTATGGCTGCGCAAGTCGCAGCAGGCTTTCGGGAATCGAATATGCTAACATTCGACAGTTGTGGGGCACGACTAAAGGACAAGAAGCTAGTAGCAGACGATGGCACAATACTAGAAGTCAATGGCGAGTCTCTTGGATTATTTCTACAGTTTATCTATCAAAAATTCCTTGGGGTCTAGTGGACTAATCATTTTTCATTAGATCATGTATATCTTGTTTGCGAACCACCCGGAGAGCCGTACTATCTTGGCCGAATCATGGAGTTCCTCCACATTAAGAATGACATCAATCAACCCATCGATGCGTTGCGACTTAACTGGTATTACCGTCCGAAGGAGATCGGACGAAAAGTCAATGATACTCGCCTGGTCTTTGCATCCATGCACTCTGACATTAGCCCTCTTACGGCTCTCCGTGGCAGATGTGAGATTAAGCACAGGAGCGAAGTCGAAAAGCTAGACGAGTTTAGAAAGACAAAAGATTGCTTTTGGTATGAAAAATTGTATGACCGCTATATACACCGGTACTATGATGTTGTCCCTACCAGCCAAGTCATCAACGTTCCTGTCGAAGTGAAAAAGGTCTTGGATGAACGTTGGAAGTACATTATTGTAGAGCCAGGTCGAGCTAAAGAACTGACGAGCGCTGTTAAATCATGCAAGCGATGCAGCAAATACTGCGCGAGGTAAGTCATCCATCTCGGCCTTCCACAGCACATAATATACTGACCTTCTCCTCAAGCAATGATTCAGTCGATTGCGCAGTTTGTCAAAACACATATCACATGAGTTGTGTCAATCCGCCTTTACTGAAGAAGCCGTCGCGTGGTTTTGCTTGGGCATGCGGTCCCTGCAGCAAATCTCATGAGAAGAAGCTTGAGGCTCGCAATACCCCGAACATCAATGACATGGCTATCGAGGGAGATGATGAAGAAGTCAACGAGGAGGATGAGGATTTTGCCGGTACAATTGGAGATCCTCAAGACACTCCAGGTCGAACTAGTCCTGCACCATCCGTTGAAGCAGAAATTGCCATTCATCCTGGTACCACCGAGCAAACCCATGAGGCAAGTCTCTGGCTTTTTCGATATCTAGGCATCCATGCCCGGGTTGAAGACGCACTTGATTACGATGATCGTATCTACCCTAGGGCTAGTTCTCGCATAGGCACGCGTCACCAAGCCAATGTCCCAGCATGGCCCGGCAAACCCGTTGAATATGTGAAACCTGCCGATATTAAGAAGAAATACGTCAAAGGGGGGGGCCACAAGAAAGATGCGAAATTATCGAAGGAGACCTTGGCTGCTCTAGAGGCTGACAAGATTACAAAGGAGAAGCGTCCTGCTTGGGTCATGGATGAGCCACCTGGCTACGTCCATCGAGGCGAAGATCATCCCAAGGATGACCCCGACAGCACTTCCGAGCTGCTTTTCAAACTCCCAGAAGTTGGAGAGAAGTCTGGACTCCCAGAAAGGGGTATGGATGATGTACCCTCTTCTAGCATGGAACACCCTGAATATGAGCGTTTCATTGCGCGGTATATGGCTCGCGCCGCGGGGATGTCTAAGGCTTTGGGATTACCGGATTGTTCCACCAATTTACTTGACGTAGCTCTTAATCTACTCTACTCCAACAAATTCGATGATGAAAAGTCACTTCAAGAACTCCGTACAGTCGACAAGAAGATTTTTAAGGAGCCCGAGCTGACTCCCACTGAGCTCAAGAAGTTTGAAGATGGAGTGGTAAAGTATGGGTCGGAATGGCATAGCATAAAAAAGCATGTGAAAACCATGAAAGCAGCTGACGTTGTCCGGTTCTACTATAGTTGGAAAAAAACCCTTCGTGGAAAGCAGGTGTCGGGCAATTTTTACGGGCCGAAAGGGAGGAAAGAGGCCAAGAAAACCGAGGTAACCACAGGCAAGCTTCAAGATGATGTTGCGGACGATCACGACGATTCTGCTTTCGACAACGACAAAGCTTTCGAGAAGAAACGAGGTTTTCAATGCAAATTCTGCTCCACTAGAAGCTCTAGGCAGTGGAGACGAGCTCCAAGTACTCCTGCTGGTACGACAGTCCCAGAAAATCCAAATGGCAAAACATCTGGAAAAGATAAAGGCCCTCAATTGATGGTTGCATTGTGCCGGAGGTGCGCGGAACTGTGGCGGCGTTATGCAATTCAATGGGAAGACATTGACGAAGTAGCGAAGAAAGTTGCTCAAAACGGCAGCCGCGCGTGGAAACGAAAGATCGACGAGGAACTTCTCAAAGAGCTCATGGCGGCGAATGAAGTTACCAATCAAACCGAAAATGGTGCTGTCATGACACCTGTCTCTGCAGGTGGCACGCCTGCGCCAGCTACTCCAACTGCAGCTGCGGGATCAGAGCCACCCCGGAAGAAAGTGAAGAGTACGCTGGACAAAGAAATAACTGACCAAACACTTGACTCCGGAGGAGTCATTATCGCAGGACAGCAGAAGAAGAAGGCTGTTGTTGAAAAGCCTCCCCCCCCCCCACCGCTGCCGCCGCCGCCGCTACCGCCACCTCCAGTGGTAGAGATACCCAAAGCTAGGATCCTACCTTGCGCGATTTGTGATCAGATGGACCCTATGGGTGAACAACACCTTTCATGCAAGGAATGTCGAATGACAGTCCATCGTAATTGTTATGGTGTGCCGGAGAATCGAAGCCCGAGTAATTGGTTGTGCGACATGTGTCGCAATGATAGGAATCCGCAAGTATCCATAGTAAGTTCCTCATCCCCGAGCATGTGGTTCTGTATCTAATTTCTCTAGCAATACAAATGCATGCTCTGCCCCATAGAATTCACAGAACAAGATTTCCTCGAACCGCCAAAGATATCCCACAAAAAGAAGAGCGAAAAAGAACGTGAACGCGAGCGTGTCGAGCGTGAGAACGCTATGAAAGTTGCCGATTACTTCCGGAAGAAGCAGGAGGAGGGAAACAAACCTGTCAATCCTAGGGAGCCGCTGAAACGAACAGCAAACAATAACTGGGTGCATGTCACATGCGCAGTGTTCACTCCAGAGGTAAAATTTGGCAATGCAAAGGCTCTAGAGCCATCCGAAGGAATTCCGTCTATTGCCTCTGCTAGATACGACGAGGTCTGCAAAGCATGTAAGAAAAAGGGTGGTGCTTGTGTGGCTTGCCATACTTGCCGAGCGCCTGGTAAGGAACAATCCCGTAACTTTTTTCGTAGCTACAATCGCTAAGACTATTCTAGTACATGTTGAATGTGCTCACCAAAATGGGTATGTTTTAGGTTTCGACATAACACCAGTGAAGGGTTCTCGCAGAGATCAGTTCAATATCATCACCATCAACAGCGAAGCTGGGACTATGTCTGCGACCATCTGGTGCAAAGAGCATGTGCCTACGAAGACTATTGTGCATCGTATGCATGATATCGTGGACGAAAATGGCCTCAATGCCCTCCAACTCTACGTCCAAAACTTCAAACAGGCAGACTTAGCATTGACAGGTACTGTCCGTAAAGCAACGCTCGTTAACCAGTCGACCAAAATGCTTAATCCAGTTCCTACGGGCCCACCTCCGGGTCGTAAATCTACTCACGCATCCATGAATGGTCGCAATTCCATCTCGCATGCCAAACTTGAGGAAGGCGTTGCAAGCCATGGTGCGATTACTAGTACAGCAGATCTCGAGAAGAAGAAGTGCATCACATGTGGCATTGATGTTAGTCCGAAGTGGTGGCCAATAGCCTCAGTTCGGCCGGAACTGACAGGTAGTATTGAGCAATCCATCAACGGTGATATTGATCATGCTTCTGTCAATGGTGGAAGCCATGTTGCTCTGGCAGCCGCTGCGTTGCATCAAGACACGCAAAATCCCATGTCGATTCCCGCGGACTTTCAGTGCCATCAATGTCATTGGAAGAAACTGCGGAAAGAGCCATCCCCACCTCCATCCCCGGTTCCCCCCCAGCGCGAGGCTTCTCGACCTTTAATTGCCAGTCCTCCTGCTCCTTCCGTTGAGCCAGAAGTTATACATACGATTCCACCTTATAGTTGGCCACAACCTCCTCCGTATACCAATGGCCCTTATACTAATACCTGGCCGCGGCAGTCACCTACCCCAGCAAACGTACCAATCGTAAGTCAACTCAACGGAAACCATCACTCACCGCGTATGAACACTGGACCTCCACAGCAACTTAACGGATCATCCCACCCCCGGCAGCCATCGATGCAGGTTCTGCAGCATTCCCCGCATCAAAATGGCCACAATCCTCAACCACAAAATAGCTTCCCGCCATCTCCACATCGCAGCGTGACCAGTTCAATTCATATGCAGAACGGACCTTACCCTTCATATGCATCCACTCGGCCCCTACCTCAGCATCTCACGAATGGAGGCCCACCTCCGCGTGCTCCTGAGCAGCCATTCTTACACGGCAATGCTCCTCCCATACACTCTCGTCCTTATGCACCACCCCATAACAGCCCGCCCATGCACCGAGAATCCCGGGATCCAGGAAGTTCACAAAGCAATGGTGCACGGTCAGGTGATCCTGTCAGGGTTAATGGTGGAGCGAGCGCTAGCCCATCCTTACGAAATTTGTTGTCTTAAGAATTCAAAATATCTTTATTTACAAAGGTTTGGTTTTCAGGTCGGGGTTTCTGTATCATTGGGAGTTTTCTAAATGTAGGCATTCCCGGTATTTAGCTGTCAAGCGTGGCGTTCAGAAGCAAACATATGTACATTAGAAGCCCTTGTAAGTGTCGCAAGGCTGTAGATCTTATTTGTAAGACTGACCGTATAGAGGACAGAAGGTATGAAAAAAATTCAAGGCAAATCCTTAACCTATCTACCAAAGTGATGTGAGCATGGTCAAAGTTAGCTGATTATTGTCATCCTCTTGTTACCCTTTATGCATTTCATATTTGTCTCCTAAGCAATGTGCTGGCATCGCAAATTTGGGAATCAACTGTATTTAATTTGTCCCTCTAATGAATAAGTGTACTTAAGAGTAGTTTTGAAGAGGAGTTACATATGAAGTAGGAGAAAGACAGCAACTCCATTCAAAAAAATAAAAATAAAAATAACATGTTATCCAGTGAAGAATTAATACTTCTATTGTACATATACGGCGGCTCTCAGCGCTTCCGCATTCTTTTTTTTCAAGATGCAGCACCCCGATCTCCACGGAAGTTCACTCGGATGGGCTCCAGCAGAACACGTTTATTGAGGTGTTGGGTATTCAAGGGATTGAGATTCTAGGTGTGAAAAAAGCTCTGATCCCGATTTTTATCCTGATCCTCCAAGAAGGTCAATAACGTAACTAGCACCAATGTCAATAGTTCCTGCTCGTCCAAGCCCATTCTCTTTTTCTGCGTCCTCAGTCTTTACTAGATCCTGAACTCCCCTCGCATCGCAAGCTTCACCAAACTCAATGACCGCCTCTAGAGCCTCATTCTCCGATCCGACGAACGTTCCAAAATGGATGCCAATAGTATGCCTCGATTTGACATCTAAATGCATTGCTACAGCATCCACGGGAGACCCATGATTCTGAGCCGGCATATCTTTATGCGACAGCCTCAGCCCCATATTCGATAGAAACCCCAAGGTTCCCCCTCTCCAAATCGGGATAAAGCACAAATCGAATGAGCCGAATCGTTCCCCTATTTGCTTAAAAGCAGGACAAACAATGTTTGAGGTGGCTAATCTTCTATACCCTGTATCACCAGCGTGGTATACAGATCCATGTTTCCTTGTCGTGAACATGTTGGCTTCATCTTTCGAGCAGAGAGTTTGTTCAATGACCCAACCGCACCAAAGTGTGGTATCTGTATCTAGCGCTCCTCTCCCTGAGTTATGCTGCGCAGGAACACAGGAAACCCTCAGTACAACCTCTTCATTGCCCTCCTTCAAAGTCCGACCAAAATCTGATGGAGAAAACTCTCTCACATCCCACCAGTCAAGTTCGTAGAGATTCTCCTGTCGCACGCCCATTCCCGCCAGAAGGCTCTTATTTCCCAACGGAACGAAGTATTTCGCTTTCGGAAATCGTGATACTAGTGACTGGACGCTTGAAGCATCGAGATGATCGTAATGATTATGAGATATGAACACAGCGTCGCAACCAGGGAGGTCCGTCACCTGACAAGGGCTTTTCTTGAGTCTTGCTGGTCCGGTATATTGTGTTGGGCCTGCTCTATAGGAGAAAATCGGATCGAACAGAAACCAGGCACTTGTTTCCGTTTCACTCGTAGCAATGCCCTGTAGCGGGAGCTCTATGAATGCAGAAGCATGACCCAACCACGTCCCTACGAGGCATCTCTCCCTTGCCAGCTTCCTTTCCCTGAGGTTCGATTCGCCCCAGTCAGGGGTGACAACTTCTACCTTCCGCGCTTTCGCATGGCTGTGGAGTCCTTCTTTGTACCACTCAAGAGGAAATTCTTGCTTAGTAAGAAGTTCGGTCCAGCTTAGCGGTGTACTCGATTCCCAGGGGTTTTTGAACGATGTACCGGCGTCGTTAGCATGGTGAGATGGCCGAGATGATCCAGACGTTGTTGTTGATAATGATCTTAGCATTTTGTCGTTTTGAGGTGTTTCGATTTGGGGGTAAGGGTCGGTTGAGGTTAGTGAGATGTTATATATATTAGTTATGTATAGCGCATGTACGAAGTACGCCACTCGATCATTCCCTTAAGCTTCTCCTAGAATCCCTCTTCCTTTAGAGTTACTGCTTCTCAGATCTAAAACCGCTCTCAGCTTGAGTTACTTCACCCGCCGCCTTGATCAAGGTTCGTTTCCGTTCTCGTGCGCTCTACTCTATATAGTCATGTTAATTCTATTTAATAGAGGATTTGACGCTTGCGGATGAGCGGATTAACAATTGCCTACAGATGGCTGTTTGCAGCATTACGGCCTTCCTTTAGCAGATCAAATAATGAAACCGTAAAAGCATATAAGGAGCCATTTTGGCACTCTTCAAAGGCTCATCATTCTTCATCCTCCTTCATCCTTTACCTATCGTTTCATCGCTTTACCCACCCACTAAGCCCTATACGAACCGTTTAAGCATCATATTTCTTTCTAGCGTTGATTTTTTGTAGATAGTTTAATTGCCTTCTTATGAGTGCTTGCCGGCTTGGTTATCCCTTTAATATAAGAAAAATCAAGTAGCTATGCCCAAAAGCATCACTTCCACATCCCAATTACATGTATCGAAAACGAAGGTAGATAACTATTATTCAAATTTATATATTTCAATTTTTACTTCAAATAATTTATTTATTTATTTATTTTGCTAGGTAATTACACCGTTTTCATCTATTTTCATCTCTCATTTTTACCATAAGAAAAGGGATGAGAATATATGGCCGAGGCTTATCATACTTTGTCTGTTTTCCATTTCTACATAGCATGGAGGGGTCCCCGAAACATAATGAACTGCTTACGAGGCATATCATTAATAAGCATTTGACCACATTATATTTCATTTCATTCCTGCTATTGCAGTACTCTTGTCAATAACCATTCATCCCTCAATTTTTACATTGCCCCCCCAAAGTCTCAATGGGCAAAAAACTCTCCTTTCTCGGAGCTGGCCTGGCATTATGGCTAGCCTTTGTTTATCAATGGTTCTTGAAAGACTTCCTTTTCATAACTTTGGGACTTGGTCGTGCCCACCAAAAAATCGAAGAATTTCCATATGACTGTCGACGACTTCGTTCACCGCTACTTGAGGGCTGTGAACACATGGTACTTGACAGCGAAGGCCGGAGACTCTACGCTGCTTGCTCAACTCTGCCCACTCATATCGGGTGGAGTCCAGGGTGGGCATTCCATTCAAATGCTCGATGTCTTCAATTTCTAACAGTTCCACAGAGGCAACAAGTATAACACTTCGGCGCGTGAGCTCCAAGATCACGTGTCGGTTCTTAATATTGATGAGCCGGGTTCTGATGGCTTCTACGGCTTACATTCCCTTGATATCACAGGAGAATATGAATCTTCTGTTCATGGAAAGGACATTGATCTTCATGGCTTCGATATAGAGGTCCTACCAGACTCACGCTTCAGGTTTTGGATGGTCAACCATCGACCAGCAATTGACGAAGCGGGAACTTTTCTTGACGCAACACAAATAGGGGCAAACTCCACAATAGAAGTCTTCGAGCATACTCCTGGATCAGTGAATCTAGAATTTGTGAAAACTCTGGTTCACGACGCCATATTCACACCTAACAGCGTTGTTGCCACAGGCAATGGATCCATATTTTTCACCAATGATCACAACGCAAAAACTGGGAGAGTGAGTTGCTCAATTCATCTCACAATGCTTGCTAACCCTCTTAGTTCCGCATTCTTGAAAATATCTTTGGAGGGGGAAGCGTTGGTTTCTGCTCCCTAGATGGTTGTCAACTAGCAGCTATAGAGGACTTCAAATTTGCCAACGGAATCGCAAAGTCAAAACAGGTTGTGTATGTGGCTCATTCGGCCAAGGGAGTTATCACCCCTCACGTAATTCAACCTAGCAACAACTTCTCTACGTCTCTGGAGCCAATCAAGATCAATATGCCTGTCGATAATCTCTCAATTGACAGTAACGGCGACATGTTCGTTGCTGCGTTCCCGGATGTCCTTGCACTAATGAAGGCTGCGGATGATCCATATAACATCGATATACCCTCTAGCGTTTTCCGAGTGAGAATCGCCGAAAATGAAACGCTAACCTATGAAGTCACGAAGGTGTTGGAAGATATTGATGGGAAGGTGTTACCAGTGCGTATAACCAGGTTCCCTATAACACTACCCTCCCCGGTGCTTATATCTACTCTATTTCCAAAAACAGAGATATTTTACCAAATCCCTCCGAGAGTCTTCCAAAGTAGGCAGCGACTGACTTGCCAAATTACCAACAGGGAACAACAGTTGCAGTTCATGATGCAAAAACTGACAGCTTCTGGCTTGGCGGGGTGATGTCTCCTTATATTACCGTATGCGAGAGAAAACATTAAATTATGCGGAAGCCCCCACATTCATTGACATTTAGATTAAGATGAGCTATCTACTAGTAGTATGTACAGTACATTAACTTTAATCCACCATCATCCACTCTTTCTTTAAAAGTCACAAACTTGCATAGAGCTGCTAAAGTAGATGTGGCGAGACACAAATATACACATCTTCTTTTCTGCTCCTTTCTTTCGTCAGTTGGATATTTTTCATTTAGCGATGTATACTTGCCAACTCCGTTCGCTTAAACGTTAACAGGGCGTCTTGTGACGGGCTTGATGGAACTAACGTCCGTAAACAAGGTCTAGTATTAAACTATATAAAAGGTTTGAATAAAGATCAAGAATAAAGATAGGGGCAAACGGCCACCTATATCTACGGGTCGTTACTATGCCAATATAGATCTGCAGATCATCCTGGTAAGATGTCCGCAAATCACTTAAGTTATGACGAATTGCTCAGGCCACGCCTGAGCCTCAGCAAGGGTTCAACCCTTTACACGTCTCGTCAATACTAAGAAAATAAATAATTGTTAGCAAAAATAGATATTCTAAATATTATTAATATAATAATAAGCAAATTTTTATTATTTTCTTACATCATCTTGCATATGTAGTCTTAAATCAGGTAGGATCCTCGCCTCTTGAAGCCTTGGCCGACTTTTTAAATTGTTTTGCAATCTAGTTGTTCTCAGCCGCTGTTTAATTATTTTAATTAAAGCTTTATAGCTGGATAACTATTATATAAGTGAATATGCATGGTTAATGCCTTGACTTTGCTTCCTTGCTTATGGTAACCCTCTATTGATGTGAGTTTTCCATCTTCTATACTGCAAGTTTTAATCATTCTTCATTTCATGCTTTTGATCTTGACGCGGCTAGCAAGGTGCGCAAATATGCCTGTGTAATATTAAGCGAGACCTACCCCTATTTGGAAGCCCCATCTTGGAACAAAGCCGTTCCCTCACAATCGCGACGACAAAATTCCAAGGCATATTTAGCTCTAAGCTCAACGGAGTGTGTAGAGTATTCATTCGCATTCGGATTAGCCTCCGGAACTATGAATTCCTACTCTTAATGCCTTGCGACCAACTTCTGCTGCAGGTATTAGCGTCCCCAAAGCACCCTTTATGTAGCTTTGGTCAAGAAGTCTATCATGATATGAGATCATAAGGCCATAGTGACCCTAGGCTTCCAAAGCGTAAACACATCTCCCTTCTGCTGCAAGCGTAACTAGGCTCTTACAAGGTCTCCCAAAAGTAAGTCAGAGAAAAACAACCACGGACGCCAGGAACACTATCGGTGACAATCGCAATCTCGCCCCCGATGGTCTCCCAACCACGACATCTTCCATCATTACTACGGGGTTGGTTAACCGCAAAGCCGCTGGACTTGTGGACGAAGCTGAAATGGCTGAATATGTTTGTACACAACCTCAATGTGATTAAAAGTAGATCGCCCCCTACCTTTATACATACTACGACGTCGAACCCGAAGAGTTCCTAGACGACGTCTACGAAGGCCAAGGGGAACCCACGCCAGTTCTATGCGTCTTACCCGCAAGTTTATCGTTTCTGCTTGGAAATCCCCTTCAATCCTCGTTACCCTTGGCCGTCATTGCCTAACTCACAACATTACTTGCCTAAAGCTTCATCTCGACATGAAAGTTAGATAGAACTCCACAGCCGAAATGCTGACCGCCTTTCTCAAGATCGAGGATGCTATCAAGAGATGAACGAACTTAGGGCTAAAAAAAAGTCAAGATCTTGGAATCCGACTGGATTAAGCTTCATTAATTGAGTTCTATTTTTGATTGATATATTCCTCTCATCGTCAAACTTAGTGTGCTGTGGTTATCGTTGCTCTTTTGAACTTTAAGATAATGCTCGTCAAAATATGTGAGAATGAATTTAGAAGGATCTTTATTGGGTTCGCGCAGTATTCTTTGAGATTTATGAACGCGATCAAATCTTCCCAGATCTATATGAATATTAGATTAGGATAAGCACTAGCTTTTCTATCTTAGAGGTGATGCAGCGTAATTATTGTGCCGTCATGGCTACGAATCTGTGTTCTCTTTTAGTTGCCCGCAAATAGCGAAGCGGCGTTAACCGTCTCAGTCCGACAACTATGGGGTAAATCAAGTGTCTGAGGAAGATGTATTCCCTGAGGGGATAGAGGAAAACCAGCAAGAAGGATTGGCAGCTAGGACGGTTGATCTTCCTGGGTCGAATGGGGCAGATTCACAAGGTTCACAAGAATTTCTTGTTCTGATTCCTTTGGAAGAAGGGATTCGAGGCTAGCATGTCTTTTTCTTTTGTGTGGTAGTAGATAGCTTAGATTGATTGCTTTTGATATAGTATACTGGGTGCGTAATAATGGGAATATAACCACTTGTGATGGCAATCTTCACTCTTTATATTATGCAACTGGCGGTAAAATTATAACAATTATTAGACTTTTTACATAAATAGAAAGCAACATAGATGAAAGGACTGTAGAACAAAGATAAAGCCATCATAGATGAAGTAAAGAAATATGGGAATAGCTTCATATTTCGGCAAATGTCAACGTGGTATCTTGCATTCCGGCAGAGTCGATAAGTGTCGCCTTGTTTTTATTGCAGCATTCTAAGATCCTCAATAAATAATTAATGACTGCCTCAACAAGGGTTTGGACTTGTCTTGCTTGATTACAGTACCCGGCCCTCTGTGTAAAGGGCCTAGGATTTTACCCATAGTCTTGCTAGTCTTGACGATCTCACTTGCCACCTAGGCTGTGAAACTTCTTCACAATCATGTCATGTCCTGCACACAGCCAGGGACCTCTGAACCATGCATGTGGTATAATGAGACCCTCCGCCTGAATCACCTCCTTCAACAACAGAACAACCTCCTTATGCAAAGTTCCAGTCATCGCTTCATTGCAGCCTCAACAACCCTTTGCGTATCTTCGGCCTCCAGTGACGGCTCTGGGTCGAAGAAATCCTTCAATTCCTAGTCATCCGGTGTTTGGTTGGTCGTGTATTGTAAAAGGACTAGGAGAATTGATGAGCAGGAATAGTAGCTTCATGCCTCGTCTGAAGGTCGGAAGGGTGGCAAGATCATTATTGTTCTTCTATCCCATTGAAGGAAGCACTTTGGAGAATCGCCAGCCTAGCCGTAGAAAGTTGCATGTTGTGAGAATATCGTAGAGCGTAAGGGTGTGCATGCCATACGTCGCGTTAACTCAATGACGCTCAATGAATTCTTCGAGTGAGGACAGAGCTTTCTAGTGATAGGGCTTCTTGAAGTGATGTTCGTGCGTTTGAAGCATCTGGGGGTAGCGATCATCAATCTCCTTTAAACTAAACGCAACATTCGATCGATCGGCTGCCTGGTTGACCGCTTAATTTTTGGCCCCCACAGCCGTTTAATATTAGGACTTCGCTTCTGTAGGTTTGCAACTGATTCCTGAGGATTCCAATAGCTCAGATGATCTGCGGTTTGGAAATAAGCCTCTGCAGGACTATTTGATTCCTCCTAGACGGCTGGATCCCTTTAGCGGCCTAGTGGTAGCCTTTTAAACTTGTCCTCCAGGTTCTTGTTTTATCCCGTTCTAACAAATCCATCTTGGCTATATAGCCTTGGTATTGATTAAGGTTCTGAACCAGTTGAGGTGCCCCTAGAATGGAAGGGACTAAAGGATGGCTTGTTGGTCAAACGTAATTCCCGTACCCTTGGACTCGAAAGTCTCTTGGGCTTGGCTGCTTATATGCTCCGTGTGAATTGTAGGGCTTTCCAAGTCGGGTTGTTGTCGAAACAAAACGAATTGTAGCTGGAAGACTGCCCCTTGTGGCTTTCTAGCCCTGGGTGGTGAACTGTTTGCGTGGAAGAGCGAGGTCATCAGTGCAATGCGATGCTAATATGCCTGTGAATGTGTGTTAGCTTATATTATTAAAAGAGTTGAGAAGGATGAAAGCTGCTGCGAGGAGAATATAAATAATATAGTTCGTCCCTAAACTAGAGTTCATCCTTTTAAATTTGTATCTGACAACCTGTTCAGCTAGCTGTTTTTGGATTTTGAGGATAGAAGCTTGGGACAGAATATGCATCCGACTCTTCTGGACAGAAGATCAACACTTTGCTTCCTAGCAGCAAGGACATAGCTTTCTCGCTCGCATTTTCTTCCTGGACGTTGTGTAATAGGGGTGATGTTGATTCTATTACTCCTCATCGCCTTTTCTATAAAAAAGCAAGGAAACTAAGAGTTTTCGGGGAATTGCGCTAAGGTTAGTCTTACGCGACCTACTTTCCACTTCTGGTCTCTGTTTTAGAGACGACGACGACGACTTCAAGTCAACTTCGTTCCTCCTCTATTTCATGCCGACGATGTTACTGGCCAAATTGGTACCCTGGCCCTCAGAGCAGAAGAGAGAGTGGGATCGTAACTACCCAGAGGAGATGGAGCGACTAGGAAGAAAGACGGGGTGCTGAGCTTCAGCTCAATCTTAACATCAGCGCCCAAAAAGCTGGACCAGGACTTTGGCAAGGGATGGAGAGCTTGGCTTGGTTGGAAATTCCGGTGTGTCCGGGTATGCCATAGCTGTCCGTGAAGAGAAGAGAGCTCACGGTGGCTAGATTCAGTCGTTCGAAGGAGACAATACTTCATTGCAAAAATCTTGGGAGAGGTCGAAGCGGGGTGGTGGGTTTGCAGTGTCTGCAAGGCATCGAAGCGCCGGAAGAGACGTTACCTCCAACTCCAAAACTGGTCCTGTTACTGGAGGGTGGGATGCTCAATTTATCCCACCAGCTTTATCCCTATATAAGAGAAAAGCCCACACTCTCTCCTTACTCCCTCCTCAGTTGTCGAATTCATTCTCCTCTTTTCTTTTTGAAACCGTCTATCGGTCTGAATATGATACACAAGAACAGCTAGGTATTGTCCTGGTTAGTATCTTCAATCCGCTATCTTGTCTCACATACATAACGCGAGCAGGATCTAAAGCCCAGAATGCCAGGCCAGTTCTATTCAGCCACCACTACTGAGGCATACTTGGACTTGTACTGGTACATAACAAGATGGGAGAAGTCTACACCATTGTGCAAATTCCTGCTCTCGGAGCTTTCAACGTTTTCGATAGGTGCAACCTGACGCTAAGTGTCGTCAAACAGATTGGTCGAAGAGGTACATGTCAGCCGTGCTTGAGATGGCATAGTGCGACAGGGATTCTCAAAACAGATATATCTCCTTCATTCCTTGTTCCCGCATTCCCGCAACTCCACAGAGCTTCGTTAATCGCACACTTGATTGCGAAACGGCACTCTGTTTGTCTGAGAATCATATACAATGATTAGATGTTCTTTGGATTTGGCATGCAACCAGAAACCTCTTGGCTTTCCTCTAACGAAGGGAATTGCACAGGCTCGCTTTCCCTCGTGCTTCGGGGACTTGCAAATCAGCCAATATCTTTCGGCACTGGGAGAATGTTCAAAGATTCCCCGGATTGGTGATTTTTGTGGAGATGCCAGTCAGTCGATAGATTGAGCGCAAGCCAAACAAAACGCAAAAGAAAAGATGCAATAACGACTACCCAATTATGAAAGTTGGTAATGGAAATAACGGAAGTGGTGAGAGAACAAGTCGACTCTTGTTCACTCAAAGAGCCTCCAAATATAGGCAATGGCAGAACCGGTGCGAAAATCATCAATGTTTTTTGCCATGGAGATACTTCCTTTATATTTTTTATTTACAAAACAGGCCTCGAAGAAGGTCAAGCCTAAGCCAAATGAGTCTCCTATGCAGATCAAATTCTCACTTTAATCGGGCGTTGCTGGCATGGGTCCTGGGACATCTCAAGTGAGAGCACTGGACTAGCGGTTACGGGGAGCTAGTTACCTGTGACAAGGGCTGTTCTATAGAGCCCTCTATGTACCTCTAGGTAAGCTTGCGAGGTTATATTTTCAGGCGCCGGGTCAATCATCTCATGGATGTGTGCACAATCAAAATGTAAATGAGCTATAGCACTGAGATACAGTGCTGCCAGCATTTAGGGATCGCTCAGTCCATGGAAAATCAAAGCACCTGGGTTATTATTACCCCGGCTCCCGCCAATCAATTTTTCTACTTCTCGCGTCCTTTTTGAGCGGTGGGGCTCCAACCTACCTGCTCTTGAAGAATACTGAAATTCTTCATGTGACATGTTATCTGTACAAGATTGAACTCCTCCTTAGCTATCATCGACCACAGAATCGCCGCAGAACTTTCTCTCCATCCACTTTAAGCTGGATGTCTTAGCACCCAGGGTTTGTTGAAGCTGAGTTCATTAGGCTTTTTTTTATTGAGAAGATTGGGAAGACATACCTGGTGCTGTTGCAGCTGTCTGTTGTCTCCTGCGGACATCAACCCCGTTCTTTATACTCTTCTAATAATCAATAGACTTATTAAGGTGACGCTGTCGTCGGTATCGGTTCCTTGCACTGCACAGCACCCAGGTCTCGTTCAAGTCGTTCCAGTCTTACAGCGCCTCTCAACGAGGGTTCACTATTAATAACGCTTGAATTCTACATTCCACCCACTACATTCAGTACGAGCTGATTGAAGCTCACATAAAAACCTACATTCAACGAAATTCTTGGTACGTTCGCACATGTATTGCCCATTTTATCATTACCATTCGCAACAGGCACAAAGTTTATCAACACCATATCTGCCATTCAAACCCCCAGATTTACTTTGTGATATACAATTTGAACTTAGTGTCTGAAGATTCAAGAAGAAAATGACCTGACAAGAGAAATCCCCTAGTTAATCAATACTATAAGAGGACGATGGATTCGGACAAACAAATGAACAACCAAGGACGGGGAAACGATAATCCCCAAAAGGATAAACATGAGAAGCGGCGAGGAAATGTCAAACCTGGTCCTCAAAGGCCAGTAAGTAAATCCTTATAGGTGTGTTTGGATCTCTCATTGATCTCTCGACAGGTTAAGCCCTCGCATAGAGAGCACAACCACGCTGCAACCTCCAATATGAATAATGTAGGAACGCAGCAGGACCACGCCCGAGGGCGTTCAGCGGAACCCCCAGTACGATAGGATCGAACGAAGAGCCCTCTGGGGTAGCGGTGCAGAGGTTTCAACAAATATCCTTCTAATCAACTTCGGTTTACAAGCTTCATATACACGATCTTTTTCACAGGGTGCTCTATCTATAGAAGGAATTCTGGGACAATACACGCTGTACAGAGAGCAGCACCGGTTGAAGGAACCTTACTGCAGAGGTAGGCCTGCTATAGAGGGACACAGTAGGCGAAAGAGAATATGCAAGTCCTTGAAATAGATGGAAATATAGTACCTGCTTCATTAATACCGATTTTGGAACACACGGTTACTATATACTTACCCTAATACAACATATCCCTGGCACGCATATGGATGAAGGTTAGGAGTGGAGGAAAGTCGCACTAGTAGGAAGGCCGAGTGGAAGTAGAGGAAAGCTATTTATATTAAGGGCTTTTGTAGATTCAGGGTATATAGAGGGAAGAGGCAGAGGGAGATAAGGAGGATTTTTTAGGAAATAGAGGCAATACCTTGGTTATGCAGCAGGAAGAAAAGCCTGCCGGAGACTTGATCTCTAGTTTATGCAGGAGCAGGGAGGCCTGGGGCCTTGCCTGTCGAGAAATCTCTGCTCTGAAAAAATATATAGGGAAAAGCTGGGCCCCTGGGGCTTTGCCTGTCTAGGAGCCTTACTTTTGTACTACGGGAATATAACTATAGAAGTAGTTAAACCTTTAGAACAGCCGCTTTTGGCTAAAGACTAGGGCCTGAGGCCCCTAGCCGTTCTACCATAGTCTTTGACTTATAAAGGACGTAAAAAGGAATAATAATAATGTAGGAACGCAGAAATGGGAAAGAACAGAGGATTCCAACTTGAAAACAGCTACCGTCGTTGGGTTTTTGCTAATTCCGGGGTTGATTTTGAGAACGGTTTTTGCGAGCTTTGAAAGGTGATTTTAAAGGATACAAGTAGTCTCTAGAAGTGATTCAAGGATATAAATAGCTACAGAACATATGAAGCCCGACCGCAAGTTTTGACTTTAATACCATGCACCGTTCTATGCGAATATACCATCATTTAGCTGTGACACCAGGTACCATTGTATCACTACTAAGCTGCAGCGCTCATGAGCTATAAGAACAGGCCTTCTGGCCACAGTTTCGAATTGGATTACTACAGGCACAGCCGGTATCTCCCGACCTTCATATTCTACAAACTGTATTCACATTCACTAGCACTGTAAAATCTCAATTTAAGCCAAGAATCACAGCCTCGCCATGAAGTAGAGTTAAAAATAAGCTGTCGTCAAAAGCAAATTCGTTTGATTTGCTGACGCCGCCGGGTTGCCGAAGAGGTGTGGTGCCCCCTTTTGTATGTTGCGGCCTTAATCAGGCTTCCTTACGTTACACTGAGCCACCACTGTATGATCGAGCGCTGGAGGTAGCGGTGATGATGGAAGGCTCTGAAGATTTATATCGAGAGTCCAAGTGCTCGTCGCCGGCCAGAGATTATGGCTATCCCAACCGCGCTGAACTTTCTCTCTTTCTCGTCACTTGCCCGTGCTTACCATGCAATAATTCATGGAAGACCACGAGCCTTACCTCCTCTTGACTTGGAAATGCAGCAATTAGAGCCTAGGAATTGCGTTGTGACGGGCGCGACGCCAAGGGTTGTCGTAGGAGACGCTCTAAGCTCTCTTCAACCTGAGCAGATATTGACCCCTGACTCTAGCGAAGATCAGGATCACCCTGAAGGTAGGAGCAGTGAACTGCAATGCGTTAGTCAGAGAATGCTGATATTTGTGCGAAGTGCCTCAGACGACCTCACCTGCCAGCACTACATGGCAAAAACTTCGGGAGAGGTTATCCATGAGTTCTACTTCCCGGATTGAAGACAGCCCAAAGTACTTAGAAGATTACGGGAGAGCGAAGAAACATGTTAAAGGTATCTAAAAGAAATTGCTGCATATAAACCGAGCTATCATGAACCAAGGCTAATGAAAGTGGTGTTTACCGTTTATAGTTGAAGATCATGAAGATGGCTGGCCTCGACTCGCGGCACTTATAAATAGTAACGAAAGCTTCCAAGTGTGGCGTCGCTTCGTCAAACTTCGAACTCGAATAATGCTTCAACAGCAACACATGTTGACAAAAATGGAAAAGGACATTGATGAGCTAGACAAGAGAGACGCAGCAGATCCGGTTCAGCGGGATAGGCTTTATGGTTGGGAAGGATACCCAGAAAATGATGGTGCTCAAGCAAGGCTTCTTTCCCGAGCAGGAGCTACGCTTCATGAATTTGGTTAGATACTAGGCTTCCATTCAAAGTGGCGATCATCTGACATATCATTAGATCAACTTCTTCTGGAGCATTGTAAACTCATGAGCTGTGCCAAAGCATCTGAAGCTAACTATAGCTCGCTCTTTAATTGGATATGGACCAACCAACCACTTCAGCAAGGAAAAGATGATTTCATCTACCACAGCGATGACTTTATCTCCGCCGTCTTCAATGGGGAAAATAATAGCTGGATTGAAGAGAAAATCGAGTCCTGGTTCGCAAAATGGCCAAGTCAAATCGTGAATGTTAGTGAGCACGACTCCTGATATCATGGCTAGGTATTCAGGGCTGACCTAATCGTCCGCTAGTTCCTCTTACAGTCCAAGGAAGAGCGCGAGAAAACAGGAGACAGACTCGTCTCGCATTATTCAGACACGAGATTTAAATCGTTCAAAAATTTCTTGGTCGTGACTTGCTCGGTCGGCATCCTCCTCACGCCAGTCTTTATCTTGTTCCTCACTGAAATGACCCGCAAATCGATGGCTTGTGTTGTTGCCGTTTTCTTGTTCGTTTCTTCAGCAGTGTTTTCGATTATAACAGCTGCTAGTGTCCAAGCGGTTTTTGGTTTCACTGCTGCGTATGATGTTCTCATCCAGGTGAAAGGGAGTATGCTGACTCGATATAGGTACTGTGCTGTCCTTACTACCTTCCTTGGGGCTATTCAAGGTGGAAGCAAGTGAATGCTTGGCTGAAGGGCGCTGGAGATGAATAGAATGGCACGTTGAGCATGGGTTTTCTTGCTGAGATGAGTTGAGTGACGCGTTGAATTGAATCAAAATGGGGAGAAGTCGTTTTCTTTCGTGTCGCAGTCGAAAATGTCAATTCCATCCAGGCAACAAGCTTTGACCGCTGTTTTGATCTTCGCGTGCTGTCTGTCTTATACTCTGGTAAAGCCTTCCCTAGGAGGACATTTAGAGGAGCAGATACGGTTAAAAGAGACGAGGGAAAAGTATCGTAAATGCTATCTGAAATTGTTTATTGAGAAAGAAACAGAGGCTTGAAAAAGCTAGATCTAAGGGTTAACCTAGTGAGGAGCAGGGGTTTCTAATCCATGATCCATCGTCAGCCACTTAATCGAGTCGAGTAGGACTCGTTTTCACAAGTTGTTATGAAGATACTCGGGTAGCCTATGCAAAATGTTTCTTTAAAGAAGCATAATAGAATTTGCTGAAGAAGGGATACATTCCTTATGCTATCATTGCTATCCCGCATCACAATCCGCACTTTTCGTCACCCCAGTTCTCCTTCGATCCAACCATATACCCCTTCCAAACCACTTAAATTTCATCTGAAGAGCACCCACAAGATAAAACGCCTATCGGCATGCTTGCAGCCGATATTGATCTTCCTTGGTCGCCCATTGCCGACGTTTCCTAGGTTGCTTGAAAATGAACATGAAACTGGCTCTTATCAGCTGTCATGCTTCTCTCAGCGTAGCCGTAACTTACCATATTAGCACCACTACTCCCCTCTCTCAAAAGTCTAACATTATTCTTGAACAACTCCGTTTCTCTGAAAGCAATATGCTTTTCCTTGCTCTCCCACCCAATCAGTAGCACGTGTGCTTTCCCCTCCTTTCCCCCTTCCTTCTGAGTAATCTTCTCAACCGCAGGACCATGACTGAAGCCAAGATAGCCATCAGGCTTTCCGTCCTCAACTGCTTCCACGAAAGTTTCAACATGAGAAGCGAATTCCGGGGATGCGTCATAAAAAGTCGCTATCTCTGTGCATGGTGCACGGCCTAGAATATCTGGAGGAAATGGGCTCGGAATGAAGTGGTAGAAGGCTACGTTTTCTAGTAATGTCTCCATCTTTTCCTTGAATGGGCCGTACTGTGGGGAATTGGTGAATTTCACGTGCGAGCCAACATCGTCCCAGTCTTATTTGGAGAAATAGGGCATTAGCATAAATATATTTGAGCTTTAGAGTCTCTCTCACCGATAACCAGCAACGACACATGAGGAGACTCAAGCTGTGGACCGAAATGGCTACGCTGGTAGCCTTCTTGAGCGGATAAAGTTGATTTCACGTCTTTCCATGTCTCTGCAGCTGGGCCAGATTCTAAATCAACTCCAGCCTTGAGGGTCAGAGTCGCCAGTTCAGTTGCTGGAGATTTAAATGCCATTTTGTGAGTATAAGAATGATGCAGAAGTTGGGATAGAGAAGTTGAAGGACAGCAGCGTCGCTTAATTACCTGTATTTTCCGCCAAGTCCTGATACGCGGCATCCCACTCTACGATCAGAGTTTTTCTGCCAGAGGTATTCGGGCATCGACTGCAAGTAAGTATATAACCAGTTGCACGATATTCCCTATATCTAGCCTTATCGTGCCCGAATTCTATACAGCTTATATAGCTACGTAATACTAAAATTCGTCCACTCTGCGCTACGCGTTATTAATTAAGGGCTTATAGATGGGCTCGTCGTTTAGTTTCTGTAGTTTGTTATAGCTGTCTAGCCGTAAGATCGAGTTAAAGGAAGAGAAAGAGGTTTAACGAATATGGGCTCTAGAGTTGATAATAAGTGCATAAAAAGAATCGATATCGCTCTCACCGCCTCCAAATATGGCATCTATCAGGTGATGTTGCATAACAAAGGAGGCATACACGCCTTGCCTGATTAACTATAATCTAACCATGATAAAACACGCAAAATTAGTTTAAATCTATTGCTAATCTTCTTTTAAACTTTTCATAACGGATCAGTGGTGGCTTATGAGGCATTGACATTAACTAATCTCGTATAGCTCACCCCTTTTCTCTTTCTCTTCTTGAAGTTTTTGCACTAGATCACAACTTTTATTTCTTTATAAAGCTATTTTTTAAAATTAAATCGAAAATTTAAACCTTTAAGAGCTAATATTAAAAACTTTGAGAATCTAAAACGAAGGAGAAAAGAAAAGAGAAAGAGGAAGAGAAAACAAGTAACTATGTGACGAGCCTTCAGCAAAAGCTTGCAATGCTTATAGATTGAATTGTATTTATAAGCTTACCAACTGTTGGTGAGGGGTAAATGACATAAGTAGGAGAGAGAAGAGAGAGAGGAGAAGATCAGTGATTAGTTTTATTATCATTTTGTAAAGCATCATTAGAAGAATATCAGTTAGAAGTCTCTATCAGAGCACATATCGTTTACCAGTCGAACACCTGTCGTATCGCGGGATAACTATGTACATGAGCGCGCTAAGCGAGATTAGTGACAATCTTTATGTTAACATCCAACATGAATGACTCGTCACACTAAAATCTTCAACATAAAGACGATTGCAAGATTTCACGCAGCAGATTTAGCCTAAGTTTATATTAAAATAATTTATTTAAGTTCGGCCGCCTTTTCCCCAAACTTAAATAAGGGTCTGGCACGGGAAGGCAAAGCCATCACATTTTACCTCCATTACGCCCTCCACAAGCAACGCCATTAGCAATATATTGAAAGAACCGTCATAACAATCATCAGATCCTGTGCTTTTCACTCTCTGTATAAGATTAGCACTGTAAGTATAATTGAGGAGGATTGATCTGACATACCAAGTCTTGAATAAAGCATATACAAAGCCATTTGATTGCATTCAGCAGTGCCTGTGATTGTGACTAATCTTTCGTTTGAGTTATCTTGGGGTTCGTTGATTTTGATGACACTGCCACTGAGTTGTCTGATCTCGTTGATCTTGGCACCACCTTTACCGATGATTGCACCGACCATATCGTTTGGGATGAAAATCTGTTGAGTCAATGGTTGTCCTGGCACAAGGCCTTGCATGGGCTGAGCTGGTGGGCCAGCATGAGTTGGAAGAGGGCCACCGGCATGACCGATTTGCTGTGGCTGCTGTGGTCCTACCCCTCCGTAACTAGCAACTGCTGGTGAGCCACCGTAATGCATAGGTACCGCAGGTTGTTGCTGTGGCTGTCCACTGCCGTGAGCATAAGGGTGGCCATAACTGTTCCCAGGTGTCTGATGGCCTCGATCATTTCGGCGATGAGTATCAGGATGACCATAATTACCACCGGCAGGTTGAGGAACATAAGGAACCACTTGCATTCCACCTGGGACTACACCCGCTGGACCGCCGCTGCGAGATGCATATGCTGATGCTGCAGGTCCTCCGAATCTTTCTGACAATTGTTCGAAAAGAGTACTACCAACGTAATATGTTGCAATGTGAACAGCATCGGCGACACCAAGAACAACAAGTGAGCGCTCTGTGGAGAGGGGCAGGCATGCATCAGAAGCATTTAAACGTGCGCCTGAGGCCTCTTGAATCTCACGGATTCTAACCCCTCCTTTACCAATGATCGAACCAATGAGAATATGGGGAATGAGGAGGCGGAGTGGATAGGTTTTTGATTGAGAGCTGGAAGCAGCTTCAAGGGGCTCGTTGTTCAATGTGCGGATGATGAGTCCAAAAGCCTGTGAATATTAGTAATGGATTTTGACAGGGAGATTGGATTGTTACATACCTTTGCGACAGCGTCGACTACACCACTGACAGTCAAAATTCTCTCAACAGCCCCCTTTTGATAGTCGCTGACGGTACATTTTGCACCAGACATCTTGCGGATCAATGAGACATTCTCTCCTCCTTTGCCAATCACGGTTGCGGCCTCGGCACTTGTAATGACAGCTCGAATATGAATCCATCCACTTTCATCATGCTGGAGCGTAGATCCTGACGCATTTTGACCTCTACCAGATGGAATAGTACTCTCGATAGACTGCGTTCCATCGCCGGTTGTCGGAGCATCAACAACCACTGTATCGCCCTGCTCGTCTTTCAATTCAGGTTTGGTGCCATTGGTCGATTCGACCTTAACATCGCCATTTGAGCCGCTAATCGCTGGTAGATCGTCAGTGGCAGATTTCTGCTCATCATCACCCTTGATGACTTTGTCTAAGGCAGGTCGTTTGGCTTCAGGTTGATCGCTAGGAGCCGAAGGGGAAGAAGGGTCCTCCAGGGGACGCTTTGCCGATTGTGTAGGAGCTATGGTTGGTGAGGTAGACATAACTATTGGGTTAATCTAATCACTCAAGCTGGGAAGTGGTCGGAAAGGAAGTCAAGAATGACTGTGGATTGTATTGATCGTCTTATGTACACCAGGAGAGTCTTCGAAGGAAAACGTGCTGGTAATGGGTGATCGAAGGGGGTAGAGCGTGCGTGTGTGTGTGTGTGCTTGAATGGGGATTGCGGGTAAAAGAAGATGTCGAAGGGGGAGGAAGTAGGTGTGGTGATGAGAGGAATGGATGGTATTTTCAAATTCAATGTCTTGAGAAGTGATCTACAGACTTGATGATTGAGTAGTACGAAGTAGGGGTGAAGTTGAAAAGCGGGTTTGTGATTTGTGATGGGATATGATGACGTGAATTGGTTGATGATTGAAATCTCTCTGGGAAGGAGAAAAGCAGTATTAGAGACCTTATCCTCAAACCTTGGGAGATCCACCAGCAACGACCAACTTGTCGCTGTCTCTTGATAATATGCTGTAGCTTCGAGGATGCAGCCAAATGGCTTTCGGTATTTGGTTTCGTGGTGGACGTGGGGGACGGAGTTGTGGGCAGACGAAGTTCGAGTAAAGGTGAGGACGACGAGCGAGTCTGTCTGTGCTGGTTCGGGACCTTGAGGCTGTAAAGTTCAATAAAAAGGGAAGGGGAGAGGGAGGGGGTGGGGGGTTGAAGAGGCTCGATGGAAATCGGAACCGGAACCGGAATCTAATCTGTTTAAGTCAGAGGTAAAGTGTCAAGTGTCGTGTCAAGTGTCAAGTATCAAGAAATAGAAGGTGTATCAGAAACACATGGAGACGTTGCAAAAGACATAGCTTTAACTTAGCGAACCTTGAAAAAAAGAGACGCTAACGTAAGCGATGAATAACACCCGAGTGCCTGAGGTCTAAACATGCGCATCGAGAAGGTTAGAAATCCGTCCTTGCTTGCTACTATTACTTTACTATGGATCCAGATCCATCTCACGATTTGAACCCCTACGCTACTCGTCTGGATCGAACTCTCAAAGATTTGCAAGACAAAGTTAGAGAGCAGGAGCTAGCACTTGAAAAGGTTTGTTTTCTATGCCTATAATTATGAGACCTGCACTAAAACATATAGCTTCGTGCTTCTGTTGCTCCTCTTGATGCCGAGCCTTCTTTGGACTCTAAATCTCACCTTCACCAACTTCGCGCTTTCAAACTAGCTTATGAGTCTTTGACACTAGAAGAACCATATCTACCGCCTCCTGACTCACCTCTCCCTGCTCTTCTTGCACTCCGAAGCACTGATGCCTGCCTCAAAGGTATGCTGGAGTGCAAATCTGACGTTGAATCTCAGCTCACCACCACTATTCAATTGCTGCAACAGGAGCAGACTCATCTCAACGATGATCAATTAATCCAAACTGGCCTACAAGACCGCATACGCTCACTTCATCGAGACATAGAAGAGCGTATACAGAAATCACCACGTGAGATAGCCAAGGATATGGCGTTTGAGATGAGGAAAAGGAAGAATCGTTATGACGCGGAGACTGGCGAGCTAATCAGGGCATTTAATGGATTCATCGACCACCATTTAGCCCCTATGCTTGCCGCAGAAGAGCTAGGAGGTCCAGTCGTCGGCGGGCTGTTAGATATCGACGAGGATACGCTAGAAGCTGGATTCAGTGCCCAGGGCAAAGTAAAACGGCCCAAAGACAACCAGAACGAGGACAAGCGCCAGCGCCGTATTGATGAAATTTGGGGCCCAAGACCGATTGAGGAAGGCGAGCAAGAGGAATCATGGGATGAGAAGCGTGCCGCAGCTGCAGAAATGAGGGAATTGACGGAATCACTCTTGAATAGTCTTGTTGAAGCTGGAGACGGACCTGCTGAAGTTTATGTTGAGCTTCCACGCGAATCGGCCGCAGCTAGATTTCTAATACGATCGAAAGTCGCCCAGTATCATTTCAATGATGCTAGGAAACTTCGACTCCTTAACTTTAACAAAGAAATTAATTGATTTAAGATTGCCTTTCGAACGCTGTAATGCTAAGTGATGGAAGCCTTTGAAGTGTCTAGCTTGCAACCTTTCTGGGAGATAGATGTAAAGGAAAGGATGTCACGAGTGGAGTAAACCGAGGATGAGAAAAAGGATCTATTAAGATCCACCACATAAATTTGATTGTTCTTACAACCTTTCTACATTACGTGAATGACTTGGCCTCCAACTCCACGCTGAAATCAGATGCACAAATCCTGCAATTTTCCTTATAATTTAATCCAATTATGCTGCCTTGCATTTCATAGCCTGTCTAATATCATTCACTAGGAAGTATCAATCCATGACCCCTATTCCCTAACAAGCTATCATCTTGCTACATTTGCAATGAAAGCATCTGCTGGCAATTTGTCCTAAGAAAAGAGTCAGCTTCCAAACTATATATCATAATCTGCACTTTTTAAGTACATACCTTATTCGCTGTGAACGCCGCGAACGCCTTCTCGAGATCCCATCCAGTCTCTGTCAAGCACATCATTGAGTAATGAGGAGTCATTCCAGTCACCTCGGACAATTTCATGGTGATTGCTTCTTGATTTGGTTGCACCGAGCCGGGAATGTTCGCTGAGGTATTTAGAGTTGTCGCAGATGATGATGGTAGTGCTAAAGGACTCCAGGCTCGGAGAACCATGACATCACTGACAACTCGGATCGGAAGTCCACCGGGGGGTCCAGGACCAAGGATAAAGGTTCTCGAGAAACTGCGGAGAGCTTTGTCGGACGAAGATCCGTTTTCTTCCTGGAATTCACCATGCATGGTAATCATAAGACCATCAACACCACGGATGCTCCGACCTGTCGGATCGGCCAAGCCTGGAATAGGATGGCATTCGATAATGTACTTATCGGCTTGTGTGGCTAAATCAGGATGTCGTGTAGCGGGAAGAACAGACCAAAGTGATTGAATTGCCTGAACACCACGACATGTGCGAGATAGTCTTGTAGGTAGGTGTGTGATTTTGAGGAGATTTCGGGAGTGTTTGATATAAGCAGCCCACGGGGGAATAGGTGTAAAATGCTGTGGGTCTCGAGGTGCTGACATGTTGATCGATATTGAGTGATGAGACTGAGCATCGTAGAAGGTAGATAGTAAGGCAAGGCGGTCACTGTCATACAAATCGAGAAACTGTTTAATAAAGTTCTCTCCAACTTGACCGACATCTCGGAAATCTGGTCCTGCAACGGGAATGATTGACTTTAGAGCTTCAGCGGTGGCAGCAATTTCCTCTGCTGATCGAACCTGGACCCCGTTCAAAATCTGGAGCTTCGGGTACCAACGAACGATTTCCTGCTTATAATCTGGCGCAAGCGTCTCAATTGGGTTGTCTACCATCAGTAGATTCTCCAAATGCCTAAATCTCCAGCGCCATGCATTAAGAGCTTTCAGGTCTGCGAATTTGTTTCTTGAAAGGTCGAGATTTTTGAGATCGGGGAATGTCTGAGCCAGAGACGTGACGTTCGAAACATCAGCCAATTCGTTATCTGTTAAGGTGACGCTAACGATAGCATCTTGCTTTGCTTGGCGCGAGGTGAATAGCTTGTTGCAAACGACCATAAAAACGGGGAATAACTTCGATACCGATTTGCGGTCATCAAAAATGCCCATTTGCACCAAATTTGCATCTTTCCCTAAGGCTGATAGGTTTAACAGCTTGAGGTTGGTATCGTATCGACTTGCAAGAATTGCTCTAATTTTTTCCTGAAGTTCCTGGGCCTCCTTGGATATTTCCTCTTTCGGCTCAACCTTGGCAGCGGAAGAGAACGTTGATGAGGGATCGTTCAACTGAATGGTTAACTTTGCTCCGGCGAAAATGAATCCGTCGAGTTTCAGCAGTGTTGCGCTATCCTCTGGACTGGCCTTTACTATGGCAATGTCTCCCTCCATATGGGTCTATTCGATAAATTAGCAAGGTATTAAACCTTGGAGGTGGATGTGGATCACGAAGCGTATTTGCGGGGTGTTGATTCTCGACTCATTGGGAACATGGAATGGCTCGAGAGCTTGAGAATGGAGTATAATGATGTGGCGACGATGCATATCCCTCGTGATCCCATTGCTATGGCGTGTACATACCTTTTTGATTCTCACAGCCCTGTTCGATTTGGCGTCCAGTCCTGTTCCTTTTCGTTCAAGAAAGTTTACCAAGGCTTCAAGCCCTCCATCGCTGTTAGTGGCGGCCTTGCTCTGCGATAAACCGCTGATTCGAAGTGTAGTATCAGGCGTCGATCCTCGGGATTGCAACACATTCGCCTGTCCCATGCCTCTCAGGATAGCCTGTTGGGCTCGTTGTATTGCGATCTTCCCTCCACGACTAGCTCCTCTCGCTCCACCTCTTCCAGAACCTTGACCCCGAGAAGACGCAGCCGTATCGATTCTACCCTTCCCCGATTTGTTCTGGTCGCCAGCAAGCGTTGGGTCCATGACCAGATCGCCATCCTTATCGACGCGAGTAGAGGCTGCCGGTCGCTTTTGGATTCTACCTCGACCTCTTGTACCGGGAGACGAGTGCCTGGGGCCCCGTGGAGGCGCCGCCGCCGTTGATACTCGGTGCATCATATTATTGGTAAAGGTAGAGGGCTGTATGGACGTCGGTTGTAGTGGTATTAAATTTGTAAAAGCTCGGTCGTCTAGACAGAGGAAGTTGTCGCAAAGGTGCAGTCGATGATAAGATCAGTCCATGGAAGGTAGTAACCAAAGTCGGTCTGTATGCCGCTAGACTTTGGGATGATTTTGGTGGGATTGAAAGAGAGTGAGAGAGGGTGGTGGAATGAGTGGATGTGGAATGTTGTTATGGTTGGGGTTGGGTTTTAGAGTTGGACGAGTTGAAAGGTTTAAGAATGGAAAGCGGAATATAAGCGGAAAGCGAAAGCGTCATGGGCGCCGCCTTATGGTTAACGACGGCGCTAGAACAATAATAAGGAACCGTGGAGGGACAATAGATTGGGTAGCTCGCATCATTACAAATGATTCAATAATCTAGCAAGAATATACTAAATACATAATACATGAATGACTTCCAGTTTGGTTTTAACAGTCACCGAAGAACAAGAACGGCTGATGAGTCAGCATTTTACACAGTAGATGTTTTGTATGTAAGGCACTTGCATTCGGGAGTACTTACTGTAAAGAGTATTTTACTTATTTATTTTTTGGCATTACTTAATACTTTATTTACGTTCTTGTTAAATAAACTCTTACCTCAGCTCGTCACTGCTGGCGACCTATATACTTACTTAGATGTGCTCTTCTGATGTGGTGGTGAAATGCAGTGCTCAAGCGCCTGCAAGGTACCGTTTCCTTTCTGGGAAGACTGCCGCGTTGCAGCTTCGACAGGTGGCCTTAATCTTTTCCTCGAGAACAAAATATAATTCAACTCCCCCCGCATCCATCTCCCCTTCCTTCAATCGAAATATCTTCTTCTCCGGCGAGAAAGCAATTTCCAATTCTTTACTGCTCGGGGTTTAAAGTCAATAATCCTTTTCGACTTTGCCTCTTCATTTATGTATTACTGAATTCTTCTCATTCAACCTATCGCCGTAAGGCTCTCTCTCTCTCTCTCTGTCTCTTTCTGCATCTGCAACTGTCCCAACTATGGCTGCGAAATCAAGATTTACAAGGCTTGATGCCTGTGAGTTACCAATCCCTTCAATACAATAACACAACTACTGACCCCCATTTCGTCACCAAAACCGTTGAAGATGCAAGAATTCGTACCACATCCGGAGGAGTTGTAACGATAGCTTCATTGCTGATCGTTTTATACCTGGCACTTGGAGAATGGGCAGACTACAGGCGGATAGTGGTGCATCCTGAGCTGATAGTAGATAAAGGACGGGGTGGGTTACCTCGAATTGGGAGCATACGAACAGAAGGATATTGACCACCTTCTTTACCAGGCGAAAAGATGGAGATCCATCTTAATATTACTTTCCCTCGAATTCCCTGCGAGCTCTTGACCCTGGATGTGATGGATGTCTCCGGGGAGCAGCAGACTGGCGTGATGCATGGAGTGAACAAAATGAGATTGGCACCCGTTGCAGAAGGCGGGGCAGTTATCGACATCAAGGCTCTAGACATGTATGCTGTTTTCCGTCATTAAGGCCACATGACTGTTACTAAAGCTTTACAGCCATTCTGACGACCAAGCGTCCCATTTGGATCCCGACTATTGTGGTGGATGCTACGGAGCGAACCCCCCTCCCAATACCCAGAAGCCTGGTTGTTGCAACACCTGCGACGAGGTGCGCGAGGCATATGCATCTTCTGGATGGGCTTTTGGTCGGGGAGAAAATGTCGAGCAATGTGAGCGCGAGCATTATGGGGAACGACTAGATGCTCAACGGAACGAAGGATGTCGCATCGACGGGGCATTACGGGTCAATAAGGTAGTGGGCAATTTCCACATTGCCCCAGGACGCAGTTTCAGCAATGGAAATATGCATGTCCACGATCTCAACAACTACTTCGACACACCAGTCCCCGGTGGACATGTCTTTTCGCATACAATCCACCATCTTCGCTTTGGACCTCAACTCCCAGAAGAAATCACCAAGAAATTGGGATCTAAGGCCCTCCCATGGACGAATCATCACTTGAACCCACTTGACAACACGGAACAGATCACTGACGAAGCTGCGTACAATTTCATGTACTTTGTTAAAGTAGTTTCGACTTCCTATCTTCCTCTAGGCTGGGAACACAATACGCATGATAGCAATTCCAGAGATGATGCGGGAATAGGAGCATATGGCCACTTGAATGATGGCAGTGTTGAGACTCATCAGTATTCAGTGACCAGTCATCGCAGAAGCTTGAATGGCGGTGATGATGCTGCTGAAGGTCACAAGGAAAAATTACATGCACGTGGTGGTATCCCAGGGGTCTTCTTTTCTTATGTAAGAACTGCTCGGCGCTTCCTCTTGTTTTGAATACGGTTAGTTAACGCTTTGCAGGATATCTCACCGATGAAGGTGATCAATCGCGAAGCGCGTACGAAGACCCTAGCAGGTTTCCTGACTGGACTCTGTGCTATTGTTGGAGGTACATTGACGGTGGCAGCAGCAGTAGACCGGGGAGTATATGAGGGAGCAGCAAGACTAAAGAAGCTGCAGTCAAAGACTCTATGATCAGGACGGATGTAGCTTGTGGGGGGGCTAAAGTCGTAAATTATAGCGCACTGCGAGACAGGAGTTTGGAGGCTTTGAATATGAATATAGGAAAATGGGCAGAATACCAAATGAAATGTTTTAATTGCCATGCTTACATTCTTTTATCATCTTGCATTGAGTCATTTTGCATTGGGTATGACGAATAAATAGTAGAGCAGCTCTCATGGCTGGCTTATGGGTACATATAAAGACGAGAGTTAATTCCAGAAAATATGAAAATATAATAAAATCTACGGCGCAGTAAATACGCCGACACGGTCGATCGTCCCTCATTCGCTGGTGCCCCGGTCACTTTGATTTTGAGGGGAAGGCAAATTTCCCCAACGGCCGCTTTACTTCCTTGACTGTCTTGCCCTTGCAGATTTCTCCTATTGAAACTCCCATCACCCCATCGCATCACCAAAAACTCCAATACAACAACAATACACAACCGAATATCGTCCTTTCCTTTCCTTTCCTTTCCTTTCCATTTATTCAGTCACTCATTCATTCACTTGCCCACCTCGCATTTGTCCCCCCCGTGTATATACCGACAGCCGCCAATCGTTTCAATTCCAAAAATCGCTTTCTCTTCCAACAGCTTACCCATCCCCATCTACGACCTATTTACATACCAACAAGCCGCCTCTTCTGACTGCGCCGCCTACTGATCGACTTCAAAACGCTAACGCTACTCGTCCTACGTTGATTCTACACACTTATTAGGGTCCTATTTACACACGACGAAAGACTCCCCCCCSCCCCCCACCAGCATAGACTTTCTCGAAATCTGCCCTTCACAACACCAAACTTGCGTACTTACCTCTCACCGAGGTTCACGAGAAGACGGACGGATAACAATCTTGATAACAAGCACACGACACACAATATATCTGGGAGACTGAGGGATGTCCAAAAGGCCAACATTCATTGACCTACGGTCACAGTCTCATAGTCCGCTGGGAACTGGACTGCCGTCTCCGCGAGGCGGCTTACTATCACCGCGTCTTCATGTAGCTGGAGAGATTCCTCCTGAACTTTCCCCCCTCGATGCATTTGCCGCCCAGAGTCGACTCCTGGCAAGACAATTGAATGATAGTACCAATGATGGCAAGCGTATGAGTCGTCTCCCCCCCCTGGCCATTGAAAAGTCGTTAAGCCAAGCTCGACCTGGATATTTTCGTTCAACGTCTACTGAAGCCGCGCCCGGATTGTCTACTTCTCCCATCGAGAGCCCTCGGGGGGGAACAAAGACGGAAGTTGAGGCTCCAGGGTTCCGGCCTGTTTCTGTTTATCCTGTGGTAGATAGAACCGCGCCAGCTCCTTCTCCTCGATTCGACATAATAGACGAAGAAGAATTCCGTGGAAGGAGACCGCCTAGTCAAGCAGAGGGGCATGGATTTTTCGGCGCTCGGCGGGAGCAATCACCGCCGCCTTTGGAGCGAGAGCAGAGATTCCCGGGAAGTGGAAGATCGCCTTATAATGTATCGTCGAGACCAAGCATAGAGTCGATGCGCCAACGGAGTCAGACTTCGAGAAGGCCCCCCGACAATTCCTTGGCAGCAATTGGCGGCTATGACTCTAGAGCATTGGCCCCCCCTCGATCCCCCTTCGCACAAAGGACTCCTAGTCCTAGATCAATGTCAATGGATAGCTCAGATGAAGAATTTTTAGTATCAGGTCCACAACGGAAATTATCCTCTGGGAGCACATTTTCAACCTCTCCTACCGGTATTTCACCGTCCATGTATTCGATGCCGAGGTCACCATCGATCAGCTCTGAAATCTCCATTGGTGGTACACGTTTGCCTAGGCCAGCGTTCAATTTCTCAAGGCCGTTAAGCAGGGCTAGTGAAGCACCACCGGAAGTTCCTTCTCGGCAGGCATCTTCAGATAGTCAACCTTCGTTTGTTTTGGGAGATGACACTGCACATACCCCCGTCAGCATGCATAGTGAGGGGTTTCCTGAAAATAGCAATGAGAGCTCGCAGGCCACTGCTGCTCCTTCTTACGTCTACTCGAAGTTTTCTTTGCCGAGGGGCAAGATGCTGCAGAGAAACTCGTTAATTTTCCAGGAAGGGCAACCGCCGGCTCAGTACGTTTACGAGCAACCTGTATCTCGATCCAACAATGTCCAAACTATTCAAAATGGAGCTCCCCCATCACCTCCATCACGACCTTCGACCTCCTCCATAAGGCCAGACTCTACCCAATATCGACCTTCACTAGATCCTGGGAGGCCTTCGTTAGATCCAGGTAGACCTTCTTTAGAAACAGAAAATTCATCACCTTCGCTCACATCATCAAGCACCATCAAAGCTAGATCACAACACTCCCTAGCGTCGTCTACGGAATGGTCAGCCGAAGAGCACGTGTCAAAAGCTATTGAATATCATGAGGCTGGATCTTTGACTAAGTCTACCTATCACCTTCGACTTGCGGCAAGACAGAATCATCCTACAGGGATGCTTCTCTATGCTCTAGCATGTCGACACGGCTGGGGCATGCGGGCCAATCAGAAAGAAGGTGTGGCATGGCTTCGACGGGCTGCGGACTCAGCTGGGTTGGAGGTTGCCGATGATGAGAATTTGACCAAGGATGGGAAAAATGTTGATGTTCTAGAGAGGAAAACTAGAAAGGCACAGTTTGCTTTGAGTATCTATGAACTAGGGGTTAGCCATATGAATGGCTGGGGCATCGACCAAGACAAGGTACTTGCTTTGAGGTGCTTTGAAATCGCAGGATGTATGTCACCATCCTATCTTTCCAACACCACTATCTACCTACGTACTAACATTCATTATAGCTTGGGGAGATGGCGATGCCCTCGCCGAAGCAGGCTTTTGTTATGCTCAAGGCGTTGGGTGTAAAAAGGACTTGAAGAAGAGCGCCAAATTCTATCGTATGGCAGAGAGCAAGGGGATCAGCATGATAGGGAATAGCTGGTTAGTTCTTTAATCTTCTACTTATGAGGAGTACTGACAATATTTCCCAGGATCTATAAATCCAAATATAATGACGGAAACGATAAAATTATTCCCACGGAGTCGTCACCTGGCAAGGTGGCTCGTAATAAATCTCGCACGAGAAACATATTTGGGAGAATAAAAACGGACTGATAAAAACTACTTATGGCTCTTTTCTTTTTTTAAATGAAAGTATTTGGGGCTCTAGGGAGAGAGGCGTTCTCTTACAACATTTAATGGTTGGGAAGGCGTTTTGACCGTTGCCGTTTTCGGGCACGTTTGTTTTATATCTATTCTCGTAACTCAAATAGTTGAGCTATCTGATTTGTACAAAATCAACATATGAATAATTCTACATATATTATTTAACTGTACTATGCACTTCTCGGTAAGAAACTTTTGATAAAATGCCATTGTCGTAATACCATCTGTAATCATCCTAAATGTCGTTTTTTGGATCTCGTCTCACGGCAGACTCAAAGCAGAAGTTCTCTGGCGCTGTAGAACACTGAAAATTATCTTCAAATTTGGCGAGTTGGTTAGAGGAATGTGCCTTTGCTTATATAGCCTAGATCTATGCATCGAGCTTCAGAGGATGGAGAAAAGGAGCTAGCTCTCGTTCTATGTTGTTCCTTATGTCGAGTAGCGAAATATTCATTATGTTAGGAGGATTACGAGGCAATTATAAAAAAGGCTGCTAGTCTTTAAATATCAAAACTGGTTGACCTTTCGGAAGACTAGATAAGCAATGAAAGCAGGACTTATAATTTATATTGAAACCCGTTTTTGAGATGCTAACCAGGGTATGGATATCTTATAAAATTATTACAATATTTGAAAAAGGCCGATACACAGGCCTATTCCATACTCTATGTACTAACGAAGAGAAAAGGTATCATAGTTTTCGTAGATCAACAAGAAAAAAGTATAGCAGATATGTAAAATAATCAAAGCAAAACTATATTCGAAAACAATCACGGTATTTCACCAATTCCCGGCCCCCCTTGAGCCTCGTATTCATCTCTGGCCTTAACATTCGCGATGGCGCTCTGTAACGCGCTGGTGAGATCAATGTGGAAGAGAGGTCTGTTCAATCCATTGATGACAATGGTTCGTGAGCGTGCCTTTATGTCCACTCTTGCCTTGGAGTCACTACTCGAATCGGCACTAAGGTGATCTTTAGGGCGCTCCAGATCGCGGGCTCTTTGCTCTTTGAGTTCTTTTTCATTGTTGTTGACTAGCTCGGCAACTTGAGCAGCTGAATCAGAACCACCAATACCAGCAACACTGAAAATGGGTTTCCAGCGGTGAAGGCCATTGTCGCTTTCGATGGTAGGGTATCCAAAACCAGCGCTAACCAATGCACGCTTAGTCCATCTATTGTTGATAGAAGTGAAATGCCAGTCTACCACTGATGGAGTAGTGTATCGATCGAGTTGGTTGCGAACGTCAATAAGCTGTTGCACAGAGGTAACGTCAATGTTGTTGACAGAGCTAAAGTCAAGGATGATGGCCTTGAGTGTCGGACGTTCTCTATATTCATCTGTCTCCTTGCCACCTCGTGGTCCTGGATCGTTCCAAGGGCGATCACCGGGTCTCGCATAATGATCAAGATTGGTCCTTCTCGTAGTAGCAAAGATTGTGTTGGTTAATTGATCAAGGTAATGATTAGCATTGGGGTAGTTGAATCCCTCCGAGAATCGATAGATAAAAATACCAGGGTATGGGCTTTGAACGTCAACTTCGGGATTAGATCCATCTTCGTGATCAAATGGCAAGAAGATTTTGCGCGACGCGGCATCATCGAAGAGGGTATGGGTCCTAGAGAAGGTGCCGTTGTCAGTATTGACAGAGACAGTCTTGGCGTCATCTCCAATGATATGATCTCCTATAACTGAGTGGACCGTGACTCTACCCAAGAAGCGACCCTTAGCTTTGATGATGCGGAACACAAGGACAGCGAATGATATGCAAATGGTTGTGTAAATGCCATTTTCGATCGAAGAAAATACCGTCACAATAACACCAGCGAAGAAGATAGGCACTTCAAGTGGCGAGACACGCCAGAATTGATAGACGGTGTTGGGCGGTGTGATAAGATCACCCACGGCATGAATGATGACAGCAGCCAAAGAAGCACTCGGGATGTAGTAGAACACTGCGGGAAGGGCGTAGATGGCGAGCAGAACTACGATAGCAGTTATGAAACCTGCGAATGGTGTTCTCACACCGGCTTTCGATTTGATAGCGGTACGAGAGAATGAACCTGTAGCAGGATAGGCTCCAAGAAATGGACCTAAGACGTTGGTGACACCAATAGCAACCATCTCCTGGGAGGGATTGATACTGTTGCAGCAGCTGTTAGAAGGTCCTATAGCCTGAACGGCGTTTATTAATAACTTACATGTAGTTGTTTACTCTACCAAAAGATTTGGAGATAGCGATATGCTCGATTAAAAGAACAATGACGGTTGCTGGCAGATCTCCCACGAAGATTTTGATGATTGAGGTGTTGATCTCTGGGACGGCAGCATTCTTGAAACCTATCATAACGTGAGATGAGCTCCTTGCAATGAAGATCGAAATAGGAGGATTAGTGACTTACCTCTTGGCACAGTGCCTAAGATCTTGAACTTTGGGTGCGCATGGTGATGTCTAGTTACCAACCAGCTGATCAATGTGTACAAGAGGATAACAAATACAGTCCTAAGAGTTGAGACGAAGAAGATTGCCTTTTGGTGCTTGGGAAACTTCTTCGCAGCAAATTTGCAAGCTGATCTGATTAGATATAATAATGTAAGGGCTGTCAAACCCATTGCAGCATCTAGTTGAGTCCTTGGCAGTCCCTTTAGGGAGTCAATCAGTACTAGATATGTTGCGGCTCTAGTGTTGAAACCACTGATTCCCATAAGAGTAGGTATTTGGCCAACCGCAATATTCAAAGCGGACCCAGTCATAAATGCGGAAATTGAGGTGAGAGAGATGAGGTCGACGATCCAACCAGCACGAATCAAGCCAATGAAGAGGATGATGGATCCTGCAATAACAGCTAGAGCTGAAGCAATGACATTTGATGCGATGTGCGGATGAGTGACCAACGCTTTAGTGACAATCTGTCCGGTGAGGGTTGACATGACGGCAACAGGCTATATTCATGGTCAGGATAGGGCCCAGACGTAAGAAACATACCGAAAATTACTTACGCCAATAGTAATATCTTTAGACGTAGCAAAGAACCAGTAGATTAGGACTCCCATGAATGAGGTGTAGAGCCCAAATTGAGGCCTCAGCCCAGCGAGGACCGCGTAGGCCATTCCTTGAGGAACAACAACAGCCCCAATAGTGATACCTATTTTAATTAGCCATTATAAAAGTACTAGCAAATGTGAGGAGTCCTTACCGGCTACAAGATCCCCGATGAACCATTGAACGTTGTAGAATCCAATCCAGGACAAGAAGGGGAAGAGGGAGCGGCAATAGGAAACAAGCTCGTGCTTGTCTGGTAGAGTATCAGCAATCCATTCCGCACTTCGGGGCTCTTCCTCGATAAACGTGTCGGCTGTTTGGATGGAGAAGACCGACTCTCCACGACGAATCTCCTCCGTATTCAGCTCGTCTCGATAGTCAAGTTTGATACCAAGGCCTTTGGCCAAGATATGCCCGATTTTAGTGGCAGCCATAGTGAAAGCAGTTGACTGTTGAGCTGGATGTCAGAAAGCGACCCTGGAATTGGAGTAGCGCGAATCCGAGCTCGAGCCCGAGCCGGAATATTCGGAGTGAAAGGTGTGAGAGAGCGACCAAGAGGTCGTCGTGAAATTGTGAAGAGAATGTCCAGTTCAGCAGTCGATAGCCCTCGGAGCTATTCCGAAAGAGGGTGCCTCGGGGAGCCGGTATGATAGGGCGACAATGTGCAGGATGCTTCTCCAGGGTTTTCTAATTATACGGGCGAGCACGAGGCTCTTATATTCCTCGTGGAGTACCGCTGTGGCGGGTGCGGGAGGTCAGATGGGATAAGGGCGCATACCTAAGGCGCAAGGTCTTGCAAATATTTCAATGGCCGAATCGAGAGCCGGGGGAGACAAATGTAGTCGACTAGAAGTACTCGAAGGCACCTGAAAGGGAAAATAGGCCTGGTCGTAGATGGCTGTTTTGCGTGATTGTCCAGAGCTTTGAAGGGGATGCGCCACCAATAAATTGCGTGCTTTGGTACCCGTACAAAACAAGGGCAGGAAGAGAATCTTGGATGCGAATAAGTAAGTGGAAATGCGACTTCAGTATGATCTAGTTGTGTCTGCTCAACGCAATAGAATGACGCTGACACTGGTCGAGTTGTTCCAATCTAGGCAAGGTATCGTGATATAAAAGAGTTCAACAGTAGCAAGGAAGGGGAGATCAATCAGAAGAGATAGGAGACATGTAGATGAATGAATGGGTCCAGATAAGATTTGCGAATGACTATGCCAGGTGCTTTCTTTCTTTGTTGAAATGTCGTCGACCTTAATGCCTTTGTACGCCAATCAAGGTCGGTTTAGGTGGTGCAATCCATCCCCTGAAAAGCCCGAAATGATGTAATATTTAGTATGTATTATGCCAATACTAGTCAGCACATATTATTCGCTTACTGTAATCCATTTTGGCAAGTTCTGAAATACTATCGTGTATTTCATACTTTGCATACTTTCCATTTCAAATTATCATTCATTCCAGCAAGAACCGTCGGCTCTAATGTCCCTCAGGCTCAGATCACTCCGACACTGTGCTCAATATTGACAGCTTCGTTGCCTATCTTTATCGCCGTTGGTCGTCATTTAGCAAGAAAGGAGAAAAAGGACTGCAGCTTGCCATGAATACCTTCAAATGCCCATCTTCCTTTATGACCAAGAAGAGGATGTATTTGAATGGTTGAGATGTTGCCAAACTAGCAATCTGGACATCGCAAATATTGACTTGGAGCCATAAGCATATCAGCGCGGTGCTCGAGAGTCGGTCAAACTCCCATCAAACGACTTCTCAAACACTATGCAATCCATAATCGATCTGCGGTTCTCGATATGTCCTCGATGAAACGGGGTCCGGGTCCGGAAAAATCGCAACGATTTCAAAGACCTTCGCCTGGGGATGCCCTCGATTTCTTTTGCCGAGGGGAGCTCTATTGGCACTTGCAGCATAGGAAAAATAGGGAGGTCTTGAAGGATACAGTATGGTCCATGTTTCCTGCGCCAACCACAGAACCCAGGTACTTTTTGGGTACGTTGTCTCCGCGTGCTTTGAATACGCTCTTGGAAGTCGCAGCATTGAGCTTTCGATTGAAAGAGAGTTCTATCCCTTAGAATAGCGAATGACGGATGAGAATGTGCTCCTAAATAGAATGAATCGAGGTACTAGGCGAGTGGCGGTTGAGTCTTGAGAGCTAGTTACTTGGTTACGAAAGGGGGGGGATGCTGCGACATTGTAACTATGGGAAACTTGGTCTCGAAACTGAAGAGAAGCAGAAAGGACACGTTAGGATATAATATATGAATAAAAATCAAATAAGTATGAGTGGATAAACGTGAAAATGGTAGAAGATTAACTTACATGTGTGAATTTAGGGTAGAAGTAAGGCTAGGACGAAAAGAGTCCTGATAGATATACGGAATGTTGATAATGACAACAGGCTTACAGATTCAATGTAATTTCGAAGAACTGCTAGATCAATCTGAAAAAGAAAAATTCAATGGATGCTATTCCTGCTAAATAGCGAAGCTGCTCTCCGCTCCGCCCTACCCCGCCCCACTCCGCTCCTTCCTTGTTGATCCGGATGGACTTTCTTTGTCAGCAACAACCTTAAAATCAAAGTGAGGCTGCCGGCTGCCTTATTTGGATCCGTCACCAAAACTAACCCCACAAGAACACAACCACCTCAAAGCCTCAAGCCGACTACTCTACAACTACCCATCCAAAAATAAATCCCTTTTGTGCCCTTCACAAGGTCCCTAGCATTGAAGTCTAGAATCCGCGTCGCATTATTTATCAATCTGCGAACCGCATCCATCAACACTATCCACCTAGTTGGGTGCGCACACCGTCACACATACCTCGAAATATCCAACCTAGCGTGTTCCTATCCTTGCTCTTTCAATCCTCTTCAGCCTTTCCTACATCAAACTTCTACAAAATCTTGAATCTCAACGTGTTCGAGCTTGCGTACTAGCAATCTTCTTGACACCGGTCTCTTTCACATAGTCTGCTGGGCGAGAATCTATTCTCCTCCACACGGTGCAAAATATGGTAGAAGGAGAACCGAACTCTCCAACCTGGAAGTTCACACAGTCAGTACTCCTTCGATCTACTCTTTGAGCTAGTGTTATTCTGCAGTATCCTAGGCCTGTCTTCTACTGAGCAGTCCTGAGTTCATCTTCTCTGCTTTGAGACCTGCATCGATACTATTTAAACCGGAATCGTTTAAACCTGCTAACATGTGAATCAGATGCTTTGGAGATAAGGGAGACGTTGAGGATATCACGGAAGGTAAATGTCCTCTAATTACCTCCTGCTTGTTTGCCATTTGGAGCGGCTGCTTTCGCATCAGTTGGTATGGCTTTCATAGATAATGGCTAACAAGCATGTTCCCAGCGGATATCATTTCCACAGTCGAATTTGATCACACAGGAAATTACCTGGCAACCGGAGACAAGGGAGGACGGGTTGTTCTTTTTGAGAGAAACGAGACGGTATGTAACATCCTATGGTCATAAAATCCATAGTGGTGCTATAAAATAGCTGACGTGATATAGAAAAAAACATGCGAATACAAATTCCATACCGAATTCCAATCACACGAACCTGAATTTGATTACCTTAAATCCTTAGAAATAGAAGAGAAGATCAACAAGATTAAGTGGTGTCGACGACAAAATGCATCTCATTACCTACTCTCAACGAACGACAAGACAATCAAGTTATGGAAAGTTTTTGAGAAGTCTCTGAAAGTAGTGGCAGAGAATAACCTGTCTCATGATTTGACACCTGCAAATTTAGCAGGAGCAGGAGGGGGTGTTCGACCGATTACAAACGTTCACTTCAACAGTTCTCATGATCTCAAATTACCCCGCCTTACACACCACGATACTGTCGTAGCAGCAGTACCTCGTCGGACTTATGCTAATGCCCATGCATATCACATCAACAGCATCTCGGTGAATAGTGATGGAGAGACTTTCATCAGCAGTGACGATCTGCGAATAAATTTGTGGAACTTGAACATTCAAGATCAGAGTTTTAATATCGTTGATATTAAGCCGGCTAACATGGAGGAGTTGACTGAGGTCATAACAGCCGCTGAATTCCATCCGCAGAGCTGCAATTGGTTTATGTACGCAAGTAGCAAAGGGACGATTAAGCTTGCAGACATGAGAGAAAGCGCATTGTGTGACCAACATGCTAAACGTAAGTGCACATTGCTTTCATCAGACCCCCTACTGACTCGTTTGGTTAGAATTCGAACAAGAAGAGGACCCTTCGGCAAGATCGTTCTTCTCAGAGATCATATCTTCCATTTCGGATGTCCGATTCTCCCATGATGGCCGTTACATCCTCTCTCGTGATTATCTTACCGTAAAGATCTGGGATGTAAACATGGAACGCCAACCAATTAAGACTATTCCAATCCATGAACATCTACGCCCACGGCTCTGCGATACCTATGAAAACGACAGCATATTCGACAAATTTGAAGTGGTGTTTTCAGGAGATGCGAAGAACGTGATGACCGGCAGTTATAATAATAACTTCATGATATATCCTTCAGATCCGGATAAAGAAGTAGAGGTTGTTTTGCAAGCTGATAAATCAGCATTCAAGGCCAAGAAGGTCGGAGTGCCAACACCGATTAACTCATCCACAAGTCCTACAGCTACAAATGGGGGAAAGAAGGGAGGTTCAAGAGCTGGCAGCCCGGCAGCTGGAGCAACTGGTCAAGGTGGGAGAATGAGGAAAGAGACCGATGCTGACCAAATCGATTTCAACAAGAAGATTTTACATATGAGCTGGCATCCTTTTGAAGACAGCATTGCCATTGCTGCTACGAACAATGTAAGACATCTATCCTGCGATTCCCTGAAACTTGCTAATATAAATCCTTCCAGCTTTTCGTCTTCTCAGCATTGTAGAAATTGTTACCTTTAGCAAGAGGATTCCTAGCTGGATCTCCCTTGCCATTGTCATCATGTGGCTGGTTACAGCGCTCGCAAGTCCCCTTTCCTCAGATTCCCAATTATGTTCATACTCTCTGGCCTTTACTAGTAGTCACGAGACACGAACAACATATCATCGGAAGCAATGAAGTTGCTACACCATTATCGGAGGAGGGTGGATGAGATGGATGATCGGTGGTGGAGTCAATGATGGGGCTGGAGACTCTTTCGTTTCCCCGGCAGAGTTTCCAGATGATAAATTTGCAAGAGGTTTTCATGACTTTGGGCAAGTTTTCGACGATCCAAGTAACCTAAGTCATACACACAAGAATAATGCATGGAATTCAACATAACACACGCCTAGGAGTTTTATTTTTTTTAATTTTCTTCCGGTGAAGGTTGAGAATCTGGTACTGAAAATATGCACAGTTTTGTGACACAGCAAACAGTCGTCTACTTCTCCTTCTATTGTGCTATCCCTCCTCCCAGCTATATTTCAAGGAGGAGAAAAAAGAGAAAAAAAACCATAAATAATAATGGGTTGACTAAGACTTTGTATGCATCGGGAAATTTGGGGAGCTGCACACCCTTCCACCGCCATCACCGCCATAACCGCACCTACCTTTAGCCTTCGGCAAGAGCAATCGAACTAGTGATGTGTGCCCCAATCATTCTATTCAGTCCTCCTTCTCCATAATCAAATCACCTTCTACTTGGGCTTGTACCTTGTCCAAGTTTGCGGCATTTGTCGCATTAGCTTATTTTTTAAAATAGTGCTACGGGGATTACATTACTGTGCTTGAATTCAAGCTCACCCTGCCTGGCGGCCTGGATACGTGTTAAATTATCAGGTACCAACCGAATTTATCTTTTCTTTTCTTTTCTTTCCCTTTTCAGTCTGCCAAACCTGCTTTTGGTCTTTTCTGAATGGCGAGACGATCGCGCAGAGCTGATCCTGCGAACATCCAGCCGCCCAGCTCTATGACAGCGACCAGTAGGCGGAGGTCGACTTTACGAGAGCTCCAAGCTTCATCGCCAGATACCCTTCCAAATGGCCCCAAAGTGATCGATGCTGGTCCTTCTTTGCAAAAGGCAGAAATGTATGGAATAGACGATCCGCGGCCCGCTTCTTCGAAGATGATCGCCATGGCAGGCCGTCTGTTCATCGAGACTATTCCTCAAGGCTTAGCTGTGTTGGGCATGCTTTCCTTGATTTTTGGAGGCTGCTGTTCAAACGTGAGTCTGCAGCCTAGTTAACGGGGTCTCAGGAATTGGAAAAATAGAATCTAAATTTCGAGTTTAGGTCTTCGCGCTGGAAGCTATTGTGAAGTAAGTCAACTTGTCGTTGGAGGAACTTCTACGAAATGCTGACAACTCTTTTTTTAGGGTCGAACCGGACAGCGGTATTACTCCTACAATAATGACACTTCCAGTATTTCTAACATACCTGAAGGAACCCTTTTGACCTTTGTCCAATTCCTCTTCGTCGCTACGACTGGGTATATCTCCCAATTTGAATCCACGAGGCCACCATTCTTCATCAAACAGAATCGGGTGCCTCTAAGACGCTGGATGATTATCATTGTCTTATTTTTCTCGATCAATGTGCTGAACAATCATGCGTTTGGTTACAATATTTCGGTCCCCATGCACATAATTCTTCGTTCGGGGGGGAGCATTACAACTTTAGCTGCGGGGTATCTATGGGGAAAGAGATTTTCACGCATACAAGTCATAGCAGTTACGCTTTTGACTATCGGTGTTGTGGTTGCGGCAACCTCGGATCAGAAATCAACGGTATGGGTATTCCTGTTCTATTGAGCTTCTGCTAATGCAAAACCCCCTAGAAAGAAGAAGATAGTGAGCAAGCGCGGCCATCTTTCAATAACGGCCTCGTTATTCTTTTTGTAGCTCAAGTTCTCTCAGCCATCATGGGACTCTACACGGAAGAAACGTACAAAGAGTATGGGCCTCACTGGAAAGAAAACCTATTCTATTCGCATCTTCTTGCTCTACCTCTATTTTTACCATTCATCCCTTCGATGAAGAGGCAATTCATCAAATTAGCATCTTCGGCCCCCCTGGGTCTATCGGCACTCGAATCATACCCGAACATTCCCATTCAGCTACAAGGTCGGTTGGATAGCATCAAGATCCCGAGTCAGCTTGCATTCCTCGTTGCAAACGTACTGACCCAGTATACGTGTATTCGCGGAGTCAATTTATTAGCCTCAGCATCTTCAGCACTCACAGTTACTATAGTATTGAATGTTCGGAAACTAGTTAGTCTGCTGCTGAGTATATGGTTATTTGGCAACAGATTATCGCCAGGCACGTTACTTGGGGCTTGTATTGTGTTCTTCGCCGGAGGGCTTTACAGCTTAGATGGAGGACCAAAGAGCACTAGCAGAGTCAGACATAGAGGGGGGAGTGCCAGTAACGGAAAAGTTGGATAGGAATACACCTTTACAATTCGCATGCGTTCGAAACCCCTTCAAAATGACCCATTGAATAATGAATAAACAAATCAATAAATAAGCTTCTGAAATTAGCGATGCCTAGGCAGGATGGATAAGTCTACTTACCTTCTTAATTCCTTCCTCGTCATGATGGTGGTGGCTTTCAGCCTTGTACAGGTACCTGGAGCGAATGATTGGCTGAAAATACATTTCTCTCACGGCCCACCTCAAGCTTAAGCTCAAGAAGCCTTGAGCATCAGCATCTCAAACCAACGACAACAACACACTCTTACTCACTTCCCCCTTTCGTTGTCGTGGGAGGACAGAGATTTTGATTGATATTCACTTCCAATCCCAATCTTTGCACTCCGGCTTTGTTGCTCCCTTTCCTAAACTCTTCATTGCTCATTGCTTGACAAATTAATTACTCATCTACTCTATTATCATAGCCTTGGAAACTTGCAATCCAACATCAAAGAAAATGACTGGTACGTCGGCCTTAACTTTAATCCACTCTCGTCGCTTGATCTCAGATTGAGTAGCTAATGTTACTTAACAGGAAATTCCTGTAACTGCGAATTGCGCTCCCCTACATTGAGCTCAACAAGACGGCCCCTCGGCGACGAAGAAGATGACGACTTTAGACAAGAGCACGATCTAGGTGACGAGGGTTCGGAGCGTTCGTGGGATGGGCAACGGGATGAAGAAGGTGGCTTGCTTCCCGGTGCTGCCTTTAGTCCAGACGAGACACCTGGAGCCACTACACCTTCTGATCTAGACGGCATGTTGCCTAGGGATAAACAGAGGAAGACTGCATACTATGATTATGCTGCAGAGAAGGAATTGAGTCAGGCAGACGCAAAGCTTTTCTATCAACGCAGTCAACTGGAAGTGCAGAATTCCCAGCAAGGAAGTCCGGTTGTCATGCCAAGGTCTTATTCGAGTGTCTTTTCTGATGCGGAGTTGACAGGAGTACGTAGATCAGGAAGTGTTAACTCGATGAAGAGTGGGAAGTTGGCTCAGAGGTAAGGCACAGCTCTTCCACGCACTAGACAAAACTCAGGCTAAGGAAGCAGTTCTACAAAATATAAGCCTGTATTTCCAGTAGGCCTGGCGGATCTTGACAAGCACCCTGAAAGCAATACCATACAAGATCCGAGCTTTGCTACCTCTTCGTCATTGCCCTATCACAGGAGAGAGTCATTGCTTCGAGCTGACCAGGAGGCAAGGGATCACGCAGCACATCCTGACATCCCTCACGAATACAAACCTCTATTGGAAAATGAGGGGCTGCATGGAGCTGGAGCCGGTATTGGTGTTGGATCTGGTGCTGGTGGCTTCGCAGACAATGATGCTCGGATCACATCGGAATTGACCACCATTTACTCGAACATTCAAAAGATTTTAGATATGAGACACAAGTATATGCGATTGTCTTTGCAAGGAGACGGTGACAATCCAAAAGACGATCCGAATTGGAACATTTATCCACCACCCCCCGAACCGGTCTGGTATGATGAGAAGAGTCGCAATGGAACCAATGGGAGGAATAGTGTAAGTAATAGCATGGCAAACAGCATGGTCCTACCTCAGGAGAGACCAAGCACCAGAGATGGTCATCTTAGATCACCTAGCTCAGCAATTACGCAAGGAATAAGTCCAAACACCAAGATCCCTATTCGGAAACGAAAGCCAGGACAAGATATCGGGGAAGATTTCGAACTGTCAGACCTCTTGCCTGTGCCTGGACCCGGTGAGATGACATTCCGCCTTGATGGAAATAGTGTGTATCAAGTCTACGAGAATACCAAGGCTGAAGAGCTCGACACTCCTGTTATCAATATTCCTACCATTAGAGATTTCTACATGGACTTGGAAGAAGTGTTAAACATCTCTTCGGATGGTCCAAGCAAGAGCTTTGCATTCCGTCGCTTGCAATACCTGGAAGGAAAGTTTAATCTTTATGTCCTTCTAAATGAATATCAAGAAATGGCAGACAGTAAGCGGGTGCCTCACAGAGATTTCTATAACGTTAGGAAAGTTGATACTCACGTTCATCATTCTGCTTGCATGAATCAGAAGCATCTGTTGCGCTTCATTAAGAGCAAAATGAAGAAATGTCCGGATGAGGTTGTCATGTTCAGGGATGGGAAGCACCTCACCTTGGAAGAGGTATTCCAAAGTATTAGCCTTACGGCGTACGACCTCTCCATTGACACACTTGATATGCATGTAGGTATTTACTTGTCTCGCACCATTTTCTATCTAACACTCCTTCCAGGCTCATACAGACTCCTTCCATCGATTTGACAAATTCAATCTCAAGTACAACCCAATTGGAGAATCCCGATTGAGAACGATCTTCTTAAAAACAGATAATTTCATCAATGGCCGATACCTCGCCGAGATCACTAAAGAGGTTATCTCAGATCTGGAGTCCAGCAAATACCAAATGGTTGAATGGCGTATCTCGATATATGGAAGAACAATTGATGAGTGGGACAAACTTGCTGCATGGGTTGTCGATAACAAGCTCTTCTCCCACAACGTAAGATGGCTCATTCAAGTTCCTCGGCTGTTCGACGTCTACAAATCTACTGGGTTGATGGACATCTTTGAGCAGGTTATCGTGAATCTTTTCCAACCTTTGTTCGAGGCTACCAAAGACCCCTCAAGCCATGAAAAGCTTCATATCTTCCTCCAGCGAGTCGTCGGCTTTGACTGCGTTGACGATGAGAGTAAACCTGAACGTAGACTGTACAAGAAGTTTCCAGTGCCGAATGTCTGGGACTCGAAGCAGAATCCTCCGTACAGTTACTGGATTTATTATCTTGTTTCCAACATGGCTTCTCTGAACGTGTACCGGAAACAGCGCGGTTTCAATACATTTGTGTTGCGTCCCCATGCTGGAGAGGCTGGTGATACGGATCACTTAGCTGCTGCTGTTCTCTGCTGCCACAGCATTAGCCATGGCCTATTGCTTCGTAAAGTACCGCTTCTCCAATACATCTTCTATCTCGAACAAATTGGAGTTGCAATGTCTCCCTTGAGTAACAATGCGCTCTTCTTAGCATATGAAAGAAATCCATTCCTCTCATACTTCAAGCGAGGTCTCAACGTGTCTCTATCTACAGATGATCCTCTTCAATTTGCTTTCACAAAAGAGCCACTCATCGAGGAGTACTCGGTCGCTGCCCAGATTTATAAGCTTAGCGCGGTAGATATGTGCGAATTGGCAAAGAACTCAGTTAAGCAGAGCGGGTTTGAGTGCGCTGTGAAACAAAGGTGGTTGGGTCAAGACTTCCATCTTTCTGGAGTGAAGGGAAACACCATGGCAAAAAGTAATGTTCCCAATATTCGGGAAGGTTTTCGTCACGAGACTTTGTTGCAAGAACTAGCAATGTAAGTCATACTCTTCTAAAGTGAAGCGCCATGCTAAGATCTTACAGGATTGAACGTTACTCTGCCATGTCCACCATGGTACCTAAGCTAGAACGTTCTGAGAACCCCTACCCGCAATTGCAACCACCAGCTTCCCCAACATCATCAGTAAGAACTAACGTATCTGCAAGCAATGCAACTGTAGAATCTGCGTCTGCTGTGCCATCACAACCTTACCAACAATTCCCCTCCCAGGCGGCCCGAATTCCCCCATCTCACTCCCAGGTCCACTTAGATACCCAACAGCATGGCAGCTTTGTTCACCTCCCCCAGTCCTCAGCTCATCCATCTTCAAGAGTGAATGGTGACTACGCGGACAACTTTGGAGATCTGCATTTATCGGGTAGTGAACCACGGATCTTCCCGGGAATAGTTAGTAGGACTCAAAGAAGAGATGGTGTCAGGAAGGGAAGTATGAATGAGAATGACGAGCCTCAAGGGATGACGATGGCGTTCTCGAAGAGAGTAACTTCTGCGAATGAGACGGTGGGTACAGATGATAAGGTGGATGTCGTGGAAGAAAGCGATGATGAGTGAGTCTTGTTTTTGAGGTCGCTTGCAATTTACTTGGCGGTTAGAGAGTGCTTTTTTCGTCTGGGAATCGGTGTTTTCATGACAATTTCTCCAGGTACTAGCTCGAAGGGTTCAGAAGGATCTAAAAATTGAGAAGTCGAATTAAATTAGGCATAAAAGTATTTTATTCTTTTATTCTCGTGAGTTTGATTCGCAATGTGATGCGTTTGGCTAATGTAGAAATTCAACACTTGATACATAAAGATAAAGAAGCCGTCTAATATTACCGTGTTAGAAAAGCCAGTACAAGGAGGCCAAGCTAAATTTCTTGGAACTAACACCATATGGATTCATCCATTGGTTTTCCTTGTCTTCGTCTCTAATGATTTTGATTTTCTGTTTGTTTTATGCATCAACATTTGCTTTCTTATGGGATTACCCGTAGCCACCACGCTCTTAGTATTAGGAGTTGCCACCATTACTGGTAGATCTAAGTGCAGTTCATTGTCAATGATAAGCATTGAAATGAGAAGAGCAGTTAATGATATAAGGAAACAATAGTAACAGAGCATGATTTTCCGCTATGGGGTTTAGAATCAAGGTCAAAAGGATCCAAAGACTCTGTTGAACCTAAATATGTAGAAGACGGGGTAGGGGTGGGTATAGTAAATTGCTACATTCCGGCAGTTGGGAAAATGAAATTGAGTGGGAAGGGGGAGGGGAGATGGGGCGTGCATTCAACATGTTGATTTCAGAGATAGGAAAGGGAAGAGCGTTGGAAAGCACTTATACCATAGTGCTTCTGAAAGCACGCATCATTTCATAAGGCACCCTCCCTCCTTCGGACGAGAATTCTACTTATATAAATGAACCCCTTCTCCTCAGGGGAATTACTCCAACTGAAATAGCCCTCTAAATCTGAACGGAAAAGCCTATGCCTGGTCTAATGAAAAGTATTTTTTAGATACCTATTTTTGCCACAACAGCTTTATTTTGAAAGGTGGGGATTTCAATACGGAATACTATTGGACTGAATTGTAAATATAAAGGCTATGCTATGAAGTGCTTTGTAATTACTTGGCTGTCGCATCTGATTCGCAAAATGAGATTATTTTTCTACTTCTCTAGACTACTAGTCACTTGGAACTTCTAATGCATATTATATTTGCAACGTACTTTTGATACTATTAAAGGGCATATCTAATTACAAGAGGCTTTGTAAAAGTGCTTCCTTCTGGAATCCCATATCCGTCCCCCGTCAATGGAGAGTCGATATACGAAGAATTTGCATTCATATTCTCATCAACAAACACAGATTTGTGGGCTCCGAAATCAAAGAAACTAAGAATGTCAGAGAAGAGAGATCCACTAATCCTCCAGGAAGACTTTCTGTCCGTATAATCAATATCGAGAATTGCTACCTGATCAGAATGAGGCACAAAACCGGTGCTGTACAGATGGTTTGGTATCTTGGACGCCAGTACACCAACGCCAATGCCATGCAATGATTGTAAGGAAAGATAGACTAAAGAGCAGTATCATATTAAAGTCGCCCAATGAGTGGCTATGCAACCTGTGTCCAACGCAGCCCTGAAGTCAAGTGTTAAGAAAGAAAGAAGTATTCGTTTGAGGGCGCATTCTAAGATCGATGGCCGGATGGTGGAGGTTGTTGTGGTTGACCTGGGAAAACAAAACCTGGGGGGAACATTGGCATACCGTTCGGAAGAGATGGCATCGGGTATGGGAATCCTGGAATATTGAATGGAGGCATAGCCGGAGCACCACTGGTAGGCAGGATCTTGTTGTTGCGATCATCATCTCGGCGTTCTCGACGATTATCCCGATCACCTCCTCGCTCGCGGTCAGTATTACGGCGGTTTCGAAATTCGTCTTCCTCGTAATCGCGACCTGATTTGGGTCCGTTATTTCCACCTTTGTCAGTTTGCATGCGGCGGCTAATGGCCTTTGAAGAAACACCCTGACCAATCTCGATATCGGGTTCCTCAACTACCATACCCGACTCGATGCTCTTTCCTCCAGTTCCGCCGTATTCTGCCGTTAACATCCATTTTCGATCAGCATCAGTAAGCTTGCCAATTGGGATGATGCTGACACCGGTCTGATAGTCGCTGCAATCACGCGGGCCAAACCCAACCCCCCAACGGGTCTATGGTATTCAATTAGTCAAATGACATTGCTCGGATATAAGTTTCAAACTTACCCTCAATTGGGAGTCCGGAGTTCTGTTCTTCTCCATTGCATCCTTTGCATTGACAGCATCCTCACGACTCATCATCTTTACGAAAGCATGGCGTTTTTCTTTGTTGACAATACAAGTTTGCACTCTGCCGTACCGATCGAACACGCTTCTCAATTCTGGTTCGGAAGATCTAAAGGGGGTTAGCGAGAAGTGAGGGGCGGGATTGATTGCTTTTGGACTTACGTGACCCCACCAACGAACAGGGTTCGGCTAAGAACTACATTCTTCTTGTCAGAATAGAACTTCACAGTGAGGAATGTCATTCGCATTTTCACCTTTAATATTTCCTTTTCCGATTGATGAATCATGGCCAATCCATTTCTGAATACCACTGCCACCACCACCACCTCCTGATCTTGGGGTGGGGCTACGTCCACGGCGGGGAGGGCTGCGTTGGCGATAGTCTCCACGACCACCACGACCACTTGCTCCTCGACCACGGTCATTGCGACCTGGCGAATCTCTACCGTAATCAAAGTTTGGTTCATCACGACGACGTGAATTTGGAGAATCACGAGCGCCCCATGGACGGACAGGAGATGCTGATCTTGAGCGATGGCGATAACGCTGTGGCGATCTCAAATTGTTCTCAAAGCCATTGAGATCACGTGACTCCTCAGGTCTTGCACCCCAGCCATTCTGAGCATTTGCATTTGCATTTGCATTCTGACCCGGCATCTGTGGAAGAGGGAGTACCCCACCAGCACCAGCACCCAAATTCGGAAGTCCTTGACCACCCATCGCAGCAAGCAAACTAGAAATTTTATCATGGGGTAGACCACTCTCGGTAAGTGCCTTGATGACCATCAACTGCTGCTGGACAGCTGGGTCGAGACCAGTGGGAGGCAAGACCGGCGGAACAGCTGGAAATGGATTTTGATTACTGGCAAAGTTTGGAGCACCATTACTCGAACCTGGAGCATGCAATGCATAACCGGCCGGCAGGGCTGGCACGTTTACAGGCGGAGGAATAGGTGGGAATGGTAAACCCTGATTCAAAGCTGCACCCGGCTGAGCAGGTCTATTCTGCGCATTTGATACATTGTACGAACTATCCTGAGCTTGAGTACTGGGGTTGACAGGGGGAGCAGAAGTATTTTGTCGAGCCATGTTGGCGAGTGCAGCCAAAATCGAAGAAGTGTTAGGTGGTGCTGAGGCTGAGGCTGGAGTAGTGGATGGAGTGGACGCATTTGTATTTGCATTTGCCTGTTGTGTGCCTAAGAGTTGAAGATTGGGGGGAGGACTTCCGGGGGGGGTAGTAGAAGGATCTACACGGGGTGATGCCCTCATTAGAGACCTGATAGGTAGAATAGAGGCGTTGTTGACTGTCTTACTTTGTGCATTCAACTTATCCTTAAAGGAGGTGAGCATCTGCAGAGGGAAGGTTTGGCCTTTCTCCCAGATATCAACGAGCTTTTTAATTTTTTCCTACATGATAAGAGAAAGGTGTAAGTGGGGATTCATAGGGGAGAGGCAGTGTATCTTAGATATTTTGATTGAGTAGGTAAATGAAGCCAATGTCGTGCCGACATGCGATGACGCATGCTGGTCGAAGACTACTGATTTCAGACAATGAGCGTACCTTTTGATCATCAGGAGCCGATTGGATTATGTCGTTCATCAAGACAGGAAGTAGTTCCGTCACTCTATGCACACCAGCAGCGTAAGTACCATCTGCAGCAGTACTATTTATGTTTTGCCCAGCGGCCTTGGCATGTTCGGTCCATTTTCGAGTTACAGAGTCTACGACGTAGAGGACGCCAAGTTTGTGTGTTCCAGGGGCCTTCTTGAAATGTGTGAACAGTTTTTGGATAAGTACCGATTCAGACTGGGAGAAGAGTGATACACATTAGCCTGAGATCGAAGCCAAATCGGGGGAGAGAGGAGAACAGGGGATCTTCTTACCTGGATATTTGCCGTGCAGAGAGCGGTGATACTTGCAATGCGAGAGCCAGACACTCCAGGAGGTTTCAATGCTAGCATGGCTTGAAGGCCAGCTTCTAGCTCTGCTACAGCGGAAGACATAATGAACGAAAGGAGCAGCAGTAGCTGAATTCAGTCAATACGAGCAAGTCGCAAATGAATAAACACCAGAAGATCCAAAGGTCTACTCTATGCCTGCCCGCGCTGCCTCCTTCCCTATTCTTCAGGGCGACTGCGAATAGAAGCAGAGCTACGATGGAAAAGAAAGAAGGCGATCTATCGCGACTACGATGTGCGACCGTCAGGCAATCTCTATGGTTGTGAAAGATCCCAGTATTTCTTGATACGACACGATCCGATACGATGGCAGACGTATGCGCAGGTATCAGTATCAGTGATCTGTGCAATGACAGGACTACTTGTGGGGAAAGGGATGATTATTATGGGAAGATGTGGTTGGAAAGTTGAAGTTGAAGTTAAAGGAGAGTTAGATTGAGGTGAGTCGAAGAATTAGTTATCGCCGCTTCTCGCTTATGCTGGATGATGCCTGTCGATGCCTGGGTGGCTAATCATATTAATCAGGCAGCATTTTGTTCATGTTAATAAAGATCTAGTTAGATAGAACATTCATTTGTGAATGCTGCTGCTCTGAATGAATGGAACAAGGCTGGACAGGAAACAGACTTTCTGTCATTCCATCTACAATTGTCCTATTACAGGATACAGTGCTATAGAAGCTAAGAACAAAAGATAACATCGCTAGCTAGAATTTCCCGGACATTTAAAGCCTTCTTCCATTAACAATTGTGCTTTCATCTAGAACCCAAGCTAATTAATGATAAATAAATAAATTTTATTTCTTTGTTGGGCGGCCTAAGACAATTTAACTAATATGCTAAGTCCGATAGCTTGGCCTGGTTTGCTCAACGGCCGCCGGTCCCGAGCTCGTCTCGCTCGCTACTCGAGTAGATCAATAAAGATAATAAATTGCTGAGCTTTCCCTTTTCCAACATCAACTTCTATCCAAAAATCCCATACTTAATCCCTTCCCATCTCCTACTCTACAATGGCAGCAGTTCTTCGCTTTGGCCAATCGGCTCTGAGATCGTCTCTATCAACTCCTGCTCTCACGGCCAGAACCGCCACTTTTAATGCTTTCCGATTTTATTCATCCTCGAAAACCCAGGTATGCCTCTTCCCCGAAAACCTCTTGTCACCTTTACCACACATCCATTCTAATCCTATCATGTCAGACCTTAAAAGAACGATTTGCCGAACAACTGCCAGAGAAGATTGATCAAATTAAGAGACTCCGCAAGTGAACAATGCCCTTGCCACGAAATTTCTTGTCGGGATACTTATTTGTCGCAGGGAAAAGGGATCAAGTGTCATCGGCGAGGTTACCCTTGACCAAGTCTATGGTGGTGCTCGTGGGATTAAATCACTGGTTTGGGAAGGTTCTGTTCTGGATTCTGAGGAAGGTATCCGATTTAGGGGAAAGACGATTCCCGAATGCCAGGAGCTTCTTCCTAAAGCCCCTGGCGGAAAGGAGCCTTTACCAGAAGGTAAGCTTTCAATGGTACATGAACATCAATTGGCCACTAACACTGAGAAGGTCTCTTCTGGCTCCTCCTTACCGGTGAGGTTCCCAGTGAACAACAAGTCCGCGACCTGTCCGCAGAGTGGGCTGCCCGTTCCGATATCCCCAAATTCGTCGAGGAGCTCATCGACCGATGTCCAAACGATCTTCACCCAATGGCCCAATTCTCTATCGCCGTAAACGCTCTGGAGCATGAGTCCGCTTTCGCAAAGGCATATGCAAAGGGAATGAAGAAGACTGAATACTGGGGCCACACTTTCGAGGATTCTATGGATTTGATTGCCAAACTTCCAACAATTGCTGCTAGAATCTACCAAAACGTCTTCAAGGGCGGAAAGGTCGCCCCAGTACAAAAAGATAAAGATTATAGTTTCAACTTCGCCAACCAACTTGGTTTCGGCGACAACAAGGATTTCGTTGAGCTGATGAGACTGTACCTTACGATCCATACCGACCACGAGGGAGGAAATGTTAGTGCTCACACCACCCATTTGGTTGGTAGTGCACTTAGCTCTCCCATGCTTTCGCTCGCTGCTGGTCTTAATGGTCTTGCTGGTCCTCTCCACGGCCTTGCTAACCAAGAGGTCTTGAACTGGCTTACCAAGATGAAGGCTGCTATTGGTGATGATCTCAGTGACAAGGCTATCACGGATTACCTCTGGTCCACTCTCAAATCTGGTCAAGTTGTTCCTGGTTACGGTCATGCTGTTCTCCGCAAGACTGATCCTCGCTATATGGCACAACGCACTTTCGCTGAGGCATGTTAACTCATTCAAAGATTTCTCATAATCAAAATTCTGACATTCTATAGGCACATCTTCCTGATGACCCAATGTTCAAGCTTGTCAGCCAAGTCTACAAGATTGCCCCAGGTGTTCTTACTGAGCACGGCAAAACCAAGAACCCGTACCCCAACGTTGATGCTGTAAGTTGAAAGTAACCCAAAGACCATACTTGCAAAACTAACATCATCCTAGCACTCCGGTGTCCTCCTCCAATACTATGGCTTAACCGAAGCCAACTACTATACTGTCCTCTTCGGTGTTTCAAGAGCTATCGGTGTCCTCCCTCAACTGATCATTGACCGCGCGGTCGGAGCACCAATCGAACGACCCAAGTCCTTCTCTACCGAAAAGTGGGCCGAGATTGTCGGCTTCAAATTGTAAGTATCGAGAGAATTAGATTAAGCAAGTGGTTGCTACAGGCGGGGTTTTTTTCTAGAATTGTACGAAAAGGGATGATGAGATATAGACGGGGACTTGGAGCAAAAAGCGCGAAGCTATCACACTGTAATGTTATTCGACCAGCGTTCTAGTGCGGGTGCGTGCATCTACTTCCTTGCCTAAGTACATTTGATTTCCGTAGAATGGAGGAATTTCCAAATGAACCTAATTGTCTTGAAATATCAATCACATTATAAATTTATTCCCCCGATACTTCGTAGCACGTATCCTTTTCCATCCCTTACCAACCTAACATCTCAACTCTCAGATTCGTTGGGGTTCAACAAGACTAGGATCTAGCCAACAAGAAACACTTACGGACGATCCAGCTCTCGCTTGTAAACTCGAACAACCCCATTCCTTTTTTGAATGTATTTTTTTTTGCTATGTTAAATCATCCAAAGCTGCAAATAAGTAGCTTAGGCTCTATGACTAAGGTACCATTCAATCAACCGAATTATGGAGCCTCCTTAGACTCAGTAAGTACCTCAATTCCTGTCCTTCTCTCTAATGATAGACTGGACGGAGAACTAAGTAGTCTATGTAAAGAGACGTTATTTAAATCTTACTAAAGCTTACCGTATTCAAACCCATTTATCTTAGTTTCACCAACGATCAAGACAGCGATTATAGATAGTCTCAATAGCTAGCCCAGCCTAAGTAAAACTCATTCCTCTTCCTTCCATATTTCTACAGATACATATATTCATATCTATACAGGCGATATAATGCCAGCACCACCAAAAGCAGGTCTCTTTCTGGCCCTGCCCCACCCTTTACCTTTCTCTCCTGCTTGAAATCTTAGGCAGCTCCTCGTATTCATACACATATTCATCTTCGAAATCAAGATCCACTCGATCTTTCTTCATCATCTCCCGGGTATCTAAAGAGAGCTTAGAAACATTGAAATCCAAACTCATGTTTGCGAGATGGGACGCAAGATCTGAGCTCCTTAGGGAAGGTAATCGATCTACATGGAGAGGTTGTTTTTGGTGATGAATAGAATAATGTTGACGGTCTTGCCATTCCTTCAAGAGGGGCTTAGAACAATCCCGTTCTTCGTGTGCTTCGGGTCTGAAGAGGCCCGTTTCCAAGTAATTTGGACCTTGAATTGCACCGACGAACGGATCGGAGTGCAATTGGACCATTCTATTGTCGAGGAGTTGACGTGATATGTCAGACGCTGATTCTTCGTTGGCAACTTTATAATTTGGAGGGGCCGCTGGCTCGGGATGTGGAATAAGCATCTTTGGTCTTTTCCGTGTGAGCATTGTTACATCTTTCGCAGTTTTCTCTGTTTCTTCGGGTTTGAGGCTAATAAGGTGTACTTTGCCAGTGGCGTCCCCAATGAGTAATTTGGAAAAATCTTTGGAAAACGCCCCAGCCGATACACCACCAGAGGCTGCCAGGAGTTCCCGGACGTATGCTTTCCCAAACGGGGCTTGTATATCCCAAGCTTTGACCTTGCCGTCCGATGAACCTGTATAGAACCGATCACAAGTCGCTCCCCAGGAAGCAAACTTTACCCCTGTGTCAGCGATGTCTCTTGGTAAGTCGTGTAAGGGGTTATCTAAGCTCTCTTGTTCGAAGTCAGCAAAACAATTACCAGTTTTTGAAATTACAGTCTTACCTCCATGAGACAGAATATGGATGGCAGTATCGTCGCCTCGTGCTGTGTCCCAGACATAGGTATTACCGTCTGTACAACTGGCTGTCATGTAGCAATCTTTGAGACTAACCGGCCTAATGATGGTTAGAAATCCTTCTATATCTAGAGCATAATAGCTTACATGATAGTCAACTCGTTGATATCTAGGGCTGGACAATCGAGCGTTTTAACCGGCGAAAATGCGCCAGTCATATGGTTCTGTTGGAAAACGCGAATTTGGGTTCTTGTCTCAGGATCAGAAGTGCCACAAGGAGATGTTGCTGCCAAGAAGCACGGCTGTGAGGGATGCCAAAGAACTTCGAATACGTTCTGTGTGCGCGCAGAAGTAATCGGGACCCGGGCATTATCGAAGACGTCCCAGAGACAAAGTTCGCCACTATTTTTTTTCTCGACTGGTATATCAAGATCATGGCCCGTCGTGCTCCTCGGAGAATATCCAACGAGCAACAAATGGGCAACAGATTGGTCTCTTCCCCATTGAATAGTGGCGGGAAAATATGCCCATGTTTCTCGACACCGAGGATCTCGGGCTTGTTCTAAAGCCTTGTCTGAATTGTATGTGTAGTACGGAGATTGTGAGATATTATCCTCGTCAAAGCTATAGACGCGGACAGAATCGTTAGAAACTTCAGAGGCTGTTGCTACTAACTCGTGATGTTCGGAGGTAACCACAAAATTTACCTTTTCATCGTGGATCCAAGTTCCTCGATGAGCCATAGAAGACCCGTCTTCTTTAACAGACCAGATCTTCACAGTCTCGTCAAAGCTAGCTGTGAATGTATAACCACTAGCTTCACTGTGTGAGGTTGCGACGACCGAAGTATACAGCCATGGGTCCTGCGTCTGTTGCATAGAGTCAAGAGAATTTTCTGCGTTCTCCTGTATGCTTACGATAGGCCGTACAATCCGATGATCTGGAAAAGCTTGAAGGGTTTCGAGGCTGGCCGATCCAACTGCTAAATTACCAGGCTTATTGTACTGCTGATTGTGATAGTCTGAATGAGCGGTGGCACCGCAAATGAACGCATTTTCACTAGTCCAAGTGAGTGTAGTCACATCTCCACAGCAATCAATCCATTCCGACAACCGTGTCAAAGAGTCTTCCAGTCCGCTCAAAACTGCCGTCTTGAATGACCGCTGGCCCCTACGAACTCTCATCGGGCTCATTCCCGACACTTCCCGTTGTCTCAAAAGCGACGGTATCATGTATTCTAGATTGTTAGCAGGCTTTCTCAGTTGTAATTGCACTACCTTGGGTTCCCTAATGCCTTCGGGGTGTTGGGTGGCTGACAAGTGCGAAGAAGCCCTCAAAGATTCGATTTCGTCCTGGCAAAACTCAATATGGACAATGTGGCCGTCTAGAATTTCCTTTTCTGCTTCGGATAACGTGTTTTCCTCATGTGCTATCTCAAGCCCACGCCGAATCTCCTCGAGATTGATAAAAGGCCGGCGGACAGTCACTTCCAGCTTGGTTTGCCGATCGAAATTCAAGATTTTAGAGTAAAGCGGAAGCTTCCTAGGTCTTCTGAGTAGTTTATCGTAGGCAGCTGACCTTTGAGGCGCTTTCCAAAGCTGTCGAGAGAGTGGAACTTCTGTCCGCCCATGGTCTGCACTGGGTTGAGATGCTGGGCTTTCTCCAAGGACTTCCGGCGATGTTGCCGGGGAGTATTCGGCTGGCAGTTGTGAGGTAGCGAAGAGATCTCGGTCGTCATCATGGCCACTTGAGCTGTCACTGCCATCCAAGTCCACTTCAAGCTCTTTCTGAGCTGTCTCGTCGCCTTCGAGACTTACAATATTTGCGCCCACCTCCGCTATCAGAAGCCTCGCTACGCATGTATTTATGTAGCTGTTGATCTTTTTCTCCACTTCCCTTTCGTAATCGCCCGATAATGATCCTCCGTTCTGGCTCAAATTCTCGGTAAAGGCTATATCTTCTACAATAGCTCCAGCAGTCTGACAGGTGTTAGTTAATGGACGAATAGAGTAAAATGCTATAATACATACTTCTTTGCCAATACTTATGAGTATGTGGTGCGCCACAGAATCCCTATGGCGGCTGGTGGCAGCCTTGATATACTTAAAGACTTGGCTTCGGAGAATTTGTGATATATTTGTTTGGGGCAGAACAATCCAGCGTCCTAGCTTCTGAATTCGGCCCTCTGTAGATATTCTCAATCTATCGCCCCGGTTTCCCGACTTAGTTCCTCGTGTAAAGGTGAAAGAGACTGCTCTCGAACTAGATTGCGCCTGCTGGGTTGGTGCAGAACGAACGGCTGCAGATTCCCCAAGTGCAACAGATAGCCCCCGTTGTGCACTTATATCCGTCTTCCGTCTTTTCGCGGGACTATCCTCAACAGACCTGCTGCTTCCTTCAATCTCGTCTTGTGCAGAGGGAAGACGGCCCGTCCATCTCTGCTCACTGCTAGAACTGTCGCGAGGCTCGTGTCGTGATGATCTGCGTCGTGCAGCAACAGCTGACGAAGACGTAATTGTTGCTCCGGAGTTGTATGTACCTGGCAATCCACGATTTGATCTTCGTCTGCCAGTGGATTGCTGGCGCGTCGACACCACTCGCGCCTGTGGTTTGGCGTTATCACTTTCACTCAGTGTCAAATCTATAAACACTCTAAGGGGAAATCAGCTCAATTGATTGCAAAAGTCGCGTTGAGGGGAGGTCAACTCACGAGGGGTTCGTCATCCTGAACCGTTGCGCACTAGGCAGGTGAAAAAGTAGTACATTTTACTTCCAAGAGCAAGTTGTGAGGAAAGCTCTTCGCATAAATGGTTTGCGAGTGAGTATGCGTATGCGCAAACTGCCTCAGAATGTGGAGGGGTGGAGGGAGGAGAAGTAAATAATAGAAAGAGTGTAAAGAAAGAGCGAGTCAACGCGGTGATTCGCTACTAACTGTTATTAATTTGAGGTAAGGTGAGGCTGAGGCTGAGGCTGAGATTTCTGGGCAATTGCGTCAGTTCCTTCACTCCTTCCTTTCTTCCTTCTATTCGAATTTATTTCTGTCAGATATTAGGAACAATACGCACATACAGTACAAAGATGTTCCATTATTAGTCACGTCTGCAATTCACGAGAGATGTTAGTTGTTGCATGTCCCGATGTTCATAGATTTGATAGCACAGTGATGGCCATCTACACCAGAGATCGAAATACACTCAGCCTTTGAATTTACCGTCTGTCTCCAAACCCCAAGCACCACCAGCGTATGTAAACGAAGGAGGCTTATTCCTGACGAAAACATCGATAATCTACAGCCTTATCCGCAGATTCCTCCAGAAGCCACCAATGCATAATTCACAATGGCACTTCGACGTCCTTACTCGTGTCCAGCTCCTCGTGTCTCCTCAGATCCATGGCTCGATCGAGAAGGGGAACAACGTAAGGATCGAAGGTCTTCCAGTACGGGTTTTCGAGGTGGTATTTCTGGCTCTGCAAAATATGGACGGTTAGAAATAGCCAGTAGAGACAAGAGCAATCAAGACATACACCTTCATTCTCGAATCTCTCAACAATGGTGAAAGCCCGTGGGTCATGAACATCTTGCATAACAATCCAATCGATCGTCTCCTTGTCTTTTCGATAGGTTCTTGCAGCCTCGATGAGCTTGGCCTTGATGCGGGCTATAGACTCAGGATGATCGTTTGCGTAGAGGTGGACTGTGAGTGTGTAGACCATTTTGAAAGGTAGGTAGAGGTATTTGACTAGTTTCCTTAGATCAAAGATGCCAGTTGACTTAAGATGGATATAAATTAAACCGAAGAGAGTTGGGGCTGGAGGTTGAAGGTTGGAGGTTTAAGTTCTTTAAAGCAGAAGAAGAGTGAACAAGGAAGGGCAGACAGCGGGGTATAGGATTTCGTGGTTCTTCAAAGTGCTTATTTGATGTCAAAAACGCCTTATAGATTTACGGCTTTTTTTTAGTTATGCTTTAAATAGCTACCTACTATAAAGCTGCTAGTTGTCAAGTCATTATATATAGGTGCGTGGGTGATTTCAATTATTCTCTTCAATTGGGAAAGTATAGGAGATAAAAAGCTCGCCTTTCCAAGTTGTCAATGAGTCTGATACTTGAATGTTACCTGTTAGACGGTCACGTGTGTCGAATGACAGCCGTCAATATATATTTTCAAAAAAGAAGCTTCTTTGGTTGTGCTATCGTAGGCTTGACATAGACATTTCCACAAAGATGGAGCCGCGAGATATCCCAGGCTATTACTATGGTACTTTTAATTCCTCTTCCTTCATGTTTAAACGAATACTTAAATATGTGTACCTAGACAAGAAAAAAAAGAAATATTTTAAAGTCCAACAGCAAGGGCCAGCGGATTCGTCCTATTCCTCGCACGATGTCAAGAGGCGCAAAATTGAGGATGAAGATGTAGTATGGAAATTAGATGTGATAGCACAGCAGAAAGACCGCATCGTCAGGGCCTTTCCTTCAGCTTCTTTGACTGGTGATCTTCTTTCGCGAGCACACCGTGGAGGTCGTCTGGAAGTTTTTGCTTCAGTCTATACGTATGTCTGATGCTGGAGGTGCTCTTCTGGTCCTCGACAGGGCTAACTCGTTCTCAGACGAAGCCTTGTGTTAGAGGGACTGACTAGCATCGACCAGTACTGCCCATTGTTTTCCGTCGAACCGCGTCATGATGTAGGCTCTTCGGTAGTAGATGTTCGAGCAGGTAAGATTTTCAAGCATCTCCAGTAATCCCCAGAGCCCACTAACATCTATAGCCAAACAAGACCTTCATTCGTATAGGATCGATTGTGATACCGACAGCGATCTCTATAAAGCTATGACATCCCCTCAAAATCTGCGGCATGAATGTTCAATTCCTATCTCTAGAATACCATTTTGTGGTTATACTGGCCATCCAACTTCTCTTAGTATGCCACTTTGCTTTTAATTTTCTCAAAATATCTATTTGCTGCGTGTTTCACTTTGCAGAAGTACCGCTCTCTTCTCCTTCTGCAAAATTCCACCCTTTTACTGAGCATATCTCTTTCGCTGTTTGCAGCATATCGATTTTTTTCAACTCTCAATACCACTTGTTTCTAAACAACGAGGGATGTATTCACACATGAAGAGATGAGAATTATCTAGAATCGACCTTTTCAGAATACCTCTTCTATGCTCCTTTGCTTTGCTTAAACCGTTGATTTCTAACTGCCTGAATAGGTATCCATCCATCGAGTAGATTACTTGCAATAACATGGCTTTGTGGAACCGCCCAATCAGGAATTGGTGTCCATCGCATGAATTTTCACAATGATGACCCAAGGGATGGTAAGAATAGTTTACCTTTTTTTTTTGGACTGTTCCTAGTCTGGAATATTTGAAACTTGAACATCTCACGTTGTCTGAGGTATTAGCGGGCCTCAGTGCTCCGCCTAGTGCCAAACATCGAGATCTTAGGTATTCAAGCTCATCTGAAGCATTGAAAGATAATTTTAAAGAAACAACTCAACTGACCCAGGTCGGGCTTAGATCGGCCGACTATACGTACGGGACCATTTGCAGCAAGGGGTCGAGAAGTCGATGTATTGATATCAACAGCCGCACCCCTAGAATCGAATTATCTATTCGCATTCGGTACGGTCTCCTTATTTACTCCTCTGATTAGGCAGCTGTTAACTTCTCAAATCAACAGGAACTAGTCGAGGCGTGAAGCTATTTGACAAAGAGACCAGCTCTATAGAATGGCTAAACCGACCAGGTCTTCAACGTAAAGGTGTATTTGCACTAGAATTCCTGTCTAATGATCCCTCGATCCTACTTTCTGGTGGGAGGGGCGAAGCTTTAGATATAATAGATCTTCGGGCAAACAACCAACCAACCGCTGTAAGTGATCGACTTCTTTAAGTCTGAACATTCCACGCCTCTTGAGACGTCGTCATTATTATTTATTTAAAGTACTAACTTAAAGATAGATACACCACCCCAGCCCCGTTACTCATATCCGACAGATATCCGACCACCAGATAATCGTCGCCGGTCTAAAATCCATCCTCTGTCAATATGACCTCCGCTATCTCCGCCTAGAATCCTCCTTCTCCTCCAACAACAAAAACACCCCCATCACCACATCATTCCTCCAATACCCAGAATACCGCAATCAGGCACTACCAAACCCAGGTTTCGACATCGATCTCGAACTAGGCATCGTAGCCGCATTTCAAGACTTCAATAGCAGAATCAACTTATTCTCGTTGTACGATGGGCGTTTAGTAAGTTCCCACCTTCTTTTTCTTGAACGCAATAAAGCTAACTTTGGTACTTTTTTCAGCTTCGATCTCACAGCTGTAAACAAGGTAGCTCAGTATATTGTCTACAATTCGTGAATGATATCGAAGGAAAACCGAAGAGTCTTTGGTCTGCAAAGGAGGGATCGATTCAGCGATGGGCATGGGCGGATTTTAATGGTGGTGAACTTGGGGACGGAGTTCAGCAATTCTGAGGCTCTGAACAGCTTTTCTTTGAGCATTTTAGTACGTGATGGAGTTGCATAACGGAAAGGCAGAGGAGCATTATACTCGATTTTAAATATTCTAGATGTGTAGTAATTACTATCAAGACGGTAGTAATACAAGCCATCCTTGGTGATTGATTATAAAGGGGAGGTGGGAAAGAGAAAAGGTAGAACAACTCTCGGGGATTGAATTTCTGTCAAGTGCTAACTATAGATATCGCTTACTGTCTGAGTTTCAACGAGGGGGCTCGCTTCCCAGTTGTTTCCTTTCCAAGCACATCGAGCCCAACACGAGAGAGCGACGGAATGTACGCTCTAGCTATAGCTGTTCAAGGAAGCTGCGAAGTTCAAAATAGTAGGTATGAACTGGGAAGCTGTAGGTGAAGAAAGAGAGAGGAGTATGGGCTTCAACCGGAGCTCCTAGTAAGTCTTAGAGCATACAACCTAACAAGGTCTACTAGAGGGTGATATCTGAGCTGTCTATATCATTTAGTAATATTCAGCCATCAAATCGTTATAGTAGGAGGCCATTTAGAGAATCATAACTATTCATTTCATAAAGTAGCTGGAAGCTCAAACAGATATTGAGATTTACTAGCGCATGCAGTAATATCTATGCTAAGAGGAGCAGACATAAAATTTAAACTCCCTTTGCTCTCATTTTATTCCATGCTTCCATATGTCATACCCGACTAACTCCAATGCTCTCCATGCCTTACTTAATTCATCAATCGCGGGGTATCTCATAATTCCCATTGCTGTCTCATCCCATCCAGTGCCATCCTATCCTGATATCTCAAACCATTTCCCGTTTCCCATCCCATTCCTATTCTCATAAATCATTATCGGTTAACTTCATTATGAATCATCACCGTTATCTATGCCCCTAACGAGTATTACAACGTTGAGACATGCCGCGTACGCTTCTCTTATTGCACACGCCATACTATCAGGACTCTCCGTTAGTCACTTAATCAAGCAAGCAGGGGAACAAAAGGAAAAAAGGGCGACGAACCAACACCTCTCCACATCTGCCACCACAGCATTCAATCCCCAATGACTACACCAGGCCCTTGCCAACACCTCATTATCCGCGACCCCAAACGCCTCCACAACCAAAACCATTTCTCTCACATCTAACTCCTCCTTACTCAGCCCCGCCTCCATTTTCCCATCATTTTTTCCACCACTACTGCTAGTAGCACCTACACTCGCATTCCCATTAATTCCGCCCCAATCCCTAATCGTGAGAACATCATCTACTTTCACGGCTTTGTATACGTAATCGAAGAAAAGCGGATGCGGACCGTAAGTACACGGATGGGCGGAAACGAAAGAGACATCGTAGGAGAGACGTAAAGGCCAAGAGCGGCCGTCGACAGCGAACTGCACGGCTGCATCAAAAGTTTGAGGTTTTTCGGTGCGTCCTGGAGAAGATGTGGCGGACGCAAGGGAGACAAGTTTCAAGGCTAGTTTTTCGATGCGGGCCGTATCCACTATGTCGTCTACATCGGACAGAGGGAGTGTGTATTCCAAGATGGGATATTTGTCCGACGGCGGGCCAAGAGGATCAGAACGGACTGTCATGCTCTCTACATCGCTGGTGGTGAGATGTTGCTTCGGATGCCGTTGCCGGATTCTTGCTATTTGAATGCGGGAGAGATCCGGTGCAGGGCGAGCTGGACCTATCCATCCTCCTATTTCTTGACAAGTGGGTGCTAGTACTTTGCCAACCTAGGAAGTATTGGAGTTAGTATTATTTAGTTTAGAAGTGTGAAGACGGAAATTGGATGAAAATCCGACCACAGTAGCTCCAGACCCATAGCCTCCCAAAAACGGAAAAAGAAAGGAACGCAGCTACAAAAATATACTTACAATAGATCTCGAGCTCCAGTATGTTGTGCTCTTATACTGAAAGCCTGAATTCGGATGCATGTGCGTAAGAGCCGCCAGGGAATTAGCCCCGGCATCATCATCACAGTCAATCAAGGTGTTCATAATAAGCCAAGGCAGAGTAGGACCCGGTAAGATCATGCCTGTGAAATACGACATAGCATCTGAAGAGCGCTCTTCAAGAGTTCGTGCCGCAGGATCTCTCTCCTTCAAGACTTCATCAACTTTGACTAGATTAGGCCACTTCATAACTCTGGCGAATTTTCGAAGAGCCTTTATTTGCGACTTTTTGATTTTGAGTTTAAATCGAACTTGGTCAGTTAGCCCTCTTCTGAGTTTACGACTCAGATATATGAGACTTACTCTGCTGAGAATCATCACTTGTCTCAAACTTCTCAATGTGCATGCATTCCCTCCATTTCCGAGCAAGAGCCAAATCCCAAGTTATCCATGGCGGTAATTGAGATAATAATTTATCTATAGCGCCTTCCATATGTTCTTTAGAATGGATCCGCAATTCAAGTTCCATGCTGAGTAGCAATTGGTGAAAGAACGTCTTATATCTTCCATTATCGGTATATGTAGCATTTGCAAAGAACTTAGCCACGACTTGATTCTCAGGCCTGCTGAAATTGATCCATTCATGCCTTGATAACACCGTTATGAGATCCGTGATCTGTTTCTCCTTGCCCTTGTGAGGGCTTATGTACTTATCTGGATCCCTGAGTAGCGCTTTGTATAGGTTCTTGTACATCAAGTCTTCATCTTCATCTTCGAATCCGCGTTCCAGAAAGATTAATCGATCCAATATAGTTGAAAGACCAACATCCCTTGGTTTGATTCCAGATTCTCTGAGTTCAATCAGCGGGTTTGGATTCCCCGATAAACTGACCCAATGATTCAGCGTGACCGTGCCCGGTCTCCTCCCATAGCAAAATGCCAAACTTGGTTGTTCCAACGTTTCCCAAGGCTTCCTAGCCAGTTTTGGCCCTTTAAGTCGCAGAGAATTGGCCTCAAACGCCCGTGTATACGGTTCTTGGCAATCACTTTCCGATCTGTTCCCCTCAACCATGGCATACAGTGCAAAATGTTCATCCGAAGCGTGGGGTATGGGCCGTCGAAAGCCTTTGTAAATCGGTGTTCCAGTAGATATCAGTTCCATCGCCTTTCCCTGTGTGACCTTACTACCTATGTCGAAGCCTGGCGGAGGCCACTCCGTCAATATCTGAGGCGCAGGACTCGCACGAAGAGATGGAAGAGGCCCAGAAGATTTCCTGCTGTTCGGGGCATGCGAAGTGTGTGGTCGTTCTGATTGCCTTCTCGGGGACCCTTCAGCTGAAGTTTGTCCATCACGATCGTCGTCTTTTCGGTTGCGGCCTTTCGAATTGCTATCAGGAGTGCTGCGGCTCCTGAAGAGCGAAAACAGTTTTTTCTTTGCTTCGCTCATGGCTGGTATAGATTTTTTGGATGGTGAAAGAGTTGCACTTTTTACCTAGAATCTGCGGCGTGAGAAACAACGAGGTTACATATCCTGATGCCAGGAGTCATCTCACAGCGAAGTTAATAAAGACGGGAGTAGTTTCCTTTATTTAGCTTTTCTGGAACAGAAGATTCTTATCGTATGACACAATGCCTACTATCTTGTACAGCTCAGGAATCTACTTTTGCGAATAATCCATCCACACCGAATAGCCTTGCAGCCTCGCCCTCGCCTATTTCACTTAATTATATCTGCTATTGATGCCTATCTATGCAGTATGTACAGAAACGGCTTCTTTATACATTAATTTACACAACGATCTCCTAGTCTGCTTGCTATCATCTGCTAGGGAAGCAGCGTAGCAAAACTCTCAAACCTGAATCATTGATCCCTTCTTTTTCTCATATTGCTCTTCCCATGCTAGCCTTTCATCTCAAATCAATCTTGTACGACTCTTCATACTGCTGGATTGTCGAGTTAGAAAGATCCGCTCCCAAGTTATTATACTTGTCCAGCGCTGCCCGATACTGCACGCTGTTAGCTTAGAATCTTAGTCTTCAAAGATCTTCTGCTTACCTGGAGGATGAAATTCAATATCAATGCTACCATCAGGGTGAAGCTGACGATCATTGGACCAACCACATTATCAAAATCCTTTCCACTCCGAGCAATAATCATGTCGCGCCGGGTCTGTTGCATGTATAAGCCCCATCCGCCCGTGAAGATAGCAATTGCCATGTATGCAATCCCCATGAACTCTGCGAGTGTATCTTCGCCAGCAGCAGTATACAAGGAGATGGCAAGAGTTCCCATCAAAATGCAAATATGTTGCCATTTCAAGAATGTACGCTCGTTTGCCAGCCATACCTTTGGCTCAACTTTCAAAGGTCCCGAGTCCTTCAAGAGCTGACCAGGTTTGGTTACCCCCGCAGGTAATTTGACATTTCTTTCCCTGCGAGACTGAGCATATCGTGAAAGAGAAAAGGAAGGGAAGATAGATGATATGGTGCTATAGCCACTCTCAGTGCTTGGTTCTCCTTCTTCGTCCTCATGGTCTCCGGTGCCGGCCCTACCTTGTTTCGAACTTCGGGCTGCCTGCTCATCCGCCGCCAATCTTTCTTGCATATAAGACTTGGCCAATGGCGAGCTGACCACAGCCTTGAAGCTCGTGCTTTGCTTTGACCCAAGGAAGCTGCCAACAACAAGCTCATTTTCAGCCTGTTTTGCCTTCTTTTCTTGATCCTCCATGAATGCCTTTTGTGGATCTCTCCGAATGTCGTCTGTGAGATTTCCATGCCAAGATGGATAGTCATTAACATTATCTTCAAATAAAGAAACTGCTCCCTGGAGAAACTTAGAGAATCCTGGGGCTTCGTAGACTAGATGGGATGCCATTAGGTCTTGCACCCACTGGGGAGGCTTCTTGCTATCCTTGACTTTGATCTCCAATACTGCAAAAGGGAATCTTGAAATCTCTCCCTGATTCACATTGGCGAATGGATATACTGTAGAGCTGTTGTCAACGTCCTTTCTGTGCCAACTTTCGGGATCTCTGCATGGCCGATCTTGGTCCAAGGAGTCTTCCCGGATAAACGCCAAGTTCGTGTCAATGGAAATCCTGACAATGTTGTCCGCAGGGTTTTGGAAGGCAGTTCGAGTATAGTTGGCTCGTAGAACAGGTTGTAGATTGTTCTCCAGAATGAATTTTTGAATACCTGCAACAGTATTCTTAAATTCCTCAATCCTCGCTTCCGGTCGTCCTTGTCGTTCCATCTTCTGTACGCTTTTCTCCATTTTGTATTTGCCATCGATAAAAGCTTTGACATACTTTTCTTTGATCAGAATCTTTTTCTCCTCGCTGACCCCATTTTCATGTATTGTTTTTTGCTCAATAGCAAGTTCCGGTTTGTCATTAAGCTGGCCATACCACCTTACACGAACTGATGAAGCATCTACCTCTCCATTCCGCTTCCTGTCATATAACGAGAACTGGGCGTTGTCAAAATACAAAGAATTGAGTGTTGGATCGCCCTGGGGCTCGAGATCTTTCGAGGATTGGTCGCTGTAGACAAGGGCTGGTAATCGTCGAAGGATAAACGTTTTCACCTCGAGAAGGTTGTCGGGGTGAACCCAAACTAGAATTCGAATTAGGACATGTCCTAGAGGAGAAGAGTGCGCCGCAGAACGAGAATGAAGAGGAGAAATACTCTTCGGAATAAACATTGGGAGGACATTTTAATGTCCCCCCAAAGAAGAATGACTCTTCGAATATTGAGGTAGAATGTTCGAGGAAGTGGGGGTGGCTCTTCGGAAATGGAGGAGAATGTTCCACAAGAGCGAGATGCTACGAGAAAGATACGTACATTTGTGAGCTGTATACTTGTCACCGTGTTGGGATTGAGAGTCAGAAGATTGACCCGCTGTTGGTTCCAAGCCTTCTTCCAGCTGCTGGCGGACAACGAAGAATAGCATAGAGATCTTATTATCCAAAGGGGAGTAACCATGTTCCGAGTTGAAAGGCCTTTCCGACAGGCGATTCTGTAGAATTGGCCTCAATTTGTAGCTGTTGCCCCTCTTCCGGTCATGCTTCTTCACAATCTTTTGGAAGCCGGTGTAATTGATCGAGCTGTATTTCCTCAATTCCCTCGTCTCATTGATGATAGCATCAAGCTCCGTCTCAATCTCCTTAAACCTGCCAGTAGTGATATCTCCTTTCTGCTTGCCTTCTTCCGGTGCAAGGTCTTGAAGCTTTTCGCCAGCCTTGTTCGTGCGTTCTTCGAGCGCTTTGAACTGATCAGCTTGGAAAGAAGCCACTTTGTCCAATTGGACGTTTAGGAGCTCGTCGGAGAATTTGCCCTCGTCGTCGGCGGTCCATGGGCGGTCATCGCCCTGGGAGACAGCATCTTCTCGCAACAGGTGCTTTAGCTTCGCATAGTCGATATAGTATTCTCTGTAAGGATAGTAAATCGATTCACGCAGGGTTTTTCCAAAACGCATGGCAGTCGTGTGCACCTCTGTATACAATTGTCTTTTACCTTTTCTCTTTTTGGGTGCGAAGAATGGAAGTGATTATGAAGCTTGATCCCGATCAAGGTGTAGGAAGAGGAAGAGCACAAAACGACGCAAGCTTGGACTAAGTGACTTAATAGGTTACCGTAGGAAATTATATAATGACAGTGAAGAGACAAATGAAAAAAGAGCGTGGTGCTCCCAAAGAAAAACGAGAGAAGGGCAAACAAAGGACGAGGAGGAAACGATACACCAGATCAGAGGAACGTGGGAAAAGCTGAATATTTCATAGGTCTGATTCTTATTGTATTTCCCCCCCTCCCCTGGTGAAGCTAGGGTCAAGGCTGGCTATATAACTGGCTGTACGCACTCTCGTTACATTGAATGTTGCAAGGGTGTTACCATGAAAATGACGGCACATACGGAAAGATCTGGAGGACATATATATATGGCCATGAGTCGTGAGCGGGGGAGTTTGTCGTCAACAACAGACTTGGAGGCATTCTTTTCTCCCAAGCTCGCGCTAGGCAGATTACGTTCGTGACATGAATTGCTTGGTACTCAAAATGCACTTTGTGGTTATGTATTGTGTGCTAGTAGTAGTAATGCAGTATGTACAAGAAAGCTCCAAAATGCACGCCGACTCCCGGCCAGTATAGGTAGCCCCTAGAGCAGTTGAAGTCTCTTGGGGCAATTGATATCCTTCTCCGAACATGCGCGTAAGTATCATGTCATTTTTGATGGCCGAATCAAGTTTTATTTTCCAGACCACCCATTATCTAATTCCTATAGCCTGCTTTCAAAGCGAAAACTAATAGTCCCTTCATGAGGCGGCAGCTACTACCTGGATAGGAGCACGCTCTGCCCGACCTTGGATTTCGAAAGCTGGTCCACGCCCAAGGATTTCTTGGGCAGTGGCCTTGACAATACCACCAGTGACTGGGAGACGAGTAGAGTGCTCGAGGAACAAATCTACTTCTCGAGCAGATTGTCTACCTTCATTAATCCCCCTACGAAATATGTTAGCAAAGGTACACGCTCTAGCGTAAATCAAAACCTACCAAACGATGAGCGATTGGCCGCGACGGCAATCACCAGCCGCAAAGACACCTTCCACGTTGGTGTGGTACTTTCCAGGCGGTGTTTTGATATTCTTACGGGCATCCTTCTCAATGTCATCACCTAAAACGCGGTCCTCAGGACCAAGGAAGCCCATGGACAAAAGAACGAGATCTGCTGGGAAGAATTGCTGAGAACCCTCGACCTTCTTCATGTCCCACCCACCAGTGGCAGACTTGGTCCATTCAACACGGACGGTGTTAATGCCCTTGACCTTCCCAGTTCCATCATCCATGAACTCCTCCGACATGACGCAGTACTCGCGAGGATCCTTGCCCATGTGCTGCTTGACCTCAGTGTGCCCATAGTCTACGCGGTAGACTCTTGGCCATTGTGGCCATGGGTTGTCTCGCGCACGCTCATTTGGTGGCTGAGGCAGTAGCTCAAAGTTCGTAACAGATTTAGCACCATGACGTACAGAAGTACCGATGCAGTCATTTCCTGTATCGCCTCCGCCAATGACAACAACATGTTTGTCTTTGGCTGAAATGTATTTGCCATCCTCAAGCTCAGAGTCAAGAAGAGACTTCGTGTTACGGTGCAAGAATTGCATAGCGAAGTGAATGCCATCCAAGCTACGATTCTTGATTGGCAAGTCTCGGGCGACGGTGGCTCCAGTAGCAATCACAACTGCATCATTCTGTGCCTTGAGGTCCATGAGCTGTACATCTTGTCCAACTGCTACACAAGTCTTGAAAACGATACCCTCGGAGGCCATGAAATCGGTACGACGCTTGACGATCTTCTTGTCTAGCTTCATGTTGGGAATACCGTACATAAGCAGACCACCAGCACGATCGGAGCGCTCATAGACTGTGACCAGATGACCAGCTTTGTTGAGTTGGTCAGCACAAGCAAGACCAGCTGGACCAGAACCAATAATGGCGACAGTTTTTCCTGTGCGAACCTTTGGTGGTTGTGGAATCATCCATCCCATGTCAAATCCTCGGTCAATGATGGCACATTCGATTGACTTAATGCCAACTGGATCTTCATTGATGCCAAGAACACATGCACCCTCGCAAGGAGCGGGGCAAACACGGCCAGTAAACTCGGGAAAGTTATTGGTCATGAGCAGGCGATTGAGTGCATCTTTCCATTGGTTTTGGAAAACCAGCTCGTTCCATTTAGGGATGATGTTAGAGATCGGACAACCCGAATCAGATTGACAGAATGGAACACCACAGTCCATACAGCGTGCAGCTTGGTACTTGAGCTCATCTTCATCAAGACGCTTAGATAGCTCAGCCCAGTCACGAGTTCTTGTCTTCGCCGAGCGATACTTCTCAGATCTACGTTGATACTTCATGAACCCCCTAGTCTTATCCAATACCAAGGATCTCTTCTTTTCGACAGAGGCATCACCAATAGTCTCCTCGATATCTTGAAGCGACGATTTCTTGTCACGCGAGTGCTTCTCCTTTAGGTTCTTTTCATGCAGTTCGCGAACGGGGTTTCCGGGTAGCAGTGGTAGTTGATACTCAGCACGTTTTGCCTCAGCTGCTTTAGCAGCTTCTTCCTGCAAAACACGCTTGTAATCGACAGGCAAGATCTTCACAAAACGAGAAAGAGCTCTGTTGAAGTCAAGTAAGATTCGTGCAGCAAGCTCAGACCCAGTATAATGGTGGTGATCTTCGATCAACCCTCTAACAAAGGCAATCTCAGTAGGATCATCGATACCTGAAGCTTCAACCATTTCTGTGTTCAACTTCGACAAAAAGTCTTGCTGAATATCAAGGATATAAGCAATCCCACCAGACATACCAGCGGCAAAGTTTCGACCAGTACTTCCAAGAATGAGAACACGACCACCAGTCATGTACTCGCAACCGTGATCACCAACTCCTTCGACAACTGCTGTAGCCCCGGAATTTCTTACAGCAAATCTCTCGGCGGCAATTCCACGGAAGAACACCGTTCCGCTAGTTGCACCATAAAGGCAAACATTACCGACAATCACGTTCTCCTCCGCTTTGAAAATAGCAGCGCGAGGGGGGTAGATAATCAATCGCCCGCCGGAGAGACCCTTTCCAACATAATCGTTGGCATCACCTTCGAGCTCCAGAGTAATTCCAGGAGCGAGGAATGCACCAAACGATTGCCCGGCAGAACCCTTGATATTGACATGGACTGTGTCCATTGGAAGCCCGTCTTCGCCATATCTCTTAGAAACTTGATAGGACAGCGATGTCCCCATAGCACGGTCTGTGTTGACTATGTCACATTCAATTCTTGAAGGAAGACCCTTGTCGAGAGTCAACTCAGCCTCGGAAATGAGCTTGTTGTCAAGTCGAACATACAGGCGATGGTCTTGCTTCCGAACGTTGAAGGTGGCAACCCCAGGTCTTAACTTATGGGCAGGTGTCAAGATAAGCGATAGATCAATGTTAGCAGTTTTATTGGTGCGAAGATCCTCACGGACTCTAAGAAACTCTGCGTGACCAACCATTTCATTGATGGTTCTGAATCCAAGCTTTGCCATTATAGCTCGTAGTTCGTTAGCAATATAATAGAAGAAGTTGATAACATGTTCAGGAGTTCCCTGGAATTTCGCTCGGAGTTCAGGGTCCTGAGTAGCAATACCTACTGGACAAGTATTCCTATAGCATAGTCAGTAATTTCAATGTCTGAATCGAGAACAGTGATTGAAGTGAGGAATGGAGTGAACCTACAAATGACCTAGATATTTAGAGTCAGTATTTGATCAATCCAGTAACTTCAGTAGAGGAGTACATACATTTTCTCATCATAATACAACCCATGGCAATGAGGGGAGTTGTAGCAAATCCCCATTCTTCAGCACCAAGTAGACAGGCAATGGCAACATCACGACCCGTTCTTAATTGGCCATCAGTCTGAACAACTACACGACCACGCAAGTCATTGAGTACTAGAGTTTGATGTGTCTCAGCAAGACCAAGCTCCCATGGAAGTCCAGCGTATTTGATACCAGTCCATCGAGAGGCACCAGTTCCACCATCATGGCCAGAGATCAAAATGTGATCAGCTTTAGCTTTAGCTACTCCAGAAGCTACGATACCAACGCCTGTCTCAGAAACGAGTTTCACAGACACACGAGCTCGGGGATTAGAGCACTTGAGATCATAGATCAGTTGCTTCAGATCCTCAATGGAGTAAATGTCATGGTGAGGGGGTGGTGAGATAAGTCCTACGCCTGGTGTTGAGTGACGGGTTCGGGCAATAGACTTTGAGACTTTATGGCCAGGAAGTTCGCCTCCTTCTCCGGGCTTAGCACCTTGTGCCATCTTAATCTGAAGCTCATCAGAATCAGCGAGATAATTTGAGGTAACACCAAAACGACCTGAAGCTACTTGCTTGATGGCTGATCTCATAGTATCTCCATTTGGCATTCTCTCGGATCGCTCTGGATCTTCACCACCTTCACCGGTGTTAGATTTTCCACCCAGGCGGTTCATAGCAACAGCAAGAGTTGAGTGAGATTCCATAGAGATAGATCCATACGACATAGCGCCGGTGCAGAATCTTCGAACAATCTCGGTCCATGGTTCGACTTGATCAATTGGGACAGGGGTGCTCTCGTCAAACTTGAAGTCCAAGAGACCTCTGAGCGTGCAAGACTTGATCTGTTCGTACTCTGAAAGCGAATATGCCTCGTAAGACTTATCATTCTTTGTGCGGACAGCATCCTGGATGTTGGCAATTGAGGTAGGGTCATTGATATGAGGTTCGCCACCATCACGCCAATGGTATTCGCCAGATTCGACGAGACCAGGAATGCTCACAGTATACCGAGATGGAAAACCCTTCTCGTGGAACCTGAATGCATCTTCTGCAATGAGCTCAAAGGTAATTCCCTTGATTCTCGTTGCTGTGCCCTTAAAGCATCTATCCACAACAGTATCATCAACTCCAAGTGCTTCAAAGATCTGAGCGCCCTTGTAACTAGCCAAAGTAGAAATGCCCATTTTGCTCATAACCTTGAGAATGCCACCATCTGCAGAATATTTATAATTACGAATAAGTTCTTCATCGCTCAACTTCTTCCGAATAAGTCCTTCACGATTCAGCTTGAGGATACATTCCATAGCGAGATAGGGATTGATGGCATCCACACCATATCCAACAAGAACGCACATATGGTGAACTTCACGAGCTTCAGCAGTCTCGACTACCAAGGCTGCAAGCGATCGCCATTTATTGTTGACCAAGTGGTGGTGAACCATGCCAGAAGCCAAAAGGGCCGAAACAGGTACTCGATCGGCAGATGTTGCACGATCAGAGAGAACGATGATTCGATCCTTGTTCTCAATAGCAGCAGTAGCTTCATCGCAAATGTAGTCTAGGTGATTGATGTATCCTTGAACACCCTCAGATTTGGGAAACGTCAAGTCAATGACCTTAACTGTCCAGGCTGGATGCAGCTTATTGATATTCTTCAGGGCCTTGAACTCGGGGATTGACAAGACAGGGGTCGGAAGAAGTAATCGACCGCATTGCGACGAATCCATCTCGAGGAGGTTGCCTTGGGGACCAACGTAGCATTCGAGAGACATGACAATGGCTTCTCTAATAGGATCGATGGGAGGATTGGTGACTTGTGCGAAAAGTTGGCGAAAGTACTCGTACAATAATCGAGAGGCATTCGCAAGGCATGCTAAAGGAGCGTCGTTGCCCATAGATCCCAGTGCCTCTTTCTCATCAGAAGCCATAGGCCCAAGAAGCAAGCTGACTTGCTCAAAAGAATATCCAAAGGCCTTTAACATAGCGTCTTCTTGAATTGGCGCTGCATCAGGCTTCGCTGTCAAATCAAGGGAGCCTTCTGTCACGAGTTCTTCATGAATCTTGGGCAAGCTGACTAGTTCTTTTTGAAGCCAGGCTCGAAAGTCATGACGGGTTGAAACGGTATTTTTCAATTCAGTATCATCGATGATGCGGCCAGCGAGGGTATCGACGAGCAGCATCTTTCCGGGTTGCAGTCGACCCTTCAAGACAACACGCTCGGGATCGACTTGGATGGTTCCAACCTCCGATGCGCAGATGATTCTGTCATCGTCCATAACATAGTATCGGCACGGTCTGAGACCATTTCTATCGAGATTGGCACCACAGTATCTACCATCCGCGAATGTGAAGAGGGCAGGTCCATCCCATGGTTCCATTTGACAAGCAGCCCACTCGTAGAAAGCAGCTTTGGCTGGATCCATGGCAGCGTTATCTTGCCATGCTTCTGGTACCATCAGCATAACAGCTTCGGGTAGAGACAAAACGCCATTGACGGTCAATAGTTCCAGCACATTGTCAAATGCAGCTGAATCCGAACCCCCATCTTCTACAATAGGATACAGCATTTCTAGCTCGTCACCGAATATATCAGATTGCATGACACCCTCGCGGGCGCGCATCCAATTCTTATTACCTCGCAGCGTGTTGATTTCACCTATGATTACAGTCAGTAAGTGGTGCACTAGATTGGACAATAAATTGTTGTACCGTTGTGAGCTGCCCATCGCAATGGCTGGGCACGATCCCATGAGGGAAATGTATTGGTGGAAAATCGCGAGTGTACAAGGGCAAAATGGGCTTCATAATCAGCATTCACCAGGTCATAGAAGTACTGATAAACCTGGACTGGGGCAAGTTGGCCTTTGTACACAATATTTTTGTTGGAAAGGGAGCACAAATAAAACCAGTTGTGAAGACCAATAGTATGGGTCGCACGCTTGCGGAGCACGTAGAGTTGTCTCTCGAAATGTTTTTCATCAAAAAGATCAGGATCCGTGGTCTCAGGGGAATTTCCATAACCATACGCAGATGCTAGCACGACGAAAGGCTGCAAGATGATAGGTTCACGAGAAGCAGCAGCAGGGCCAAGCAGAGTGGAATCTTTAGGAGGCTCTCGCCAGCCCAATACTCTCAAGCCCAGTGACTCTGAGATCTCTTCCAACTGCCTCTTTGATTCTTGCAAAGTCTCCTCATCTGGCTTGAAGAAAAGATTGCCAACCGCATATTGACCCAATGGTGGCAACTTGATATCCGTCTCGCGTTCGAAGTTCTTAATGAAGAATTTATGAGGGATCGACGTCATCACACCCGCTCCATCTCCGTCTCGCGCATCAGAACCCACTGCCCCGCGATGGGTCATATTACACAATAAGTTTCGCGCTATAAACAAGGTATTAGTGAGCAGAACATGTCGATGTGGGGTGCGGGGCATACCATCGCTGACAATCTTGTGACTCGCTTTGCCCTTGATATTGCTGCACCCGGTTGTTACTCCGCTGTCCGGTCCTTGCATTTGCTCCTCCAGCAGACTTACCATGCGAAACCAACACCACAAGCATCCTTTTCGAGGCCTGGATCATACAATCCTCTATATACCCTCAGCAAAGTTCAGAGCCAATCTGTTGGTGAGGGTACTCACTGCTTCACGGGAAGAGCTCCCGCCCACGATTCGTTCCCCTCCGTCTCATAATTGTATTGGTGGTGAGTCTCATTTTTTGCATCAATCTCAGTTTGTCTGTCATTGAAGTCCTCGGATATGCCCATCGTAGGCAAGATAGCCGCCGCCTGGGGAGAGGAGAGGAGAGGAATGAACCGATAGAGGGGTCAGCTTTGTAGCTGCACGTGGGAATTCGTTGCAATAGAATGTTTCTGGAGGTTAGAAAGTTAGTTTTGGTGGCAGAGATAAAGAGTTGGTCTAATGATCTGTGGTTGGGGGAGAAGAAAAGGGTTTGGAGTCTCTTGTAGAGTTTGCTTGAGGTCGCAAGCTTGATCGTGGGTGCAGGAAGGGATCGGGAGTAACCAACAGGTCATAAATCGTGGATTGAAAAGCAGATAACTATTCACTTGGATAGACACGACCCTTTCGTAGGCAGGATCGGTGGATTCGCACCACACTGCATTCATAGAGGGGTGTCGGACTGTGGCTCCAACAAGAAAGAGGGAGATAAAATGAGGGGGTTCATTCGTACCTCGAGCTTGACTCAGCTTGCCACAACACACCAATATTGCACTTTTCAATGGATGCAGAGGGAGAGCGGTATTTGCAAAGGAGTCGTGTGAAAGGGACTGGTGGTTGAACTTATTTGTTTGAAGAATCTAGGTGGAGAAGGCTAAACGTTCTCCGAATCGCACCGGAGCAAGCCGCTTGAAAGTAGGGCAGTGTGTGTTCATTTGATTAGCGAGTCTTGCTTTCGTCCCATTCTACTTACAACCACCACATCAGAGTTTATGAAGGGCCGGGGGGCATGAGTGTTTCTGCAATGTATTGTATTCCTCTATCAATTGGGTAGTCCCGTTCCTGTCTAATTGGCCTACTCAAGACTGCGGTCATTGACAACCGTACCAGGAGGCGAGCGTCGCACTTTTTGAAGACGATCAAAGTATTTTGAACTTTGACTAGCTCTGATGCGTCCTTGGACCAGATCAGCTAGGCGATATGATGCAGCCAATCAGAGCTGAGTGTGAAAAGCACCCCACACTGCACGCACGGACTGGGATGCTCTTCGTCATGCACTGTCCAATGAGAGAGAGGAGAACGCAGCCTCAGAGAAAAGGCAGAGAAAAGGCAGAGAAAATCCCAATCTGCTCCTCAGGCCAGCGCCGATGTCGCTCTGTAGCATGGAATCAATTACTAAGTACCAACGACAATTGGATCCAATGCAGCAAAAGATGCTCTGGGGCGGCTAAAAAAACCTCCGCTAACCGCCGACCATGAGCTGGAAATTCTCCTTCATATGCCCTCATTGGTGCCGAGGACTGTACAGTAGTTCGGTCCCCCGCGTGAAATTGTCAAAAGAGGAAACGACCAATGCACCACCAACACCTGGATCTCGGCCAATGAGAGCTTGGGTGGAAAATACTATGTACTGTACCAGACATGGAAGGTCAAGACCCCCTCAACCCATGTACACCATCCCATCCCACATCGAGCCAAGCAAAAAAGCTAAACGTGCATCAGAATAGTTGAACAAAGGCAAAAGAAACATCAGGTCAACTTCAACCAGCTGACCGGCCAAAGTGGTCATGTTCCAAAACGAAATCTCTAGGGAATAATGAAATCATATTGGGGCTGTCAGCAAGGCTGCATGGAAGAACAAACAACGAGGCCGTGCTGCACTTTAAGCTTAGGCGAGCTGGCCCCCATGTCAATGCGCATGAACCTCATTTGTTTACAACCTCAACCTCGTACAAATGATATCAGATCAACATGTTTTCTCTACCGGACCTCGCCCCTACTGATGTACATACTCTCTACGACTGATCGCAGAAAAATGCTAATGAATTTATAGTCCTACAGTCTCTGGTACACATCTTCCTTCACCCATAACAATCCTCCTCGTCTCGAAGACTCCAATGACCCCGCCCCCCATCACCCCACCCCAGGACAAAATGGAAACTCTCATCGCCGGCAACATGTAAATCACCGAACCCCCCTAGCCCGCCTCCGTCTCGACGAAGAGTACATCGAGCGACGAAAACAAAACGTGCAAAACTACGGCAACTCATGGATCAAGCCTCCGGGGATCCCCAAATCCCTCTATCAACTAAACGAAGAAAGACGGGAAATGGAAGAACATCAGGAAGCACTACGACGTGAACAATTGGCACAAGAATTGGCGGACGCAGAGGGTCAAGATGTTACGGAACTGGGGGGAGAGGAGATGGAGGAAGCCATAGATCTGGATGATGCTGTCCCTGAGGGCGATATAAGCGGCATTGATGCCGAAGAATCAGATGCTTCCGAAGATGAGAACGAAGAGCACGAGGATGTCCCGAGAGGCGTTTTAGTTTCACGGGCGCCAGAAGATGTTTACAGAGAGACGCTTGTTCGCGGAGAACAAGCTAGGGCGAATCTCTATGGTGGTGAAGATGGCTCTGCTATTGACGAGGAGGACCCGTCACAACTTTTACAGGAAGAGGATCTTATCCACGAACATGGAAATGGACAGATGGATATGGAGGCCGATCTCGATGCTGATATTCCGGAAGCTGGAGGATACGAGCACACGGATACTGAGGATGAACTGTCTAGTAGTGACAATGCGAGTGTGGATGGACAACTGCAGGGAGCTTATCCTACGACTAGTATGGTGAGGAGCGATGGAACTCAGAATAGTATGGACCTCACTGGACTCATGTCACAGAGCAGCAGCCAGGCAAGCAGTCCTCCGCAGAGAGGTTTACGAGATCGTCGCAGCTGATGAGGAGATGGGAAATGACAGGATTGTTGTGGGATATACGATGTTACAAGGGTGTCAAGTGTCAACTGTCTGCGATAACAACTGGTTCTTTTGTAAGGATCATAGAATTACAATATTAATTCCCAGCTTTGATTAGCCTGAGATTCAAATAACTGTTTTGAATCTAGCCTCTGCCAATAGCATTCCCTCCCAGCCAATCCGAAGTACCACAGCTTTTTTTTCACAAGCACATGCCAGTCTTAACTAGAGCCCCGTAGATTTTCATATCTCTCTATAACTTTACCTTAAGCCCTATATCAATAGTTGATATAGGATATTATGGGAAGAGAGTAGATATCTCGAAACTTTGCTTCGCTTGTCCTCTCTCTGTAGCCTAACTTTTGGTTCAGCAAATGCTCACATCAACAGAATTATAAACGAAACAGTTAATAGCAGGCATGAAGAATAGGTGTATATTAAAAGAGCTCTATCCAGGAGTCTAGCAATTAAAGCAAATAATACAAACAATATCCCCCTTCAACGCCGTCCAAATGCACCTAAGGTAATAAGTCGAACTCATAATATTTTCTGCTGCTTCAACATCAAAACAGCCAAACGTACACAAAGAGGAAAATGACAGCTGCGAAAAACAGAAGCCAGATTTTCCAACTGACGCCTGTTTTAGAAGCCATAACTAGCATTCGATTCATCGTGCCTCGTAACCGGACTCTGGTGCCGTCGAAGGAGTCATTCATTTTTTCTGCCAGGGCCGAGGACTCTCTGATTTCGTCGCCGATTGCCATTGTCATCTGTATGGATGCATCAGTGAGCTAGCTTTTCGAAAGGAAGAGATTCAACATACATCCTTCAGCTGCCGGACCTTTCCCATTATCCCCTCCACTTGCCCATCATTCTGACTCTCAAGTTCATTTAGCACTGCATCACTGTATTGTCCCCTATGCCCCCCCCAAAATCGTCAGTCCTATCGTCTCCCTAACCCTAAGATCCCCAGAAAACATACCTCGAATTCGGCGTCGCAGGTCTATAACCTGGTCTCCCCTCCCCCAGAGCACTTCCTAACCCGCCCGCTGCCGCCGGACCATTTGACCCCAATCCTCCCGCCGAATAGCCATAACCACCTCCATAACCTGCCGCTCTACTCGGACTCTGAGAATCCTGATTCCGCGTCGTAGAGTTCGTGCCGCCGTTATAGTTTTCGAAGAGCGCACTGCGGGGATCTCGTTGGTGCAGTGAGGAACTCCCGAATCTACTTCACGGAACCATTCGAATATCAGCATTTGGGAGGCACTTGCTGAGGAAACACAAAGTAAAGGGTGAAAAAAAAAAAAAAAAAAAAACTCTCCGTCATCCCCAGACGAGGGATCGCTCTGCCTACGAAACACATCTCTCGGCATTGCGGAGATAAACTCTTGGGAACCACATCTTTCTGCCGAGCATTAGAGAACGAGGATCAGCTTACCTTGATGCCATAGTAATTTGATGTATTGTGCAGAGGGTACACTTCGTTGCACAAAAGATGATTCTTTCGTTAAATTTTGGGAAATGTGTTCGCTTCGAAAGCAGCCACTCCTGTCATTGGGGAAGATCACTCCTGTTAAGTAAACAAAAAATAAATGAAGATCTGTAAAATTTTAGAATCCTGGTTGGAGGTAATTTAATATCCTTGATGTTTTTAAAAAAGTCACTTTGATAAAGTTAGATTCTAGGATTTCACATCATTCACAAGTGCAGTGTATGAGATTTTGCTGCCTGAATGAGCCGCCAGACGCCCCTTTTCATTTGCTGTGGTTGATTATCTAGAATACACACTGCTCATGATAATATCCACCATGCACCCTTGGTTCAAAATCATTCGTGATCATATGCCTATCAGAACCTCATAATGCATATCATGAGAGAAGATACTTTTGTGAGAATATATGAAGAGAAAAACACTGGTTGCGACGCGATGCTATGCAATGGTGAAAAGAAAGGTAGCATCCAACCCTAAGATAAACTGTGCAAATGCTCTCAAGTAACCCAAGCTTTCTGCCAATTCCAATTATGAAATATCCGGTGTTGTTCAGTCAGCCAAGCCCCGTCCTTCTAATCCATATCTTCGTCTTCTTCGACATGGAAATCGTCGTCGTCCTCTTCATCTTCATCCTCGGGAAGCTCTGCATCGGCCTTCTTGTAGTCGGCCTTGACACCACGAGTGCGACGACCGATAATATTAGAGGTATCGATTTCATGTAGGGGGTCTTCTTCTTCAGGCTCCTCTTCTTCGGCTGATCTATGTCAACAAAAGGGCGTTTCCAATCAGAACTGGTGGCTTACCGGCAGTCTCAACCTAGATTTATATTAGTTTATATTCATTGCGCATGGATATATGTATGATAACTTACCTCATCAACTTCTTCGTCACTTGAATCTTCACCTTCTCCCATACTCACATCTTGAGGTTCCTCGACGGCTTTGCCCTTTCCCTTGTCAATGGTAGGAGTGGCGGTCTCTTGTTGACGTGCGGATTCAGACATGATGTCTTGTGGTTTAGGAAATTTGAAGTTGTTTTTTCTTGGATGGAGTAGATTTGAGTTTGGCTTTGGAGATGGATCTTGGGCTTGCTCCAATTAAACGAGAGAAAACATCTGCAAGGAAGCGCGTCTCGCGTAGCTCGATAGATGGAAACGCACGTGCCAATTGGAATAAGAGATGCACAGATAAATTGAAGTATGACTGAATAACTTGGAGGATTTCAAAGGTTGATAAATCTTGTATTGTGTTATATTTGTAAGGGTTGGGTAGATGGGGTATGACTAGTAGCATGGCACTACATATCCTTTTCATTCTGTGAGATCGACCTTCATGAAAGTTTCCAGATAGCAAAAAGGCTTTCCGTAGTTAAGGGTATAATTATATTAGACTCCTTAGCATCACAGCTAGACCATAGAGCTGGAGACAGTTTGGACATCAGTGTTATAATATTTCATCTCCTCCCATCTTGACCTCACTCCCCTCCTCCTCCAGCTGTCATCAAGAGCATTAAGCCAGCTAATCCTACCCACCAGTATCTGCAAACAGCGTGAGTCAGTTTTGGTCTTCAGCAATACAGTCGCCCACTTACTTCTGGAACATGGTCTTCTCTACAGGTGGCTCCTCCAACTTCCCTTCCGGAGACAATACAACCGGTCTATTCAAATCTGGTTGTTTCCCTTTCACAGTCTTTACCACCTTAATCTTCGGACCAAAATCCCTTGTCTGCCCAGCATCAATCTTCCCACTCTTACAACTAACCCCCAGAACCCCTCCTTGCGCATCCAATGTCAACACTAGCGTGGGCGAATATCCCCTACTGAAGCTATCCACAGAAGTTACTGAGGTCGAGGATTTCCATGAGGTGGCAGGATCGTAGATGCCAATTCGGACGAGTTTGGAATCCGAGGATAGCTCGGGTGCTTCGAAGGAGACAAGTTCTGCAGAGAGTGTCGAAGGATTAAAGTTCAGCTCAGCTAGAGCGTTGACTTCGGATGTGCCGATTGTCTGTATGTAGATTGTTGTGCTGTCGATGAGGGCAGGAGGTGTTGCTGCTACGAGTGATGAGGCGCATACAGTGAGCCATAATCGAAGAAGCCTCATCTTTTCGAAGCTTGCATTCCCGCCGTGGAGATCGAGAAGTTGGAATTGAAAGGGCTGATGGATCTCAGTCCTCGGGGAATTTTGACAAGAACCCCGGTCTCGCAAGGCTTTCGTACCGAGGACTTTAGTACAACGTAACAAAAACCATGACTATTACAGTTTTATACTAATTACTATCATAAGGTTCAAGAGTAGCGTGCTTCCTTAAGCATGTATATGTGCACCTTCAATATTGACTATATACTTCATTGATACTCTCTTGCTCGTCTCCTCATCACGCTATTATAACCATAACAGCGTTAGAATGTGCTCGATAACTACTTTTACTATATGCTCTATTCATGACCCTTCCCAAAACAATATCATTTCTCTGAACGCCTAGCCTGAAATTGCCCGCTATTCCATGCATTAAGAACAATCCGGGGGTATTATGGTTTCCTTCATCACTCGATCGCCATGTGTTCCATTCATCCTTGGATTTCTCTGCCGTATCCTTAGGTGGAGTGTCCAAATTTGACTACTTTGAACCGGGTTTCTGATCGGCTTCTCTGATGATATCTGCAGTTTGTTTGAGATGTCCCACTTTTGCCTTCTCTCCTTTATTTTCGTTTTCATCACCTTCTACTCCCTCCTTCGCTCCCCCCTTCACCTCTTCCTTCGCTTCCTCCTCGCTGGATACGCCACCTTCAATCTCGTAGTCATCATTGCGTTGTACTAACCCCTTATAGTAGGTGATCAATACTTCCGGAGTCGGGATGATTTTCCAATCCACCCTGTAAAGGAAGTCAAGCTCAAGCACTCCCAGTTCGGATGTCTTGACTCCACCGACACGAGCATAAGTAGCATTATTCCAGAATGAATCTGAAAGACCTTTGGATGCTACAGTCGCAGCAGTGATCAGGAAGCGATGGATCGTAAGGGTAGTGACCGTAAAGGCCGGATACATCAGACATAGTTTATCAAGGTAATAAACCATTGCCAGTAACAGGGGAGTTGTCAGAGTAGCATGCTTTGCAAGTCTGGAGAGGTAGTCCAACACCGATATTCCGGGGGAAGTTCTGGTTCAAGCATCAGAATAACAGCCGGCATAGAATCGGATCGGGTTGCTTACCGGGAATGAAAGCGTGTCATGACTGCATTATTCAAAGGACGCGTGTCATTCCTCCGAATAACCTCAGATATCAAAGCAGATATAAGTATAACCATATCCTGAACCTCACAATCTACGTAGCGTTCGGGCAGAATCTTGACCGGCTTCTGGGAAGACTTTGGTTTTTTCACGGCGGTTGATTGACTTTCCACCACCGAAGAAACACTATCACTGCTCTCTTGTGGCTGGCGCCTCTTCGCACCCGGGGATGGTGAAGAGGACTCAGTCTTGACCGGAGGTGGAGCATTTGTATCTTTCCGTCGACTCGCTGTCGGCTGATGAGAATAATTTATTGGGGCAATAGCAGGTCTTGCGATCTCGCTTTGGGTCTTCGTAGAGGTCGCCATCGCTGGCGGATCTTGCATCTTTGTATCCTGGATTGATATGGGGCTCCACTGAGTCGAGGCATCAACTCCTATCCATTTCTTTGCTTGCGAACGTGGCTGTGGCGAGGAGGAGGGGGAGGAGAACTTTGCGCTTGATTTCCGGCGCAATAGAGGAGACGGTCGTGGTGGAGATGTAGCATAGTGAGGAAAGGAAGGAGAGACCTGAGATCTATGGGCAGATGGCGACTTCAACATTGTGCGAGAAAAAGTATCCCGACCATGGTCAGTTCGCACTTTCCATAGAAATGAAGCCAGGGAGGAGGAGGAGGAGGAGGAGGTACTGCACAAAGATAGTGGGGATTTGGCGGGGTGAACTTTCAGAAGTCCGCAAGATGTTAACAGGTAGATAGCGCAATTGCGAGTTGTGGTTACGATAAGGTTAGAGACAAAATGTGGATATGAAAGGAGAAAGGAAATAGATTTGTGGTGGTGTGAGTGGTGTTTTCGCTGTTCCTTTCAGATGAAGTTCAAATTGAGGGGAAGATTAAGGTGGTGCGCGTAGAAGTAGTTTTTCTGCTCAGGAATCTGTGCCGCTCTGTGCCATGCGCAATGCCATGCATCGCCCGTCAGATCTCCGGTGGTGATAACCAAACTTGGCTTGCCTTTTTGAATCTTGAGATATAAATATTCCAAACCATAAGAACCATCCAGAGCTCAAGGTTTCCTCACAGAATTATAGACTGATTTAACATTTGTTGGGCAATTTGGGGGCAGGCAAGACTGTCTGTGTAGAATGCGACTACGCAGCAGGCTTTGATTCAGCCGAATCCAATGCACAGCTTCTCCGCCGATAAATTGAACTCTTCACATTATCTACATTTGCACTATTCACACCACCTATTGATGAACGAGTGATTAGGAAGACGCCGAGTGTCGAACAGTCCCTTCATTGAGCGATTTCCAAATAAAAGGCCCTCTCGAAAAAGACCTCCTACAGACTACTATCTATTGCCCAAATCGCCGCTAACCACTCAAAAATCGAATGCTCTCCTCCGAACAACGCGCCGCGAGCTGTTAGACAATGGCTAAGCTATGGGTTGCGCGCATCCGGAATTCAAGAGCCACTGCTGATCAGATTGATACGCTGCGGGCACTGAAGAATGAGATAATCGGACATCCTCTCAAGAAGAAGGCCCTGGCGGCACAGGGAGTCCTGGATCCCCTCGTGCGCCTCTGCTACAATAGAACGACGAACAGGCAGGATGGGAAATCGCACGATCATACATTCGCATCTAGACCTCTTGCCGAGGAAGAGATGGTTCGACTGCAAGGCCTCCAGGCTGTGGCCAGCTTTGTGCTTGGTTCGTCAATCTACTTTCATCCGCATCTTTTCTTGACAAACTAACACACCAAACAGGAGGCCCATCCTTTCTAGCCCCGCTGCAGTGTGTCTCTTTTCTTCCCGCCGTTCTGTCAAATCTCTGTCCCTCCAGCAATGCGTCTCCATTGGTTCTGGCAGCTCTCCGAGTGCTGTCGAATGTGGCCGATTCTTCTGCGTTGGCGTCAAATCCACATCCTCCCAACATCAGCTCTCTTGCAGAAGCCCTATTTTCCCGCCAGCACCTCAACTCTCTGTGCAGAATTCTCTCCCAAACGTCAGCTGCATCAACTGTGCAAACCCAGATATCCTTAGCAGCCTCGTTAATAAGTCGTATTTGTCGGGAAGAAAGGCATCAGCAAAGCCTGGCAAGCTCTGGTGTTTTGGATGCGCTTGCTACCAAGCTGGCAAGTTTTGTTGTTGCTGGAGGTTATGTTATACCTGGGGCGGAGCTCTTGGCCCAGAGGGAAGGCATACGCGAATATATTCCCCTGCCTGCTCCACGGAATGCCAGCCTATCCGTGATACTAGAAGCCCTCTCCGTGGTTATTGCGAATTCGAAATTTAGAGCATCCCAGCTCCTCTATTCTCCGTCTATCCTAGCTATTTTTCCAATGACACAGTCAACAGAAACACTGGCACCTCAAAACGCTCGGGCGACGTGGAATGCGTTCAACTTGGCTGGCTTGAGTGGAGTTAATACTCAATTAAATGCTATTGACTACCTGTTGCCATATGTGCCTCTGCATCAGCTCAAGAGTGTGTCAGCCCAAGCATTTCCCCCGCTAGGGGCGTCATCTAGGGAGTATCTTTTGCAGAATGGGCGCTCGACTGGAAATAAGTACAATTCACCGGCTTTGCCAAGTTGGAACGATTCTCTCTCAGAAGGTAGCACCACATTACAGGACGCTTCGATGCCAGAGCCTGAAGAACCAGAGAGCCCCCTAATTGCTTACCTCATATTAGTCCTTAGATCACGAACTGGTATGGAGCGACTTATGGCAGCCGCTGTTCTCACAGTCTTATACAGAACTGGCCTGACGAACAAGACTAGAGAAACGGCGATTGGCCTGCTTGTTGTGCCTTTATTAGTTCAGATGCTCGACGACGAGGTGGCTGCCCCATCAAAAGTTCAGGATGATGTAACACCATATGAGGCTACATCTATTACCTGGGCATTAAAAGAACGAGTTCCTGCTATTCTAGCGATGCTGATTACGGATAGCGAATATTTACAAAAGGCTGCTTTTGATGCCAATGCGATCAGCAAACTATCTAAGATGCTCAAAATGGCATATGATCCCGTCTTTGAAACGGCAGAAGAACAACAATGGTCACCACATGAGGAGGACAGTATGGAAGCGCACGACCAACCGCAGTCGTCTCGCCTTGGTAATCGAGGGCAACCTCCTCTACTTGTCCATAGAATAAAAGTAAGAGAGAGTGTGTTGAAAGCGGTTGCTTCAATCGCTCCATTCAAGGATGAATACCGGAAATCTATAGGGGAGCATGGAATGATCCCTTATATTGTGGAATCATTGAGCACCAGTCCAGGAAGGCCATCTCCAAAAGGAGGTGACAAGTCTGAGAATCTTGGGAAGGCGTCTAAAGATGCAAATGATCTAGAAAATGGATTGGAGGGCTACGGAAAAAACCAAATCGAGGTTTTGATCGCAGCATGCCATGCTGTCCGTGCCTTGTCAAGGTCTGTCAGTATACTGAGGACTACTCTTATTGATGCTGGAGTCGGCATGCCTCTATTCCGTCTTCTCACACATCCAGATATCGAGGTACAGATTGCTGCTACCGCTACAACATGTAATCTCGTAGTCGATTTCAGCCCCATGCGTCAGGTAAGTTCAATCTAGTTGACACCAGATAATATACTGATTCAGGTTAGACTTTTCAAGAAGCCGGGGTCCTAAAGGTCTTGTGCGAGCATGCTCATTCGATGAATGCAAAACTACGCCTCAATGCGCTTTGGGCACTGAAGCATTTCGTCACTGCTGTGGACAACGAAATGAAGAGACAATGTCTAGAAGAGCTCGGACAGGGATGGCTTGTTCAGTTAATATGCGACGACACTGAAGATGAGGCTCGGAGAAGCGAGCAAGCGCCACCGCCATATTCCAATGACGCGATGGAAGAGGATACCGAAATGGATCAATTCGAGGATCAGATAGACTCATTCACTGGAGGAACCTTCGCTCAAACTAATAATTCCAGACCTAATAGTAGCCGAAGCAAATGCATCCAACAAGCCGAGATTCGGCTTGCAGCCCTGAAAGATGCAGAAACCAACCCTGCGAAAAAGGCGAGGAAGGACGATATCGCAGTCCAAGAGCAGGGTCTAGACTTCATACGCAATTTGATTGGAGGGCCCCACCATAGTGGTAGTTCAGAAACTACTGAAATGATCGATTTCCTCTTCAGCGCTTTAGGACAAGACAGAGTATTCGATATATTAGCCAGCAAACTAAGGCCAAAAATCCAGAATCCTTTCAAACGCCGTTCTACAGCAGATACCAAAGTCATCCCTCCACAGCCGGAAATCGTCAATTCGGTATTATACATTATTATACATCTAGCCGCAAGCATTCCACGCCACCGTCAAATCGTAATTGCCCAAACCGATCTCCTCAAATTACTCGTCCCACTATTCAGTCACCCAAATGTTGATGTTCGATCTGGGCTTTGCTGGCTCGTTCACAATCTGATCTGGCCGGAAGACAGTAGTGATAGGTCAGCTGCCCATCAGCGAGCGCTTGAGCTCAAGAGATTGCGCTTCTTAGACGGGTTGGAGACCTTGGAACAAGATCCCGAATTAAATGTAAGGGAGCGTGCCAAATCTTCAATCTCTGAGATGGTCCAGCATATCGGTTCTTGATAGGCAATTAGGGCATGATGAGAAGGTTGAGCGAGGTCCCAGGAAGAGCTTGACGTTAGAATGACCTTTTTAGGGGGCAGAAAAAAGCTTGTCTTATGCTAGGAGGCTACTTTTTTGTATTCTATAGCTCCAAATTTTGGTATGAGTTTCATGCTTTTGTATGGACATATATGTATGCGAGATTTCGTCGTTGATGTTTGTGACAAAAGTGTGAAAACGACTCCAGAGCCTTTTCCACAGAATTAAGGTAGGCTAAAGCATACTTTCTTCTCTTAATTATATATCCTATGCTAGGTATGATGACTTATAATTTCAAGTGCTGAAATGACCTAGGTTTCAATAATTAAAAGCCATCTCGGAGCATTTGAAACATAACCTTATCTATCTCCTTCCCCATTAACAAATCATTTATTAGTATAATCACCCACCTCCAACAGCTATGCCCCGCCACCGTTCCGCCCCCCTGAAATCATTCTTCGCCTTATTCAAATAAACTTAAACTTAACGTCACTTAAGCGAATCCTCTCCCTTTTTGTACGGTCACATGACGCTAGTCCAGAATGTACATAGCATTTCGCTAAGCAAGACCTCCAAAATTGTGTTATATAGAAAAGCCTAGAAAAACCCATAATAATATTACAAAAATACTAAAGGAAACTTTGGCTTCTTTTTTTTTTTTTTTTTTTTTTTGAAATACAGTTTAAGGATAGTAGCACCATTTTCAAAACTTAAAGATTCTAAAAATAGACGGATTTCAATGACGTGCCTTCGTAGACATTTTCTATCCAATCTCCATTGCCTATAGTGGTTTTCACGTCTAGCATAATATTTTCACACTCTTCTTTTCCCTAGTATCTAAATGTAAGTTGAAGTGTATTTATGGGCGAATGCCATTATTCACAAGTAGTAGGTATCAAATCAATGTATACTAGATGATGCGATGTCCAATTTCTTCTCTCAAAGAGAATTAGCCTCCACACCAGAAGCCCCCTTTCCTTCAGTGTGTTCCGTCACAGTGTAAGATGCCTCAGACGCAGCAGACTCCTCGCCAGAAAGCTGTTCAAGGGACAAACGTTTTGTCTCGGGAATGCAGAGAGTGGTGAAGATACCGAGAAACATGAAGAGAGCATAGATCTCGAGGACGTGGTTTAACCAAGGGCTCGATACGGTCTTGGTAGCACCACGGACTCTCAAAGGAGCGATGGCGGCTTGGGCAATGATGGAACCAATCTTTCCAGCCGCGGCTGATATTCCACTAGCGGTGGATCGATATCCTGTAAATTAGAATCTCAGAGTTAGTATTGCGGAGTGGGAAGAGGGGGAGAAGGAAAGTGTCTTAAAAGCCATGAAGCATTTAACTCTCAATGCCTGACATTTTCTGAGACATTTACCTCTCGAAGCTACCAAAAGGAGAAAAAGCACTCTAAAAATCTAAGTACTTACTCGTCGTGAAACATTCACCAGCTACGATAAATGTGGTTGCGTTGGGTCCGAAGTTAAAGAAGAACTGGGCGACTACATAGAGGCCGAGAAGACCATGTCCGGAAAGCTTGTGGTATGCAAACCCCATTATGATGAAAATAATAGTCAAGATTGCGAAACCAGCCAGTTGGATTGGTTTGCGGCCAATTATGTCGACAGTTGCAACAGTGACCCAGTATCTAAAAATATGTCAGTTGATATTCACAAGGATAATCAATTAGAAGTGTTATCTTACCCAGGAATAGCACCGGCACAGATGATGATAAGGTTACCAACAGCAGTGTTCAACAATGTCTTGTAAACCGTAGGGCCAGTAGAATAACCGATGGCTTGTAAGATGACGGGGTTGTTAAGGGAGAGTCCGTAATAAGCCATGTCCAAGAGGAACCAAGAGCCCGCCGTTCCGAGTAAAACCCTTCCATTTTTCCATTGGGAGAAATAACGGAAGAAATCAGGCCAGCCTGCCTTGGGGACGGTCAACAATTCGGAAGCCTTGATTTGGCCTTGAACACGTGCGATTTCGTCTGGGTGACCTTCTGCTTTACCAGATATATAAGCTTGTACATCCTCACCAGCTTTCTCGATGTCTCTGGAAACATCAAAGGTATAGCGAGGTGTCTCAGGGATTGTAAGACGATAGTAGAGGGCAATGCATGCAGGGACAGCGCCTGTTGATGTTTGAAAAGTCAGTTATTACCTATTGCAGAAGACATCAGGGGTAATAAACTAGAGTATCTCTAACCCATACGTACCGAAGCCGACCAGGACTCTCCACATCTTATCGACAGCCAAGCCACAGACACCCGTGCAAGTTGCAGACGTCTTAGCCGTGAGAAGCGATTCTTTGAACCCCACAGTCACAATCAACATGATTAGGCCCGCAGCGAATTGTCCGAACCCTTGCATAGCCTAGATATTAGAGTCAGCCCTGCCAGTCAAGCTTTTAGGTGATAAGGTTGAGTGCAGATCTAGGAACTTTGAGATTACGAATGTGTCCTACAAGCCCTGCAGTTTCGAAAAAGTATTAGGACTTCGGAGGTAGGCTTACAAAGACAGCTCCCATCATAGCTCCACGCCATTTAGTTGTTGCAAACTCTGAGGTGATGATACTGGAAAGTGGATAGTCTCCACCGATTCCGATGCCCTTAACCACGTGAGCACAGGCCTGCATTAGGGAAAGAGAAGTGTTACCATAATCACTCTCCAGAAGATAATAACGCCAACAATATTCATTCCAGGCGAGCCAGAAGTCAAAGATTGTGCCAGAGTTGCGAAGATTATGATAATAAGCTCGAATCCATACTGTGGTTGATGAGCAAGGACACCTCCGAAATATAGAAGATACTAACCATCTTTTTTCTTCCCAACAAATCTGCTAATGCTCCGAATCCAAGCTGGCCAACTACAGTACCTCCTGACGTTGCGACCTTGATTGCTGTGTCCGAGCTTGTTGGCATCGATCCTTTGTCATATTGGAAGTAGACTATTCCTAGCACTGAAGAAGATATTTTTAGTATTGCTTTCTCCGGGGGGGGATTCTCAAAAGTAGAGGCATCGTGAAAGGAGAGTGTTTCTCAGGGGGAGAGGATTCTCGGATCAGAGATATACGTACTGGTTGTCAAGAGTCCTACAGCAAAGATATCGTAGGAATCGGTGAAGAACCCTGAATAGAATTAGATCCAGTGTGTCTCCCAGTAAAAGGCACTCTTACCAACACCAGCAACAACGCAAGCTCGGATATGGTACCTTGGAAAGACGGTCAGTCTCGAAAGCCCACGCATTGATCAAGATTAAACTAACCAACCAAAAGGTGCCTTGTCAATCTCAGCAAGAGCAAGTCGTCTACGCTCATTTGGGTCCTGGATATGTGCGAAATCATTGTTAAAATTGTGGAATGCAGCGTTTCCACCTGAGGTCTTGTGTAGCGGTACTGCAGGCGCAGTCGAAGCTGCCATTGTATTGAAATTGATACTTCTTGTCAACCGATAAGAGTGCCGCAGCAGAGCGTAGCGGAAAGCAGCAGCAGACTTGTAAGAAGTCGAAGTTGAAGTTGAAGTTTTGTGTTACTTGAGAATCAATACTTGAAGAGAGGGAGACAGGTGTATTTAGCCATGTCAGAGTGGTGTTGATGGACGAAGTGGTGGTTGGTGATTGGTGAGAAGTGTAGCTATCTGAAAGTCAGACCAGTTGGAAGTAAGAAGCAGTTATTGAATCAGCTAGCGAATAGTAAGCTGCATGAAGGGAACGGGTCCTGCAGCAAACATGTGAGGGGGACATTTGGAGATCAATAGAGAGGCCGAGGCTGGGCAAGGCTGGCATCAAGGAAGGAGTGAGGCTGAAATGGAGAAACATTGAGAACCAATGGCAATGTACGAACAGAAAACGTGGGGAAATCAATGGCTGAGACTGCTCCGACGTGCGTCTTTTAGCAAAAGCCATCGTCGTAGGGAAAAAGGCAGAGTCGTGTTACCCAGCAAAGGTGCGGCGTGAAGAGCATGGAATATCTGGTTGTGTGGCTCTGCGGCACAGATTCATGTCGCTCAAGCGCACCAGCCCCGGTCAATACCTCCCTCGGGCATGTCGATTGCCTGTTAAGTCTAGAAGTATGTTTGCCAGAAAGAGTCGTGACTTCCAAAAGAACCTTTACAGAAGCAGCGGTAGATGACTGCGAATGTTCCATGAGTGATTGATATGTGAAATGGGTGAGAGAGCGATCTTCGTTGCCCAACATGTGCCACTGTCATTCGATTGATGAATATGTTGCATGTACGTACTACCAAGGAATCGAGGGTTCGAGGGTTCGAGGATTCGAGGATCAGCTTCCAGAAGCAATACATGAGATGGTGGCGCACCCCCCTGGGTCATGGATGCTACTCTGCGGGAGCACGTTTTCCATTTCGAGCACAAGAGAGGATTAGAAGTCGGTTCCCCACCATAGCACTTGCGCCTTTTCAGACATTCGGGATGATACTAAATCAAATCTGTCTGCACACCACTTGAAATTTAAGACTCCTTCCTGGCCTGATATCTCACGAGCTCTCTTGGCAGAATTGGCTCGGCCCCTCCGAGTTCTAAGAGAATTGGTGGGAATTTCACCGAGTAAGGCTTTCTCAATGGGCTTTAAAGTCTCTACACAGGCAGACTTCAAGCTGCCTTCCAACCCGCCAAGACAATACCAAGTGAAAACTTTGCCATGTTACATTAGCTTCTAGTCGAAGATTGTACGGAGAGGGAAATCCGAGTTATGGGAGAGCAGTGTTCGACTTGAGCGAGCTCAGCTTTCACCGCACCTAGGTCTGTCCTGACGTCCTTGGGATTTGCGCATTTATGCGTTAAGATCACTTGAAGATATACTGGTAGGAAGATCGGAGACCTCTTTTGATGGCAACCACTGCCATGCAAACATGGACCAGTTTAATTCCCTCCTCCAGAATAATCCATGACCGAGTTCGCCATCTGCACAGATTCCCCCAGTTGCTGGCATTCGATGTTGGAAGACAATACGACCAAATCTCGAGTGCACGATCGCCATTGAACACATAACACATGGCTCGTGGGTGCAGTATATCTCCATGTCGTGGCAAAGATAGCCATCCTCACCAGAGGCCGCACAATGATCCTCTTCGAGACCAGGAAACGGCTTGTCACGAAAGATTTGATCCTGTTCTTCAACGGTAGGAGCCATTCCTTGCTCGGCCTCTTCCCTGACCCTTAGACCCTCAGAAATCATGGCTATAGCGCGAAGTGCAGCATGTGCCGTTGCATTTCCTGGCCCTCCTCGAGACCAATTCATCCATCGCGCATCACCGGCCACAGCAACAGGTCGTGCGATCCCATTCCGTCTCTCAACAACTACAATACCAAATGCCTCGCCTATACTCGATGAGCTTGATTGCTGAGCCACCCCTTCTGCAAGATCCATCCATTTCTTAACGTCTCTTCGCATTTCATCTTCTGCACGAGAAACGATGCTGGGATGCGGTCCAAAGGGATTGCTTTTCTTGTATACTGTGGGCCAACATTTTGCGGTCCACCTGAGCGCTTGTTCCTGAGACGTTGGCGCAAGCAAAGGCACTTTAGTAGAGTAGACGAAGAAAGGATCAGCAAATAAAGACAATCCCTCATGCAAAGCTTCTGGGGAAATGCATTGCGTCACTCCCACGACAATTAGAAGCTCTTGTTGACCTTCCACCTCGGAAGATAGTAGGAGCTTGGATCGCGCCTCTAATACAGAGGTCCGGACATGCTCAGGAACATCTGAAAACTTTGCGAACCTTCGGAGATGTTGTAAATCATAGCCGCCATCATCGGGAATAAGGCGATGAATAATGCTATTACAAAATATCAGCATCTTCAGGTTTAGAGAAGTGCAACTTACTCTAAAAGCCCACTGGCCTTCTTCGGTTGAACCATTGTAATGTAGACATTGATGGTTGAGTCACGGGCATTTGTTTCGAGTGTAGTTTTCAAAGGAAAGAATTGCCCGGAAGCACAGGCAATATCGGAGGCTGGCATTGATGCAGTTTTGGGGAATATATCATGGCGAACGAGGTTTCTTTTCCTTTCCTTGGACTGACCAAGTTAATTGCGTTTTAGGTAAAGAGGTGGGAACAAAAAATGTTAAAAAAGTACAACGTTCACAATCGCCAGTTTTCTGCCTTTCAGCTAAGCTTATCGAGCTTATTTCACCGCTTTGTTCAACCACGACCACGACCACGACCTCAAGTGACACAGAGGTTAGGTACAAGAACCATCACGGTGGTATTTATGGGATTCAAATTAAGTAATGAGTCACATTAACCCGCACTTTCATAAAGTCTTGTTCAAATTGCATCTAGTTACAAGGATAGCTCCTCCTGAGGAAACTCGGACCAATTCGCCAGAGATTTGAAAAGATAATAAATATTATGCCGCGAGCTATTTTCCCTATGATCATGAATGAGCAACCACGTCAATCCTAAGAACGGACTTTTGTGCCTCTAGAAAACCAGAGATGACCCAAGTCATCAAAAGATGAGATACAAAGGTCACCGTTCCGAGCTGAGTCCCAAGGAGTTGATACTCCAAGTTTACAAGGAGGAGCTGAGCCAGAATGGGACACAAAGTGGTAGAAGAAAAGAAAATGCAGATAGGTGAGGGGACAAGATGCCTGCTCAGAAGATCGAAAAGAAACCACCATTTGTCGCGCCATGAGGAAAAAGAAAGAAAAAATCATCGCAAAGATTACGTAAGGAAAGGGGGTCTAAGTCATTGCTGATCCAGGTACAGGTACAGATCGAGCCGCGCAGTCGCTCGTATTGTACCCTGCGCTGAAAAGAATTGTCGTTTCGAGTCGTGCTGAGATCTTTTTGATCAAGCTGCTATGGTACAAAAGGCTGAGAATGGGTAAACGACCCTTCCCAAAATGCATGCTATGCCGATCGAATGCGAATGAAAAAGTGTGCACAGAGCAGTACCTTTGGGTGCTAATGTAACAATAAAGGGCCGTGAAATCGTATGTGAAAACAACCATCGAAAAGCGTGCTCCAAGTTGTAGCAGTTACCCAAGCAGAAAACTGAAAGTCTCGACCATGAGTATGCAAAAGTGGACCGCTTCTTCGACTGGGTCGGAAATGGAATATCATGCTGCGTACCATTACAAGCGTTGAAATCGTTTCGTCGTGACGAGATGTCAATCAAAGTCGCTTTTAAATTGGATCAAAGCCAATTGCCAGCACCTGGTTGTCCACCAGCTCGACCATGAGCGTATGGATAAGCTTGTTGACCGCCAGAAGTGGGGGAGGTGATCCTATCGCTGGTGGAGAAAGGGGTTGCCGGAACTGCACGAACTGCTTGGGGAACACCGTTGGCTGGGCTCGTAGGACTAGCGGCGGCGAAACCATTAGTGTATGCTCCAACAGGGCTCACAAAGCCACCGATGGGAGGACTGGAAAGACCACGACTGTGACGGGTAGATCCTTGGCCAGGCTCGTTGGCGTCTTTTGGTGTTGCTTGTCCGCTTGAGTTGCCGCTGCGGCCTTCGTTGCCTTGAATCTTTGCCTGAATACGACGACCATAAGGAGTAGTACGAATAGCAGGTAGATAAGGGCGAATGGCTTCAATGAGACGAGTCTTCATGGCCGGATTGGCGTAGTCCAAAGCGGTTTGGATGACGTAGTTAGCAAAGGAATCCCTAAGAAGTCGGTCAAGTTCAGTGGGTTGCAACATCTCTTCGATCAACATGTCCTTTGACGGCTCCTGAGCACAGCGGAGACACTTCTCAATAACATTAGAGCTGAACTTCTGCTTTGAAAGTTGTCCAACTCGGCCTTGAAACATGGCAACAAGGGGTTCAGTGAAGATCGGCTCATTGAGATCGAGGATATACTGAACGACATAATTTCCAAACGGGTCTTGAACGAGAACGTAGGCATTGTTTGAAATTTGTCTGATCAACCAAGCCTTTTGATCACCTGAAGCATGATCAATGCAACGCTGAAGTACGCAGCAACCGTGTCGATGAGTACCGACATCAACGCAGTGCTGGCCAACAGCATCAAAAATGAATTGAGCATCCGTAGGGGAGAGCTTGTTAAGACATTTTTGGATGACGTGGTTACCATTCAAATCCTGAATGAGCTCAACAACCCGGTATCGCAAAGCACCAATGATTGTTTGGATCTGACCAGGGGTCGAGATAAATTCAATCATCTTTTGAAGAGCTCTGGTACCGTGTTGGTTCAAAGCGATGCGAACAAGGTCATGAGAAGCATTCTCAATCAAAACGGTGCGCTCCTCATCATTGCAGTATTCCAGCAGCTTTTGGCACAAGTAGTTGCCGAAAGGATCCGTCATGAGCTCAATGACATGTTGATTTGTCTCGAGCCAAATCATGTGAACATGTTCAGGGTTGCGGGCCTCCAACTGCTTCTGCAAATAGCGACAACCATGTTGATCCTTGCAAAGTGTGTAAATCTCTCCAGCAAGCTGCTCTAAAGTCATGTTTGTAAATCTGCTCATTGCTGGAAACCTTTTAGCTGTGCACGAAGAACGTAGGGACTGTATTCTTACCTTCACCATCATTTTGACGGCGTTGTTGAATGACTCGGGCTTGGCTGTCACGAACTCCATTTTGAGGATACATGGAACTATTGTAGTTGGCGTAGGGGTTGTGAGGAGAATAGATTGGTTGGCTCATTTGGAGGTTTTGCATGCCCATTGTCATCATTTGCATGTTGTAGCCATTATAATAGCCAGAGACTGGATAAGCTTGCTGAGAAGTTGGAGAAGTCAATGAAGGAGACAGCTGAGCTTGGGTGAGACCTTGAGTCAAGGTGGGACCGAATGGTGGAGCACTGGCTTGAAGAGCAGACGAGATTGATTGATAACCACCATTCTGAACCTCGCGCAAAGTAGCATTGTCTGGGGAGGTCATCTCACGGCTGAGCCTATTGTTCATAGCGTTGGCAGGGATGCGACCCAAGCTAGCATTGTGGTTGTGCAAGTGTTGTTGTGCATGAGAGTTGGGAGTGCTGTTTGCGCTTGATACGCCATTCGTAGATCTCATAGTCGGGACGTCACTTGCGGAGTAAGATGATTGGAGTTTCGGGGGAGTAGCTTGCGCATGAGGAGGCGACGCTACTGGGCTTGTAGTCGAGACTTCTTGAGGGCTATCATTGAAGAATTTCAGATCCAATGAGTGGCGGTATGAGGGACGAACACTGATGGGAGACTCTGTCGTGGTGGATTGGGAGGCCGAGGCTGAGGCCGAACCATTACCTGAGCTGTTGTTGGTCTGAAGATTATTCATTGGGAGGCTTTGTTGGCCAGGGCGATGGCGAGCAAACGACCATGATGTATTGGAGTGGGCCTCTGGTCCAGGAGACTGAGACAAAGCTAGATCTAAAGCTGCAGAGGATGCGGAAAGCTGCATATGGCGGTCAGTCTAAGCTAAGATAAGGCTCTAAATAAATAAAAATATGAGAAACACACCATGTTAGGGTAATCTTTGTGAGTCACAAGAGTAGGGAAGTTATCGTCGCGCAAGTAGCTCTTGAGGTCGGTGGATGCTGCGCCTTCTTCTTCACCAAAGAGAAAGCGAGTAGTATTGGTTTGATCAATAGATAAACTATTGCCTTGATCAGTGGCAAACATGTCGTGAGCACCGTTACGAGATCGAGTAACTGGCATAGAATATCTGTTCAATCTAGTGGAGTGTCAGGAATGAGCTATGAATAGATCGTAGATTGTGCAAGTTCTGGCAGAAAAGAAAAGAAGAGCAAAGCCAAAGCCAAAGTAGAATAGATAAGTAATGAGGATGGATAGAGGTGACGTTGTAAGTAAGGAAGGATCTCTCAAAAGCTGAGGAAGATCTTCTGGAGAGAAGTTCTGACAGTCACGCGAAAATGGCGGGTGTCGAAGGAAAGTTAATAAGATTTTGGTTGTTGTTTTTAAAAACTCTCCAAACCTTAGGTCTGGCAAATTTAAAGTGGGCAGTAGATCAAAACTTTGTCTGGTGAATAACAAAGACTTATCAATCTGACTTTTTACTAGATGGTGTCATGTCTTGCGAGGTGAAGTAAAATGGTGAAATGGTGAAAAGGGTAAATATTTGCAAAATGTTTGATCAAAGAAAGCTTCGACCTGAAATTCTGTGGATAGGTAGGTATGTTTTGGGAAGGAGACAGATTCTTATTCTAGCCTTAAATCTGAATATGAACTACCGCAAAGCACATGATAATGAAATGCTTGAAGGTGAGGTTTCCCAACCAAATGCTAAGTGAAAAGGGGGGAGCAAAAGCAAAAGCGAGCACGGCTAAGCAGCCAAGCGAGGAAAAGCGGGGAAGTTTGGGGAATTTTGCAAAGAAGTCTTCAAAAGGGATATATGAATTTAGACGTACGCATTTGTTGAACGATGGCTAGTCGGATCTTGTCTGACAGCCTCTTCCTTCTCATCCTCGTCGCTGTTGCGCCGAGAACCAGGAACCGACTTCGAGGGAAGCATTTCATCCATGGCGAGTCGAGATTGGATTATGCCTGATTGTGGAGAAGTAAGTTGAGATCCTGATCGCCCAGGGCGATTGTAAAGGCCAGGAGGGGATGTAAGACTAGATGTCGAGTACCGATTCGGCCGCGAAAAAACGGAAGGAAATCCTGAACTGGTTTCACGGTATTCCGGAGGAGTTGTGGGTTCTGATTGGTGACCAGCTGTGGTATGATTATTGGTTCGACCGAGATCCTCTTGCATCTGCGCAAGTTCTTGTTCTTCACGTCGTTGCTGTAGATCGAGAAGTTGCATCTCAGCCTCGAAGCGGCGCTTTTGTTCGCGGAGTCGTTCGTATTCGGCCTTCTTCTTCTCTAGCTATTCAAGATATCAACAGCTGAATCAAAGCTGGTCATGTGTATGCAAGTATCTGCCTTGGAGGTGTAGGAAATCAGAGAGTCAAGTGGAAGGAAATATGATTTCGGAGATATGTACTGGGTCGAGAACTTACGAGTTGTACTTTATGGTAGGTCTGTGAGGAGCAAGTTAGCATGCCGTGCTAAAAAAGTAAAATAAAGACAATCGAAATTGAATTGATTGAGGAGGATAATAGATTATTGTTCTGCAGTAGACAATAGTAATTGTGCTAAATTTGAATAGAGACAATAGCGCGCCTACCGAGGGACCATAATCTTGAGATTCTTGACCACCACCACGCTGGCTCGCAATGGATTGAATTGTAGGCACTCGTCCCGAGTCTGTAGTGAACCGTCGAGTCAACCCAGTGCGGGAATCAGGATGTTGAAGCGACTGCGGCATTCGAGTCCCATTGCCATTTCTCGGAGGAGAGACTAGACTGAGCAAAGAAGATTCATTTCGCGGAGACTGCTGGCTACGGAAGCGGAGCTCGTCCATTCGATCACTTGTGCTATTGGAATACGCCATATTGACCTGCTATATTACTATGATGGGTCAGATTCATCAATTCGGGGGGGAAAGGCTGACAGGAGAAGGGTGCGCGACGACAGAGAAGCATGTCTGCACATTCAATAGCAGGGAAAGGGGGGAGCGAGAGGGTCACTGACCTACAAAATATGAAAATATCTAAATAAGCTCCTCGTCCTGGACAGCCAGGCGTGGCAGCAAATTTTCGTACAGAATCCAAAAGAGTGCGGTTAATTCTTAAGATGGGTTAGATATCAAGAGATCCGCTAAGAGGCGGAAAGGGTGACGGCACTAGTCAAAAGGCCCATTAACAGAGCCATGATAAAACGTAAGAGCAAAAATAAAAGCAAAAACAATTACATTTGAAGAGGGCTCGAAGACCTATCTTAAGATATAGGCACAAGGGCCGATTCAATTATTTTGTGAGTTGGCATATTTAAACTTATACGCTGGTAGTGCTCTTGATTGGGCTAATGTAATGTACAGCAAGGTCAAACTGGTTCAAGAGGAGGCAAGATGCTATATCTGCCACCCGCAAATAGGCAATCTGCATTTTTCCTTGGGACTATGTGTATAGCGATAATAACGCATGTTCTGCCAGACCGTCTTTCTCTATCCATCACCATCCTTATTTTCTGAAGTTCTGCGCTCTTTGTCTACTGGACTCTGCGTCCTAAACCATTCTCTATGCTTTCACGCGAGGGGTTGAGCCAGAGCTTTAGCGTTCCAATCACTCGCATTCAGGGGTTTGCAAAGCGGCACCTTATGCACGACAGGATTCGTTGGCATGGCTAATTTTCGCCCAACCTCGCCAGAACCCGCAACGGTGAGTAGAAATAACGAGGGGCGTGATGCAACCGATCACTTTTTTCCCTCCTTCGCATTCCAGGGACTCACGGAGCGCTTGGCAGTCCTGATTTCTAAGTATCCTGGCGTGGCGGGGCCTCAGATGGGCTCGTTGTTTCTGAAACAGCTCTGGGTCGCCCTTCCGGGGGATTTCACTTGTACCCAAGTGCAACGGCGCGTGTATCAAGAGGCTATCTCCAGCGCTCCACAGCTCTTTCAATCTTGGGATGGATAAATCCGGGGATTCGGTGGCGAGGAGCATGTCTTTTAACCTTCGTGGCTATCTGGCTATCCTCCAATGAAAGCCTATCTGATTTTAAGCTCCGAAGACGCTTTCACTTGTGAAACCTCGCGAACTGGTTCATCCGCTTTCTCGAGGTAGACAAAAGTTATCCACGTCCTTACAGCGGCTTCAGGGTATATATGAGTCAATGTCTGGGCCATTATTTGTGCTTGAGAGTGGGGTTTGATTTCCGTGGCGCTTCCATCGAAAATTGGTACATGTATGGTGACTGGCGGTGAACAATGATACCGTGACTTTGGCAAATCAGAGGCAATAAGAAAACTGGGCCAGGGATTTGCAATCAGTAAGAGGCAAGAGAATTCTAGAATGGCCTTAAGGAAGAGAAGAGTTCAGATTGCTGTGGAGCTCTGTTCACTAGACTAGATTTCAGATTGAGAAAACTGAAGCTCAGATATGAAGGAAAGCTTCAGCTCAATGACAGTAGTTTTTCTTTCTTTTTCTTCTGATTTAATATACAAGGAGATCCTGTACTTCAGGAAGCAGTCTTAAGGCAGAAATCTCAAGTGAAATTCCATTTGTAAAGCATCAAGCTCAATTAACGCGGTTCATGTTTGCATAGAAATTTATTTAGTAATTATAATTTAATAAGGCAAGGCTGTAGAATTTGAACAGCACAGCCTTGTCGCTTACTGCCGACGCTAGCTGACTCCCCGCATTACCTATCATTATCGAAGAATTTCTATTACTTGGAGGTCGAACAAGCTTTGATTTATTAGACTTAAACCGCTATAACCAACGACTCTTCTCAATGCCGCCCAAAAAGAAAGCAGATGGCCCAGTAGGTGTCTCAGCCTCCTCCAAAGAACCGCCAGTAAGCAATATAAGTTCAATAATCCCTTGCTTCAAAAAAAACCGAAAGTTGACTCCTCTCTGTCCAGATCGAAGAACAAGATGGTGGGCCACAACCAGAACCAAAACGCAAGCGTACAAGAACAAAACCAGCACAGGAAGCTGCAGTAGCGCACGAGGATGATGTATATTTTTCTACCGGGGCTTGGCCAGACAAACGTTGACTAGAACATAGGGATTTTCCGCCTTGCTAGAACCTTTTTATGGTGGAAAGAAGCTGACAGACCCAATCAAGACGGCCGACGTTCGCAGCCCTTCAAATCCCGTCTAACTACTTTTCTAATATGTTTTTAGGACAAATGGAATCTTTTACCAGCTTTTCTAAAGACAAAAGGCCTAGTTAAACAGCATATCGATTCGTTCAACTTCTTCATCGAGCATGAAATCAAGGAAATTGTGAAAGCTAATAAGAGAGTGACGAGTGATGTCGACAGTAAATTCTTCATTGAGTTGGTTCTCTCCCTACAGCATCCCGAGCATTTAGACTAATTTATTTTTAGGTATACTGACATTCGTGTTTTACAACCGCAACGCCTTGATTACGATGACCGCAAACCCCAACACGAAATTACACCAAACGAGTGTCGTCTTCGTGACTTGACCTACTCCGCCCCGATAATTGTAGATATTAAATATATACGAGGAAAACAAATTGTGGCTAGAAAAGATGTAGCCATTGGGAGAATGCCTATAATGCTGAAAAGCTCTAAATGTCGACTTTCTGGAAAGAATGATCGACAAATGGCTTTCATGAATGAGTGTGCGCTAGATCCTGGTGGCTATTTTATTGTTAATGGGACAGAAAAAGTGATGCTCGTTCAAGAGCAGCTGAGCAAGAACAGAGTCATTGTGGAGGCGGATGTGAAGAAGGATATTGTGTCTGCATCTGTGACAAGGTATTTCTCGACCTTCTCGTCGACCACTACTCCGGCTAATACTTTGTAGTTCTACTCATGAAAGAAAATCCAAGAGTTACGTGTTGTTGAAAAAGGAGCGGATTTGGCTTCAACATAACATACTTCAAGAGGCTATACCTATCGTCATCGCTCTAAAGGCAATGGGTGTACAATCGGATCATGAAATGCTTTTACTGGTAGCTGGGACAGATAGCGAATACCAAGACGAATTTTCAGTGAACTTTGAGGAAGCCATTAGGGCTGGAGTCTTTTCTCAACACCAGGCACTAGAATATATCGGAGCTCGGGTCAAAATGGGAGGTCGAAACAAAACCCCGGGTGCTCCACAACGTCGAAATCCAGTTGGAGATGCACTTGAAGCACTCGCGAACATTGTCATCACACACGTACCAGTCGTTGGTCTAGACTTCCGGCCAAAAGCACTTTACATTTGCTTCATGGTCCGAAGAGTTCTCATGGCCCACAAAAACCCGAAACTTGTTGATGATCGAGATTATGTTGGAAACAAACGTCTGGAATTAGCTGGATCGCTATTAGCTTTGCTCTTCGAGGATTTGTTCAAAAAGTTCAACGCTGAACTGAAGATGAACATTGATAAAGTTCTGAAAAAGCCTAATCGGACCATGGAGTTTGATGCATTTAATCACATGTCAGGCCATGGAAATTCCATTACAGGCGGGCTCGTTCGAGCCATATCAACCGGAAATTGGAATATCAAGCGATTTAAAATGGACAGAGCTGGCGTGACGCATGTTCTTAGTAGATTGAGTTACATCAGTGCACTGGGAATGATGACTCGAATTGCAAGTCAGTTCGAGAAAACGAGGAAAGTCAGTGGGCCTCGAGCCTTGCAGCCTTCCCAGTTTGGTATGCTTTGTCCGTCTGATACTCCTGAAGGAGAAGCATGCGGTTTAGTAAAAAATCTGGCTCTCATGACACACATCACAACTTACGACAAAGAGGATCCTGTGAAGAAGTTGACTTTTGTCCTAGGTGCCGAAGACATTGTCTCAATGAGTGGCAAGGAGATATACGAGAAGGGAGCATATGTTATTTTCGTCAACGGAACCCCGCTTGCACTTACCAGGCAACCCAAAATCTTCCTAAATTCTTTCCGAAAGTTTCGACGAATGGGTCGTGTATCAGCATTCGTCAGTATCTACATAAATCACCACACGAATGCTGTTCATATCGCTACTGATGAAGGACGAATTTGTCGGCCTCTCATTGTTGTCGAAAATAAAAAGTCCAAGGTTCTAAAACGACATCTTGAATCGTTGCGGAAGGGTTCGATGGATTTTGATGATTTTTTATACAGAGGTCTCGTTGAGTACGTGGATGTCAACGAAGAGAACGACTCAAACATTGCCCTAGCCGAAGAAGACATCAGTGAGACTACCACTCATCTCGAAATTGAACCGTTTACAATCCTAGGTGCAGTGGCCGGCCTCATTCCATACCCACATCACAACCAGTCTCCTAGAAATACATATCAGTGTGCAATGGGCAAGCAGGCAATCGGGACCATTGCTTATAACCAATTTTCACGTATCGACACTTTACTCTATCTCATGGTCTATCCACAACAGCCCATGGTCAAAACCAGAACCATAGAATTGATCCACTACGACAAACTCCCTGCCGGCCAAAACGCAACTGTGGCAGTTATGTCATATTCCGGTTACGACATTGAGGATGCCCTCGTACTCAACAAAGCTTCCTGCGACCGAGGCTTCGGACGCTGCCAAGTATTCCGCAAATACTCGACCCAACTCCGAAAATATCCCAACAGATCTGAGGATCGTCTCGGTGATCGCCAGTACGATGACAACACTAGAGAACCCATCACCAAACACGCCATTCTCGACGACGAAGGCCTCGCCATGGTCGGCGAGAAAATTTCTTCCGGGCAAGTCTACCTGAATAAAGAAGTCCCTCTCAACACACAATCCACCGGTATCGGTTCCGACTACGGCACCAACGACCACAAACCCGCACCCATGACTTACCGACTCCCAGATCCCGCCTACATCGACAAAATCATGGTCTCGCAAGTTGAATCCGAAGCCACAGTTCTCAAGGTCCAAACACGACAAACTCGCCGACCAGAACTAGGCGATAAATTCTCCTCTCGTCACGGCCAAAAGGGAGTCGTTGGAATCATCGTGAATCAAGAAGACATGCCATTCTCAGACTTAGGCGTCTATCCCGACATCATCATGAACCCTCACGGTTTCCCATCCCGTATGACTGTCGGGAAAATGCTCGAACTGCTCTCGGGAAAAGCAGGTGTCATAAACGGAACATTGGAATATGGAACCGCGTTCGGCGGCTCCAAGGTAGATGCTATGGGTGAAATCCTCATCAACAACGGCTTCAGCTATTCCGGAAAAGATTTCGTCACTAGTGGAATCACGGGTGAGTCTTTGCCTGCATATATATTCTTCGGGCCCATCTACTACCAGAAACTCAAACACATGGTGCAAGATAAAATGCATTCGCGATCTCGTGGTCCTCGTGCTATTCTTACTCGTCAACCTACTGAAGGTCGATCCAGAGATGGAGGACTGCGATTAGGAGAGATGGAGCGGGATTGTTTGATCGCATATGGTGCCAGTCAGTTATTGCTAGAGAGATTGATGCTTAGCAGTGATGCGCATCAAGTGGATATTTGCGAGACGTGTGGATTGATGGGGTATCAAGGGTATTGCCAGACGTGTAAGAGTACGAAAGGGGTGACGCGGATGACGATGCCGTATGCGGCAAAGTTATTAGTGCAGGAACTTTTGAGTATGAATGTTCTTGTGAGGTTGAAGTTGGAGGATGAGTTTCCTCACCCAGGGTCGGAGGGTGATGACGTGTGAGAGGAGAAGAGGGCAAAAGGAAAAGGGAAATATATAATGAGGTCTGAGGAGTAAATAGAGGCAGAAATGTATTTATAATGGTTTCATTCATATCTCAGGCATAGCGATGGCATGCATGATGTGGGAAGGTGAATACATTTCTTTAGCTCTTTCAAATAATGGAGAGATCGAATTACTCAGTGGACATCACCGAAGTCCTTAAAATCGTGCTTTTTAATGATAATACCCATTATAAGAATAACCATTAAAAGTATAATGACTTAAGTCTATAGCTACTAGTATTAGTTTAATTACCTTATCTTAAATATATATACTAATAACTAAAAAGTATATTCCTAAATAACTTTCAAGTATACGAAGACCTAAAGCTAAAGAGAAGAAGAGAAGCTTCTACAGAGGGAAAGCGGACCTATATAGGAGTCTACCAGCCTACGTGACGTACTAGCCATAGCCTGGATCGTCACACAAAAAATCTTAACTCAAAACTTCGAATACAAAACCGAAGAGAAAAGAAGAGATCAAGGAAAGCTAATAAGGCTAGCAGCCATCGAGACTAAATACATAACGGCATGCAGGATCTGCTAGCGGCATAACTAATTCTCCCAAGCGAACCAATGGGTTCTCCTCATATTTATTAAAGTTACCGGAAGCGGCCTATATTATCCGGTCCGAAACAGCCTACAAGTTTGCTTATTATTAGTATTATTGCTTTAATTACAATGGCAATAAATCTATAATTTACTAAAGGAAAGAAGATCATAATAAACTTACAAGTGTTTCTCTTAAAAAGTATAATTGCGATTAATATTATTAAAGGAGATGGGTTGAGATAAGGCTGGTGACTTGTAGTTTGTGATTTGGCTTGTGGTATTGCTGAGGATTTTGGAATTCTTAGAAGCTGATTTTGTTTTTGTTAAGCAGGAGTGGGAAAGGAAAATGGGTATTTCGAGCACTATATAGCGATTTCTACTGCATGAGTCTGGCCTGTAGTTGAACCCCAGATATTGCCATATCTAATATAAGATCAATGTCATCCATTGATAATAAATTTTTCTCCTTACAAAGGATCTTCTCAATTTCGATACCTCTGGCAATGCTATTTTCCCCGACATTTTCATGTCCTTCATTATAATGTACTCGACCTGTACAGTATTGTTTGACGTTGATGAATTAAAGGAGGGTAAAAAGCACTTCTACAGTTAAGAATATATTGCCACGGCTCTTGTACTCTCTTTATGTAATTAGAGTGGCTAAAAATCTCAAGCACAATAGGCGTTTATATATACTTTTTTGAAAAGTCCAAACTAAGCAGGTCTACTTACTAAGTAGATAACAGTTCTATTAGATAAGGTTAAAAGAGTGGTCTCTAAACTTCCTTTGGGGCCGAAGGGATCTCTTTGAGTGTTCCAGAGATCTGAGTTAGCTGTTATCTTATAGTCTAATTACTACCACCATAGTCCTTCCTTGCGTCGGCTAGTTTGTAGAATAGAAAGAAGTACCTAAGCTAAGGAAGTACCGAGGGCTTTACCCTGGGCTAGCCATTCATCAACTCCCCGAAATCCCCAACCTCATCACTTCGTCTCAAATCCCCAGTCTGCATCGTATCGCCATCGCATCGCCCCCCTCCCCCCCACTCTGACGTACATGACATACTATTTCCCAAATAAGATCATTTCACCGTCATATTTTCGTTGCTTGTTCCGCCCCGCGCATGCTGCATTAGATCTCACGGCTAGCAACAGCATGCCAGGCGACCCAAAAAGCATTTCGATTCGCTCTGCAGAGGGAGAGGTAGCAGGTCAACAATCCACCTCTCCCAATGCATCTGTCTCTTCCGATAGCAATAACAATCAGAAACGTACTAGGAGGTCGAGAGGGGTCGCGAACTTAACTCCTGGTCAATTAGCTAGGAAAAGAGCAAATGATCGAGAAACCCAGAGAGCTATCAGAGAGAGAACGAAGAATCAAATAGAAGATTATGAGAGGAAGATTAGGGAATTGGAGGGGCAACAGCCATATCAGGAATTACAACATGTGCTGGGGCAGAAGGAATTGGTCGAGGCAGAGAATGCCGATATTAGAAAGAGATTGAGCCAAGTGCTTGCACTAATCCAGCCGGTTCTTGGGGTACATGGTATGTTCAAAGAGAATTGTTGTTTTGATATTGTGGCTGATAAGATTTCTTGTATAGGCTTTGGAAGTCAGACCTCCCCGTTCCACCCTTATCCTACGAACCGACCCAGTTCCTCCTCAAACCAGAATTCCTCTACACCAAATAGTACGCTTTATCCTGGCACGGCAATGGGACCCCAATCACAGACCCCAAACCCCTCAATGAGTCATGTTGGGGGTAGTCCTCAAAGCTATACCCAGAGCCAGCAAGCCCAGCAATTAATACAACAGCGTCACGAGATGGTTCATAATCTGGTTATGGGTCCTGAAAGACTCGGTCTTAATTTCCTGCTTGATAAAACCCAACGAATCCCAAAGATAACAAATAGATTGCATGGTGCGGAAACACCGCCTGCGAGCTTACAACAAATGCAATTGGAAAGAGAGAGAGAAAGAGAGCGGGAAAGTTCTGCTCATCAGCGCAGTAATTCCGTCACGAGCATAGGAACCAGCTACAGCAATCCCTATGCAGCGTCCGAGATATCAAGACAGCCAGCCCATTTAGCTCCTATTCGAAACAGTCCCTCTTCCTGCCTACTAGACAGAATCCTTCTTAATTTCCTACACGAAAGACAACAACAAGCCGCAGAAGGCGTCTCGGAGCCAAAACTCGTCGGCCCAGCCTACCCCTCTGTCTCTTCCCTCCTCAACCCCGCTCGGTCACTACAATCACACCCTCTAAGCAAAGTATTCATCAATATCCTCTTCACCTTCCCGGAGCTCTCTACTCTCCCGGAAAAAGTAGCAGTGCTATATATAATGTTCCTCGTCATGCGTTGGCAAATCTCCCCTACGCAAGAAAACTACGACCGTCTCCCCGACTGGGTAACTCCCCGTCGTTCACAACTCATGATCCCACATCCTGCATGGATCGACCATCTCCCTTGGCCCGAAATGCGTGATCGGCTCGTGTGGGACTACAACTCACGAGACTACCTATTCGACAATTTCTCTATTCCATTCGCAACAACACTAAGCTTAAATTGGCCGTATGAAGCTACAGATACTTTGTTGTGTAAGGAAGAGGGGAATGGCGAAGGTGAGGATGGGGAGGAAGTAGTGATTAATCCGGTCTTTGAGAGACATTTGAGGAGACTTGAAAATTGGACTTTAGGCGAACCGTTTGCGAGGACGTTTCCTGGATTGGTGGATACGTATCAGTTGAAGGTTGGAGGGGAGAGGAGGTGTTGAAGTGCTTTAGCATTAAAGTATATGAGAGGTAGAGAGTAAGAAAAGATGAGAGAAGCGTCAAAAAAATTGGGAAAGGAGGAAAGGGTAAGTATTATATTATAGTTATAGGACTGCTTTGGAAAAGCCGGGGACAGGTCAAAAAAATAGGGTTTGGGGAAAGAAGTCATCATCTGGCTTAGGTATGGATGGCCTTCGCAAGAGCTGCTGACTTAGCTATGTTTACATGACGGTTATGGCGGCGTTGTCGTGTCTTCTTCTCAGCGGTATCCTGTAGTGGTTGGTTTGGTTGTCTAAATCTCAACATGAGCATTTTTAACAAAAAAGCTTTGGTTTCGGGGACGAAAATATTAGAGATCATTTTGCTTCATATATAGTCGAATACGGTACTAGATTCAATTAGGCTATAAAAAAGTCAATTTATTCTATTAATCACTCGGTCTACCAGCATTGCAGACGCTAGCGCTTTCTCACCAAAGCGGATTCAGGCGAAGGAGAATAAGAGGAAGTTTTACTTTAGGTAGGGTAGGCTATTCTTTGAACATGGGATATTCTTGTTTATCAGGTTCCAAAGAGTGTGCCTACCAAGTTAATCTACCTAGGACTAGTAATTATTGCAATGAATGTGTAATTAGGAGGTAAGTAGATAGGTAGGTACTATCTTTGCGAAGGATAACTCAACTGAACTGAACTCGACTGAACTCAGCTCTTGCGGTACAGCACACAGTATGTACAAGGATATTTCCTCTCGGGGCAGGAGAGGAGCCTTTCCATCTGATTATGTTTAATTTTGACTCCTTTGGCTAACTCGTCTTGGAAGATAAAATCATGTCATTTGGTTGGTGAGAAGAATAGTAAACAGGCAAGAGCAAGAATAAAAACCCCATGCACCCGAGATGATGAATTTGGAACATCAAAAATCAGCCTTTTTATATTACAGTATAAGCTTCAAGGGGTATCTATCTTAGCTGAAGTGCTTTTATATTCCTTCAACTTGAGATGAAGCTGCATTATTGCCCTTTTTAGAGGAGGGAGACATAGTGATATGTCTTCCATATCCTTCAAATTCTTCATTCCCATCCTTCCGCCCTTCTCCCCTTTTTGATGTCTCCCTCTGGGCTTGCCTCGTCCTAACACTACAACGCGCTAAGTTCTCTAATTATCTATTCCGACTGAGCTCTCGCCAAAGCCTCATGTAGATGAGCAGGAAATCTGTATCTCAACTGACTACAATAAGTCGTCATATCCATATTCATTTGCTTCATCTGATCAGCCAGTAAACGTCTCGTTCCCGTATTTCCTGTAAATTGTCCAGTCGCAAGCTCATCTCGCTTGCCATTACAACACATGATCGTCCACATTAGGAGGTTGGGTATATTACTGGCAACGGCTTGGGGATAAGCTGAGAATTTGGCGGCATAACTGCGGATTACTCCTGGGTTGCCGTTGGCTTCGAGTGGAAGGATGTCGAGGGCGACAATGATCTGTAATTTCATGTTAGGATCTGAGTATGATTGTAGGACAGAAAGACAATACTTACATCAAGAGCTACAGTCCAGTTACGGGCCTCGACCACTTCCTTTGCACGACTCATTTTCAATAACAGCTCACAAGCGGATCGATTGACGTCTCTGATCTTATCAAGGAACATCCTCTGCTTGCCGTAGAGGGTCATCATAGCTTCAGCCAGTTGTACTGGATCTTCAATTGCCTGGATGCTGTAGCTGTAACCTCGATCTTGTTGAATTCCTGGTTGGGTACGCGGTGCTGGCTTTGAGGCTGCAAGGCGCATTTGACTATGGCCAAGAGGAATAGCAACTGCTTCACTAAGTGCTCGTGTGATGACAACAACGACATTATCGTATTCCTCAGCTAAGTGATAGAGAAGGACTGCATCCGTAACACGGCCATTGTCGTCAGCGATACTAGCTGCCTCAAGAGTGATAGTTCGCATGAAATCGCTAGTATTGTCGAGGCCAATGAGGCTTAGACGCTCTTCGATGAATCCCTTTACACGTTGTCCATCTTGACCGTTAACGTCACCAAGAAGCAGAGCAAACTCTCTACTCTCCAAAACAAGTTCACGGAGTGCCTCGTGACAAAGTGCGATCTGCCTTCTACCAGCATCACCCTCTAAATCCCCATTGAGACAAATGAGAGTCAGGTAGTCGATTGCACCAGTGATATTAGCAGCTCTGAAGTCACGGGTATATCCACCAACCAGACGACCGAATGTAATTTGAGGCTTTTGTCTAGTGGTATAGCTCAAAAGATTGATCATTTCGACTTCGGGATCAGATACTCGAAGCAATCCGTAGAAATCTAGAGCAATAGCGAAATTCACTGCATCAGTTTCGTGGTAATAATACAGCCAACTGATCGCGTCCTCGAATAGGCCAGCAGCAATCAAGACGAAGAACGCAAATCCAAAATGCTCTGCTGCTTCTGGACTGCCTCTCGGGATATGGGTAGTGGTAAGTGTCTTCATGCTCTCTTGAAGAGTGGAAAGTCCGAACGCCTCGCTGGCGATTTCATCAACAGCGCTGAATTCTCGTGCTAGAACAAATTGAAGCCACATGTAATCGTCCTGGCCCTGGGCAATTCTGCTGTCGAGGAAGCGGTTGCCTAGATCACAACGACCAATGATTTTGTAGCATGCCATTCTAAAAGGATCAACCGAGTTTTCGGGAGCTATGCGGAGTCGCTGATTGTATTCGCTGTTGATACGATCCTGGAGGTCCCGGCGCAGTTTCCGGTCAGGGTTGCTATCAGCTGCATAGTCTGCAATATACAAGCTAAAGTTCCGATCAATAGCTTTGAAAGCACTGTGGTTATCATTAACATACTGATATGCCTCCCTGACATAGCCGGAGCGTAAAAGGTAAAATATGACAGCCCATGCATAATCGTTGCTTACTGATTGAAGTTCCGTGAGATCTTTGGCCAGATCCTTTCGAAAGGCAAGCAAACGAGTATAGGCCTTCACTTTCTGCGTAGCAGTAGGTATTCCTCCAATGACAGCTTCTCGTGGATTTTTCGCAACCTGCTCTTCCAAAATCTCAAAGAATTCCTTTTCGAGATAGCTTTGAGATCCACGGAGAATTCTTTTCCTGATGCTACTCGACTCGGGCAAATTTTGGTTGTCATTCAGGTAACCCTTGGCGTATTGTCTCTCCTTGACAGCAGTCGGTAGTTGAAGCTTGTCAGGATCTGGATCTTCGCCGATGATTTGCATCAAAGCCCTGTAAGCTCTGATAATCTGGCTAGCGTGTTTCTCGCCCGCCCGATCAACGCAAGTAGAAAGCTCGTTGAGAAGGGGGTAGTTGAGGTGCAACACTCTAGCTTCGTTCAAGCTTTGGATTTTCTCGATATATCGACTCTGTTTCTCGCGTAGGAATTGATCACTTGGACCTGAAGTCAAAGCACTCGTAGCTTCAGGTTTCTTCTCCATATCGGCGAACATAGGCTGATTTACAGTTCCAATTGGCGCAGCAGCCCCAATCACAGACTTCTGCATGCTCGATCTTCCGAATGTGCTTGCTCCAGCGTTTCCAGCTCTTGATACGCTGGGGGCCGCTCCTTTACCGCCACGTCTCGATCTGCCGAATCCATTCTGTTGTGACTTCGCAGGAGATGTATTGGTGTTAGCTAGGGACTCTGAAGCTAGCTCTCGTCTAGGCTTGATACCAAAGTGCCCGTAGATCCTTTGTCTCTGCGCATTCCATTCCATCGTGATATTATCCTCGAGAAACACATTGAAATCACGAACAGATCGTGCTAGTCCTTCAGATATCATGCTCATCGTTGTCTGCGTTTCCAATCTCGTAAGATATCCTTCCACATCTGCATCTCCTTCCGGCTCCTGCGGTTGTGTTCGTTCGACTCGTCCAGATTGTGGGTTGAAGTAGCTCAGATCCCGAACAGCAGCTCCTGGATCAACACCTGAAGCTGCTAATAAATAATGTGCTCTGCCATCAATAGCGCCGCCTTGTGTGCTAGGACCGAGTCTCTTCATCCGCTCCCGCAAGTCTCCCAATCCAAGCTGCAAACCCAAAGAGTCCTCATCGTGTGCCCTCTTGCGACTCTTTTCCAGTATAGCATCGAAATATGCTCCGCTTGCGCCAGTCTGCTGTTGTGACTGCGAAAGCGGTCCTTGGTGATTTTTTGTGGCAAAGAGAGAGCCAGCGGGAGCTTGAGAAGCCGGAACACCAAAAAGTCCACCTTGTTGTCCTTGCTGTTGCTGTGGCTGTGACGTCGATCCAAGACCAAAGGAAAGCCCAGCTCCAGTTCCAGCTTGTTGCTGAGGCTGAGTTGTAGATGCCCCGAAAAGTCCACCGCTTGTTTGCGCCTGTGTCGTAGCAGCGCCTAAACCTCCGAAAAGAGTTCCCGTCCCGCCCTGCTGTTGTGGAGGTTGTGTAGAAGCACCTCCTAGATTTCCGAATAGCCCTCCTCCAGCTGGTGGTTGTGATGCAGTATTTAAGGAACCGAAGAGTGAGCCTGCAGGTCTGGATTGCTGATTGTTTCCAAACATTTTGCGTGCATTAGAGGAATATAAGGGAAAGTAAAAGAGATTTTAGAGGAAGCAAAGAATGGGAAGGCGCCAGCAGCTCGGAGGACCAAGGGAGGTTGGATTAACGCGAGTGCGCAATTAAATTGACGCGATGTTGATGTGGATGGGATGAGGCTGTTAAAATATTTACCAAGGTTCAAAATTCAACTTAGCCTTAAGTTCTCGCCTCACAACCCGCTCGCTAATTTCGGCCCCCTTTTTTTCTAGACGAAGCACAATAGCAAGGAGGTATTGAATAAGAACAATAATCTTACGAGCATTATCTCGATCAAAAGTCTAGGTAAACTTCGAGCAGAGTTCATATTAATGTGTAGCATATTCAACATACATGACGACCAATGCTATCAATGTCACGTTTGATATTTGAGACTGACAACTTGATCCTCTGCTGTGATTTATTAATACTCTTACAAGTTACCTACACTTCAAGTTCCGAAGTAGTTTGTAATTATAACAATGTCATCCACAGACCAACAATATAAATAGTTTTCTCCCTTCACAAGAACCAGCGAAAAGAAGGTACGCTAGGTCCATCTCTGAGTAGCTCCGTAGGCACGTCTCGAATATCCAGTTTTCGTCCTAACCTTCCGTCTCTCCTTTTATTATCATAGACCATAAAAACATTCAAAAGTGCCGCCAATGCGGCTCCGGTCCCTCCAAAAGCTGCTGTTGTTGCTAGCGCGGGAATATACCTGAATATTATGAGTTTTAGATTCACAAAAGATCAGCAAAATAACCTACTTAGGGGCATCTTTATTCAAGAAAATATTACTGCTAATCAACCCCATCAAATTCGCGAGTGGGACGCCAACAGATGACAACACTACCCGTCGCCCTTCATGAGGAACGTTATTATTGTACCAGGTGGAAAGCAGAACGGATGGCGCAGAAGTTCCCCAGCACATCATGAAAGTAGCGAAATAAGCAACGTGAATATTGCGGGTAACGTCAATAGTAGCGTAAATGACAAATCCAATGAACGTAAATAGGAAGCCAAGAACGATAAAAGGTCCTCGTCGTCGAGTCAGATCAGATGAAAATGCTAGGATCAGAAGCACTACTGCGCCACCGATGTTAGGGGCGACGGTATAAAGATTCGTTTTTATAGTTGAGTAGCCTAGACGAGCAACAATTTGCGGGAGGAACAACGAGACTGTAGATCAGAATCTCGGAGTCAGTATTACTATATTAGGAAGTAGTGCGAGGGACGAGGAGGAGAATATTTCAAAATTTAAGGGTAACTCGTTGAACATTCACATGAATGCTCTAAAAGTGAAAACTCTCCAAACAAGGCTTGAAGTATTCACTCTTCAACGTCTGAAGTTTCCTGAGACATTTGCCTCTCAAGGCTACCCAAAGGGGTAAAAGCACTCGGGGAAGCTGAGGACCTACCAGATTGAAGAGGGACACCGAGACACATTTCAATAGCAAGAAAGGCGTAAGTGGTCGGTTGCCAGAAAATCTTTAGGGATTCTTTGAGGTCAAATTTTTCGTTAACAATGGATGAAGAATCGACTTGGATCCTATGATAGGCGAGTTTCTTCTCCTCTTCGTTGAGGAAATTAGCGGATGCTGCATTTGCGGGAAGGTAGAAAAATGCAAATAGAGAGAAGAGTAGAGTGCATGCGCCCTCGATTAGAAAGAGATAGCGCCATGGATAAAGCGATGTGTTGACTATTCTGAAAACTCCGACTGCCAGGAGACCAGAGAAAGCCCCCGCCATGTTGGACGCTGCATAGAAAATGGCCAATCTTCTAGCTAGTTCCCCTCTTCTATAGAAGGTTGTGAGGTAGTAAATGACCAAGGGAAAGAAAGCTGCTTCGGATGCACCTATTAATAATATCAGCCCTTAGTCTATACAGAACTTCTCGAGGTGTATACCAAGTAAAAGGCGTAAAGTCAACATTCCAGCGAAGTTTTGAGCAGCAACTAATTTGTTAACATTCAAGATTCCGAGACGGGGTTCGGCAGCATGCCTGCGAGAAGAGTGAAGCACCCGAAGCTGGCCATGAGTAGAGGCAACACTTTAGCCGGGCCATATTTCTTTCCAACCATAGCCTATACGTGTTAGAAAATCCGGAGAAGAGACCAGGAGTTTCTACTAACTAGCGGTGGCGCAAAAAGAACATAGGGCACGTAGAAGACAGAAAGGATAATGTTGTACTGATTCGTCTTGAAATGCAGATCTTTCTCCAGTCCATCCGTTTTGGCATTTCCAAGATTAGATTTATCCAGCGCATTAAAGAGGTAACAAAAAGCCAATACTGGAAGGAGACGCAAGTCGAACCTCCTGCAGAGAGCCCGTTCAGCGTGGTGGTCCACGACATATGCAGGCTCATCAGTCGTGTCCAAGACGGATTCAGGATCAACCGCGCCAGTGCCATATGTATCCTTAGAATCATCAGGCACTGACGCTAAGCTGCCAGAAGCAGTTTTATTGTGTATGGACATGGTTTCCGTCTCGACACAGATTAATTAGGTGAAGAAGGATCAGAGGAGAAAAGAGGTACGTTAGAAGGGACATGAATGCGAGGAAAGGAACGACGAGAATCTGGAGATTCTCAAGATATTGATCCAGGCACTTGCTCTTATCGGAGAGAAAACGATTGATCATGGAATGCTTCATCCCCACGGAACCCGTATCTTCGGGTAGTTGTTATCGCAAGCAGTCTGCTGGGGAGATCATTGCCGAATTTCAACCTGTCCTGCAAGAGAGACGTTCATGATTGGATGTGATTGAAGGTAGTAGTAGTAATAGTAGGAGTAGTGCATCGTGTTGAAATATGACAATGATGCTAAGAAATTATATAGTATAAGATAGCAAAGATAGCTCACGAATGACAGCAACCACGTGGTCCGCAGAACGATTAGATGAGAGGAGAAGAATGGCAAGTAGAAGAGTACAGAGTGTGAGATTGCGAGATCTAGAACGAATTAGACACAGCAGCGGTTTGAAACTCGAGAAGAAGTGGAAGACTTTTACCACGTGCCGCTCTCTCATGGCCGTGTAACAGCGTCTCACAGATTCTCCTTCGATTGCGACGCTATTTTCATCTTCATGCACTGATGGGGTGATTGTTGGATTGTTGTCTCATTCTCCCACATTGTGGCTGAATGGTCCAGACTCTCGAAGATGGCCTCAATCCGGTATATTTATTTATGCCGCATCTGTTTATACGGTATTTACAGTATACAGTATTTACAGTATTTACAGCATTTACAGTATTTACAGTATTTACAGTATTTACAGCATTTACAGTATTTACAGTATTTACAGTATACAGTATTTACAGTATTTACAGCATTTACAGTATTTACAGTATACCGTATTTACAGTATCTGTTTATAGGCATATTTCTTTCTTATTTACGTAATATCTTCTTCCCCCTTCTTTATCTTTCTCTCTTTATGCAATGTATTTCTTTCTTTATGTATTTATCTATTTCCACCGTATATTTCTTTTATTTGTACCGTATGTATTTACCTGATCTTTCCCCAGTCGCCCACGGCCGAAGGATGGGCCAAATGACGTAGATGTCAAGGACGCATTTGACAGTGGCTTGTTGGAGGCGAAAGACCATGACATGACAATTACCATTCCGTTTCACCGCCGACTCCTGAAAGTGATCATGATCTGAAGTAGGTAATCTGATTTGCGATGGAACGAGGCAGATCTCACCATCCATCACCACCCTCCGAATAGCTTGCGGGAAGGGAGAAAGTAAGAGAATTAAGTCATGGACGCGACTACCCATTGAGTCTAGCTGTTTGTTGTGTTGCTTTTGTGCCGTGCATGACTCCTGCCTTATTCGATCCCCTGTGACCCGACTTCCTCATGGATAAGAATAAATGAAATAATAAGTCTCTCTTTCCATGATCCTCCTCACTCACTCTCGCACTCAGATCTGCCTCCCTCTTCTATTAATAATTCGACCCCAAGTACTCGTGAGCAATGGCTACCTCATGATGGAAAGTCGGTATTGCTGACCGAGAACTCCTCCCCCTTCGCCTTCGCCTTCGCCTTCGGCAAGCCGATGGTCGATCACTGATTAAGTAAATACCCAAGAACCCTGAAACTCCTTCAGCCCTCCATCCTGATCTTCCTCCCCCGTCATCGCCATTCACACTCACTCCCCTGATTGTCCCTTTAAACAACCTCTAATTTTATTCAAGGAACCCCACGACAATCATCCCATACTCTTCGACCGCTTGCTCTGATCCACACCTACACACCTGCCCGTCTGCCCATCTGCCATTCACACAGGATTCCCTCTCGACTTCTGGTCGCTCTGCACATTCACAATCATGGCCACGTCGGAGTAGAATTCAATACAGCTACTGTAATTGAAGCCGCCATTCTCTGCACATTTACCGCCAAATACACGTCACGATGGTTACAAAGGCTCTTTCAAGACCATCTCAAAGGTCTTCCCATTCTCATTCGCACTCACACTCGCACTCACACTCGCAGCGATCCCCTCCTAGAACCTCCACGACGACCCCGTTGAGCCCGCCTTTGAGAATACCTCCTTCTGTGGGCCAGCCTCTGCCTCCCACAAACAACATGAATATCCTCCGTTCATCCAACACACCGGCGGGGGTCCGCACGCCGAGTCCAAATTACTTCGGCCTCATTGTCGATCCTGCGAGCGACCCTCGAGATTCTGGAGTAGGACCGAAAGATAATTGGAGTCCCCCAACGTCCTCGATTCTTTCCTTTGGCGCAGCGTCGCCCAGATTCCTCCCAATCGATGCGAATCCGGACTTTGAGGCTTTCAGAAGACAGACAGAGTCGAACAATACTTTCAACCTTAGCCATGGGAGTCTCTCCCATTTCGCGTCAACCCCTGGGCCAAGTCTGCGTTCAAAATCTGAATGGAAGTCAGCCAGGTCCAACTCGCAGGACGACCCTCCGTCCCCAAGAACCATTCCAAAACCCTGCGAAGAATCTCCTGTGGAAATGGATGTTGATGGCGGGAGGGACTCGGCCTATGCTTCATCTTCTGAGCGTGCCTCCGAGTCATCAAGCGTTCCGCCATTCTTTGATATGCCACGTCAACTATCACCCGCAAGTTTTACCCCCCGAATGTCCCCAATCCACCGCAATGCCCTCTCGCACTTGGACGACAGGCATCCGAGACTCTCTCTTCCCCAAAATAGGGCAGATCCACCATCGCCACATCCGTCCGCATTACAATCGCGGGGGCTACACGGCCGAGCAGATACGCTGCCATCGGCCTTGGAAGAAGGACCTATCATGATTGGGGCGGTGCAGCTAAAGGATATGATTGACCGTCTTCCCTTGTCCCAATTCTTGTTGCTAGATCTCCGAGTGTTCCCGCAATATTCCAAGGCGAGGATTCGGAATGCTTTGAATCTTTGTATACCCACGACACTACTCAAAAGGCCGTCCTTCAATCTTCAGAAACTTCAAGACACTTTCACAAATGAGATTGAAAAGGCCAGATTCGCCCAATGGAGGTCGGTGAAACACATCGTCGTTTATGACGCATTCTCGGGAGACAAAAAAGATGCTATTTCTGCAGTCAATACTTTAAAGAAGTTCACAAATGAATGCTGGAAAGGGACCGGCTATATTTTGCGAGGTGGTTTTGTGGGATTTTCCAAAAATTACTCCCAGTACATTGATGATCGGTCAAGTCAGGATGTACAATCCTCGAAAATCAGCTTATCTTTAGGAACCTGTATACCTCATGTAGCACCTGTTGCTGGAGGTTGTCTGATACCCGCCACTAAAAATGCTGCAAATCCGTTCTTCAGTAACATTCGACAAAATCAGGACTTGATTGGTGGAGTGGGGCAGATGGATATCAAAATACCAGAAGATCTTTCACCTGACTCTCAGGGCCTTCTTCCTCGATGGCTCTTAAAAGCATCTGCGAAAGATGATCACGGAAAACTTGTTTCAGACAAGTTCCTGCATTTGGAGCTCGACGAACAAGCGAGAATGACAAAAGCCCTTTCGTCCGGCCTTTCTTATGGAAATACGCCGGGCTCGAAATCAAAAGTCCAGATTGCAGGCATTGAAAAGGGAGGGAAAAACAGGTATAACAATATATGGCCATTTGAACACGCCAGGGTCAGGTTACAAGGTCGTCCAGAAGGTGCTTGTGACTATGTGAATGCAAGTCACGTCAAAGCATCACGAAGTAACAAGCGTTATATTGCATCCCAAGGTCCCCTACCTGCTACCTTTGAGGTGAGTCCTTGTTACTCTACTCCTTCCTGAATGCTGCTGACCACGTCTAGGACTTTTGGAGTGTCGTTTGGGACGAAGATGTCCGGGTGATAGTGATGCTAACGGCTGAATTAGAAGGTGGTCAACTGAAGTGCCATCCTTACTGGACGGCTCATGAATTTGGTCCGCTCAAGCTCAAATTGCTGTCGGAGAGGAAAGTCTCCCTTGACCCTACGAAGCACCGAACCACAACAGAACGCCGTTTAGATGCTGGTCGTCGACGTGCCAATACCACCATCGAAGCCTCACCCCCCACGTCAGCCACAAACGGAGAGTTGCCATATGTAGTAGTGAGGAAATTCGCACTTTCTCATGCTGCTCATCCCTTCTCGCCAATACGAGAGATTACCCAACTCCACTACTCCTCATGGCCTGATTTTGGCGCCCCAGCAAGTCCTAGTCAACTTCTTGGTCTCGTTGAGCTTAGCAATCAGACACAACGAGCTGCTTCATCTGCCACTTCGCCACTTCGATCAGATAATCCGGAATATGACGAAAATATACGGCCAATTCTTGTTCATTGTAGTGCAGGCTGTGGCCGCACCGGAACTTTCTGTACCGTTGATTCTGTCATCGATATGTTGAAACGTCAACGCAAGGAATCCAAAGCAGGAGTCGTTCCCATGGACACAAGTATCGGAAGCGACTACATGAGCCAAGGAAAACACACGGACTGTCCTACTGGGGATTGGATCTTTGATCAAGATATCGACCTCGTGGAGAACACCGTAGAAGATTTCCGCGGTCAGCGTCTCAGTATGGTTCAGAGTTTAAGACAATATGTCCTTTGCTACGAAACGATCCTGGAATGGTTGGCCCAACAAAATACGCAAAGTACGGGAGGTTCTTCGAGAACACATCGCGATAGAAGCGGTAGTGATACTGGGTACATGGGGCGAGAAAGTAATTCTGCATTAAATACTTCACTTTCGCCTTCGAGGGCAAGTGGTTTCAACATTTTGGATGGGCATAGTGGATATAACGCATGAGGCATATGCATTTAATGAAGGGGAACGAGACATGCGCGACAGTATATAATACGACCGCTCCATCATTCACACAGAACGAAAAATGGTTATTAGTTTTTGTAATAAGCAGGCATTGGCTTTGGCATTGGAGCGGGCAAGTGAAGCATTAACAAAGCATTATAATGAGACATAGCATGGCGTAGTATGGCATTGCGTGGCGTTTATGGGGGAGTGAGTGCTAAATTATATGGGTTTGGTTGCATCGTTTGGGTTGAGAGAAAGAGGAATGAAAGAGGAAGCATGAATGAGATGAGACGAGACGAGAAGGTGATGATGAATATTGTATTTTATACTATAGCATACTTGGTGGATCATAAAAAGAAAACAAAAACTTGACCACTAACTAGATTACCGTTCGTTGATCTTGACGTGATGTGATGTGATGGAATTGAAGTCTGCGATGTGTGAGAGTACCCAAGAATAAAAGTTGTCGCGGGATTGAAGAGTGGAAAAACAGGTTAACACTACCCATAAACTTCATATAAGCCTTATTACCTCCAGAAACAAGCTTGAAGCACTCCGCCAGAGATAAGACGAGATGAAGGATGAAGGATCATAAATAGGACAACGGGAAGTGGAAAACTTAGATGTTCCTCCTTCCTCCTACTCCTCCTTGCTCCTATGGGATCTTCAAGTGGGTAATATCGTTCTAGATCTTTTGTGGCTGACTATAGGCTACATATATCAATGATTTTTTTCTTCTCACAATCTTCTCTCAGGCAGGCAATATTCGAGATACATCGTAGAAGATGTAGATTTCAAAGTAATGGTCTATTGTGCAAATTTTAAGGGATAGGTTAGTAAATCTATTACAAGTCCTCACCCATAACTATAACCATTAATCAATCCTATGCAGTCCAGCCCTGAATAACTTCATTCACGCTGTTCCTGTAATCCTGTTGTGTCTTGCACTGTTCTAAGAAAACCTTATACTTAATATCCAGCAATTTCTTCTCATTTACATTCTTTCCTGGTCTGGTAACCTTTCCTGGTTTACTCATCCTATCCATAATAGTCCACAACGCCTCTGTCTTCCCATCTTTATCTGCACTGGCAGCTTTAGCACCCAACATAGCCGCTCCGTGCACTACAGCAGCATGTACATATCTTGGAATAAGTACTGGCATGCCGCAAGTAGTGGCTATGAGTTCCATGAGGATCTTGTTCTGGCATTGTGAGCCGGACATGAAGATAGAAGTGATAGCGTGGCCGGAATCGTTCATTTTCTCGACAATTTGACGGGTCTGCATAGCGATGAACTCCATGGTTGCGTAGTAGTAGATTGCGAGACCGTCCATGCTGCGGTCGCTGGTAAGACCGATAACTGAACCTGTCATATTAGGATCAGCGATGGGAGAGCGGTTGCCCCAGAGGTCGCCGTAGAAGAAGAAATGGCGCCCTAGGTAGGAAATCGTTGGTGCGTTGGTTTTCTCACGCATTTCGTCTAAGTGACTGTTTAGATAGTCGTAGATGCTAGTGTTGAAGGATTCAGCCATAGACATGGTTTCGTTGTATGCGGGGTGGGTTTCCAGAACATGTTTGAGGAGCTCTCCGGTTGCGGATTGGCCTCCTTCTGCCATCCAGAAGTCGGGGAGAAGCACATCTCGGTAAGGACCCCAGACTCCGTCGACAAAGACCGGCTCTTTGGACATGGCGAGATGGCAAGTTGATGTACCTGCCACTGCTGCCAATCGACTGAAAGCTTGAGTAAAGTCATTTTTTGGAACGGCAGAATCGAGTAGCTCAGCTCCCAAATTGACTTTTGCCCCAACAGTTCCAACCCAGCCGGCATAGGCATCAATGACACCGCTACCAACTGCAATACCAGCTGGGAGACCAAGCTCATTTCCAGCTTTCTCGCTCAACAGGCCAACCAATTCGCCAGCACTCAGGTACTTTCCATTCTATTCAAAGTTAGCATTTCGCTCAAAGGAGTTGGGTAGATCAGAAGATCAAGACAAGGGCGCACCACCCCATCAACTCCTCCCATCCTTTTAAAGTTGTCCTTTGTAAGATCTCCTAATCCAATCTGCTCATAAAAGTCTTCCTGCCAGCCCTTCACGCTGCCATCTACACCCACAGGCACGTAACCCTGCTTGCAGACCGTGCTGCAGAAACTTCTCGTCTCATTACCAGTCGCCAAATGCGTCAAGGCATCTGCCAAGTCGTAAAACTTGCAACGATCGAAAAGCTCTGGTGGCATATGATTCTTCAACCACAAGACTTTAGGAATTTCCATTTCAATGCTCATCTTTCCTCCCACATAACGCAAAAGGTTGTGATCAGTAGCATTGATCTTCTCCGCTTCCTCCGTTGGTCTGTGATCAAGCCACAGAATGACATTGCGATCATTCCCATCATTTGTGAAGTTTGGACCTGTGACAGGTACTGGCTCGTCGGTGTCGTGAGCGAAAACTGCTAGAGAGCAGGTAGCATCGAAGCCAATACCTCGAATGGTAGTAGGGTCAATATTGTGCTGGCTTAGAGCTCGTTGAACACATGTGCAGATGCATCTCCAGATATCGGTAGTCGATTGTTCATAGTATCCAGTCTCTGGTTGCCACAGCCCAATGTTCTCTGTAGCTAGGGCTTTTATATCTCCATTTTGATCAATTATAGCTGCGCGAGCTGAGCCGGTCCCTACATCGATGCCGACTAGAAAATGAATTCGGTCAATAAAATTCGATCAAAGAGCTTGTAAGCTTTGTAGTAAGTACTGGGAAGACAAAAATCTTGGGATATTCCAAGAAAATTAGAGAGACCTAGTCTCGTGTTCCATAAAAGAGCATGAGCATTAAGAACTACGCTTACCATAGTGATCCACGTGTGGATTGAGATCGTTATGTGGATCCATCGAGGCTTGCCTAGAAGGCCTAGGAGGAGGCATTTAGTACTATTGACAAAAAAGTAGGAAGGTGAAGGAAAAGATTGCAAGAGCTCAGGTGGAAGTCGATGTTTGCGTAGCGAGAAGTTGTTGGATTGGCCCTGAATGAGGTCGGCGAGTTCAGGATGCCAGGATCGCAAGGAACATTAACTATATGACCTGCATTCTCTTCAAATACAAAGGACAGTGGATTATAGGTTGTCTTCGTGCCTTCCTCGACAATATAGCCCCTATAGCTCCCTGAGCTCCCGAAGCTGGGCTGGCTAACCTTATGGATGATTACGACAACGAAATTGTACAACCTTCTAAAATTTTGCCTAAAGGGAAGAGGTTGAGACATTTTCAGATGGATTATACTCCTATAGTCTTCTAGATATCTAGATCCTCCAGTCAGCTAAATCTGTATCCAGAGAGGGGGAAAGTAATAACGAGGGGAAACGTACGTTTTGCGTAATAGTTAGTAATTCTAAGAGCTTAAAACAATTTTGCAATTACTTAGTAAAAAAAGCATCAACAGATTCAGTTTAATAGACTGTGTATGTTGTAAAGTTTCGGTAAGGAGAAGATAGCTCTCCTTCGCTCCGCCTTCGTCATTGTCAATCCGGAGCTTGCTTTTTTTTTACCCCTCGTTTCTCCACTGTTCTCCAGGATAGAGCGAGTCAAGATTTAGCACAACTCTGCAATCGAAGATCCTTCGAAAATCTTATCTCGTATTGGGTCTGAATCTGCATCGATGTGCCTATTCTAGGTCGAGATTCCTTGCGGAACATTCGAATATCAATATTTGCCTCTCGTCTAGACTGACTAAGAAGATACTTCATCCTCAGGGTATTAGTTACAAAAACAGGGGTCAGTTTATCCAACGCCGCTTTAATATTTTGTGTACCAGCCTTGAGCATCAATAACTGCTTGGCACCTCTCTCTCATGCTATATACATGCTCTCTAATTTTATCATGAGTAATTAATACCCAGGCTTCTTATACTGCTTGCCTTAATCTCTTATAAGAGCTGTGCACTTGAGGATAGTGCTTTTGGATATAATCCTTCATGTCATCCCAAATAGTCTCAATAGAGCTAAGGTCTGGGGAGCAGGGAGGCCACTCAATGACCCTTAACTCTGCGGCTTTAAGTATAGACTTTGTGAAAGCAGAAGCATGCCCTTTAGCATTATCTTGCTGGAAAATCTCGTCTACAATAAGCATAATAATTCCACAATATAACCCTCATTTATAGTCTCCTAATTCTTCTCCCAAAACAGTCCCTTATGCCGTTCATATTTCCCACTTATTGACCCCTAAAATATCCATCCTATCTTCCTTTGGTGGCGTAATTGCATATAGTCTGGATACTCCTTCTCATCATCTTTGCAAGTAATCCAAATGCGCGTATATCTCCCAGGTTATGCCCAAGTTTCATCACTCCATAAGATCTTATCCCACTGCTCGTCTATCTAGCTAATATGCTCTTCTGCCCAAGCAAGTCTCTTCTTCCTATTCTCCTCAGAAAGAGGGCACTTCCTCTTAGAAACCCGCCGCCTATATCCTTCTTTTTTAAATGCTATTCTTATAGCAGTTTCCCCACAATCCCAGCCAAATATCCTAGGGATAGCTATTCAAGGCGTTTCACGGTTCTCCTTAAAAGCTATTACCCATTGAATTAGGCTTTTCCTTTAAGGGGTATTAAATAGTATTCTCCTGCCAGACTTGTACTTCTAAGGAGTAAGGCGGTGCTTAATTGCATAGCAAACCTGATCATAAGTGTGTTCTGTTTGCAGGCAGATTTGGGAGCGTGTATAATTGGCGTCAAAGAATAGAGTCTAAATGCGCAGCCTCTCATCTCGTGGAAGCTCTAGTCGCTTAGGCTGCTTGGGAACTGGTACTCTGAATGTTGATTCCATGCTGTGAAGTTGGAGTAGAAATTAGAAAGCAATAGCAGCGTTGGACATTTAAATTTCATTGGGTGTACCCCCCTGCTAGCGTAGAAAGTGCCAGAATGCTTGGCGCAACTAATACCCAGAGGATGAAGTAGAAATCGAATCTGTCCCCACTTCTGATCTCTATTGATTTTGGTTAGGCATCAAAACTCAGTAAGCATAGGTACAAAAGGAGCCCAATCCCACTATTGTTTTCATATCCATTCTTTTTGCGCTTTGCTAAAATATAGCTAAGAAAATGAGACCCATTCTTCTCTTCAAATAGGCAATTATACTAGACCATTGTATAAAGGATAGCTCTTGAATTAGACTCCAGGAAATGGAATCGGTATCTCTTGCTGTTGTACATGTGCAGCTCTCCCAAAGCAAACGCCGTTTACTTCCATAATTTGCCCAAACTGACCTCTTTGTCGTCATGTTTGTTGAGAACCTTTGCTGTGGCTAGGTCGAAATCTTCTTGGGTGACATGGACTCTTCGCTCTCTCAATGCATACATTCCTGCCTCTGTACAAACACCCTTCAATTCTGCGCCTGAACAGCCATTCATCTTTTCTGCGATCTTCGTCAAATTGATACCTCGAGTCAAGTTCATGCTGCGGCTGTGAATCCTTAAAATATCGGCTCTAGCCTCAACAGTTGGTGGCGGAAATTCGATCTTTCTGTCAATACGGCCTGGTCTTAGCAACGCGGGGTCCAAGATATCTAATCGATTCGTAGCCATAATGACCTTGATTCCCTTCGTAGGCTCAAACCCATCAAGCTGATTGAGCAACTCCAACATAGTTCTCTGTACTTCCGAATCTCCACCCGAGCTCCCTTCAACACGAGAAGATCCAATAGAGTCGATTTCGTCCATAAAGATGATGGAAGGAGCATGTTCTCTTGCCATGACGAAAAGCTCACGGACCATTCTTGAACCTTCTCCAATATATTTCTGTACTAGCTCTGACCCTGATACACGAATAAATCTGCAATCAGTGTGGTGGGCCACAGCTCTTGCCAAGAGGGTTTTTCCTGTTCCAGGGGGCCCGTAGAGAAGAACACCCTTGGGTTGCGCTATGCCAAGAGATTCAAAAAGTTCAGGATGCTTCAATCCAAGCTCAATGACCTCCTTGATCTCTTTCACCTGTTGATCCAGACCACCTATCATATCATATGTACTATCAGGAACCTTCTCCACCATCATGAGAGATACAAGAGGATCGACGGAGGATGGAAGCATCTTTTCGAGCTTGTAGGTATCGGATAGAAGCGTTACTCTTTTGCCGACAGTGAGCTTGGAGATATCAACACTATCTGCAATGTCAACGACTGCATCGATGTTAGCGCTCTATTTTGATGTGTAAATCATGATCCATACCATATTTGCCTTCCGGATGCACCTTGACCAAGACCTTCTTGGTGCCCATAGCCTTCACGACTTCACCAACATAAGATCCCGGTTGTTGTAATAAGCCGAGCTCTTCTCGTAAGAGCCGCACTATCATCGTTAGCTACCAATATGTTTTCCATGTCTGATCCTACCTCTTGAATTGTAATCGTTTCTCTGGGCTTCCAGTCTTCGGAGAACAGCTTGGCCTTGAATAATCTCGAGCTTCATGCTCTCGATCTTGTTATGAAAGAAGCTATCAAGCGCCATGATGAACAGGCAGTGTCGAGAGTGATTGAAGAAGAGGGATCTATATTTTTTATAGAGATGGACTGATTCGGTCCCGTTGGTCTTGTTTTTGATGAAGCTCGCGGATCCAGGCAGGGAATTTAGACGCGGCCTTTAGTATAGGTTAGCATAGCGGAAAGAAAAGTGGGGGCCGGGATTGATAAAGGAGCAAATCGGTACAAACAACCAAACAACTTAAGACATTTAGACCAAAAACAAGTTGCAAGTGATCCTAACCACATTGTGTGTATCTCTACGCCGGCAACTTGTTCCTTTTTCTACACCAGAATTTCATCCAGAGTAAACGATAACTTTTATCCTTCACTTCGAATGCCTCTCCTCTTTTCTCCTTCCATGCGCAGGCTTGTGGAATAGCTTTGTACAAGGCAGATGCTGAAATTCGAAGCTTCGCTGACCTGCCACCAATGTCGTGCTCACCACGTTTTTAACTGAACTTCTAAGACACTTGTATCACGAAAATTTTCTACAAAACCTGGAGATACAATGGCCAGCCCCAGAGACACCAAAGCTTCTGAGCAAGCTCCATTTGATACTTCTGTACCTGCAAGTCCAACAGAGACGCGCCATCCACTGGCAAGATATGAAAGTATAACACACCAAGATGATAGACTGTCTGAGAGCTTTCAGTCTACGGACACAGTGCGGAGGAGACCAGAATCTCTACCTGTATCATACGGTATACACAATACACTTTTCTATTCTACGTTCCCCAGACCCCAGGGAGCGTCATCTCGTTTATAAAAAGTGCAATTACTGATGTAAATATTTACAGGAACTATACAACCACCTCCGCAGACCCCTTCTCAACAGCCCTCTGAGCACAGGAATAGTGAATCATCCCAGGCAAGTGAGCGGCCTGTTCCTCACAGTATGGAGTCGTCAAGGTCGTTCCAACCGATCAGGTCACCTATGTTAGGACCTTCAGAAAGAGGACGCGGAGGTCAAAAGCCAAAGAAACCCCCAATGTCCCGCCGGGCTTCGTCGAATGTAACGGCACCACATCGTGGACAAGAGTTTTCGGTAGATGATGATGTGAACGAAATGGAGGTGGATTTAGCCAGTAGACAGGGCGGACTTTCGATAGTTACATCTGGGTTTGGGACCGCGAGAAATCCACCAGGTACCGTTCGACGGCGTCCTGCAGCACAACAGACTCCATTGGCAAGAGTGGATTCTTCACATGAGGAAGAACTCGAGACCGAGGCTACAGTTGGAAATGCGACTGCTGCTGAAGCTAGCGATCAAGCTAGCGAAAGGATCTTGGAGGATGATCAACCGGGATCTGGAGGAGACGGGACACTTCGTGACATAGACGATGCAGTCCCAGACCAGGAAGAAGATGAAGACGAAGAGGATAACTTGAGTGACGCCGAAAGCTTCACGTTGAAGGATCGACAAGAGGCTATTAATGAAACCCATCCCTTTGGTATTCGAATTTGGAAACCAGCGCTATACAAGAAGAATAGATCAGTTCAAAAAACTGCCGAGGGTGATATACATTCGTCTCCTGGTGGCAGAGTCAATAAATGGCTGCTACTCTTCAATATTCTATGGACTCTTATTTTCGGCTGGTGGCTGGCTCTCGTCGCTCTTGTTGCGGCTGCAGTCTGCTTTATATTTGCTGCAGCACCTAGTGCCATTGAATATGGTCGGGTACTTTACGGTCTTGCTGGCTACCTCTTCTATCCTTTTGGAAAGTTTGTCCGATTAGAACAAGATGAAGCTTATGCCCATGAGGATGAAGGTGAAGGTCGCAGCATTACGGAATACGAGCAATGGCAGAGCGGCGATATTGAAGATGGACGCCTGTTCTTTGGCCCAGAAGGCAACCGCTCCATAATCGGTCGCAGAAGGAGGAGTATTGATTCCTTTGCGACTGCTAGTGAGACAGATAGCCTCTTAGGCCGTACAAGGCGAAGGGCTCCCAGAGAACACTCAGCGAATCCCCCCAAAAGAAGACTCTTTGGTAGAGGCCAATGGAACACAGGTCGTGTGATATTCTTTCTATTTTTCTACGGATTAATCACACCCTTGTTGTTTATCGTGTCTGGGATCTGTTGGTTCCTTGTCTTCTGGATTCCCATGGGTAAGGTTACAATGCTACTTTTCTACCATCTTCGACGACATCCGCTTGCTCTATCGTTTCAATCCGACTCGGCATACTCACGGGGCTCCATACCCAATTCTTCGATCCTTCTCTGCACCTATCGTGCGGTAGGACTGAAATATTGGAAATACACCGTTGACGGCACGAACATCTTCCTAATCAACCTAATGGGCGTTGTTTTATTCGTCATCTTCGATTATTGGATTCTCCTCGAAGTACTTGAAATGAATCTACTGATCACCCACCCGGCTTTCCTCTTCATCATGGCATTATTCTCAATCATACCTCTGGCTTATTTTATTGGACAGGCAGTAGCCTCCATCTCAGCGCAGTCCTCTATGGGACTTGGAGCTGCGATAAACGCTTTCTTCTCTACCCTGGTAGAAGTATTCCTCTACTGTGTGGCTCTGAACCAAGGCAAAGGCCAGCTAGTTGAGGGAAGTATCATTGGAAGTATCTTCGCTGGTATCCTCTTCCTACCTGGCCTGTCCATGTGTTTTGGCGCCATTAAACGAAAGACACAGAGATTCAATGCCAAATCAGCTGGTGTTACTTCGACAATGCTCTTATTTGCTGTTATTGCAGCATTTGGCCCCACCTTGTTTTACCAGATATATGGAACTGTAAGCTAACCGCGATCCTTTTGGGTGATGTTAACTAATTTTTGAAATAGCACGAGCTCAATTGCTTGTCGTGCATCGACATTGAAGATTCGAGCCGTGACTGCCGCCGCTGCTACTTCTCGCAGGCTCCAGCGCTGGATGACAGATTCTTTATCGAAGCTGTACGTCCATATTGTTGGTTTGCTGCCATCTTGCTTTTCCTTTCGTACGTGATTGGCTTATGGTTCACGCTACGAACTCATGCTGCGGTAATATGGAACAATGAAGTAGATGAGAAGAAGAATCAAGAGACCCAGGGCTCTCAGCAACCTTTTGGCGGAGCGCCTCATGGTAGACTTCAGAGACAATCGACGCATGCAAGTGAAGCGCGAGGCGCTGACCTCCGCGGGGCGGAAATTCGTGAGTCTCAGTTGTATAAACGAATTCTGGGTCAATCTCTCAAACAAGCCGGCCTCGGTCCTCGAGAAGACAACAGCGGACGAAATTTAATATCTGAGCCTGTGGGTCCCAATGGATCTATCCAAACGCCTCACATGGTGCCTCCCAAAAGCAGCGGCGAGGATAGCGCAAGATCTGAGATCCAAATACCTGGATTTTCAGAAGCCCAAAATTCAAGCCTCGTCAGAGAAGTCGCTGAAATGGCAGCTACCGCCGCGACTATTGCTGCCAGAGACGCCGCACGAGCTCCACGCAAGACGTCTACAGCTGCTCATACTTTTCATAAACAACATATGAGAAATACAAATATGCACATTGAAGCCGAGGATGCTGCAGTAGGAGGGGAAGCTCACGCTGCAAGTGGCGGAGGCCATGATGCTCCAAATTGGAGCAGGACGAAGAGTTCGATCATATTGTGTGGCGCAACTATTTTATATGCGCTCATCGCTGAAATTCTAGTTAATACCGTGGATGTGGTTTTGGTCAACGTGGCAATCGATGAAAAATTCCTAGGTATCACATTGTTTGCACTGGTTCCCAACACCACGGAGTTCTTGGTAAGCCCCCTAATCCCCACTATAAATATGGCTAACATGATTAAGAATGCAATTTCCTTCGCGATGAATGGCAACATTGCCTTATCTATGGAAATTGGTTCCGCTTACGCATTACAAGTTTGCCTACTTCAAATCCCTGCCTTAGTGTTATTTAGTGCCATTAATGGACAATGGCTTGAGGGTCAAGAGCTCGTTGATCGCACTTTCAGTCTCATCTTCCCCCAGTGGGATATGGTGACTGTTATCCTTTGCGTCTTTCTCCTTAGTTACATGTACGGCGAGGGAAAGAGCAACTATTTCAAAGGCTCTATCCTTCTCCTCAGTTATCTCGTCATTATTGTCGGCTTTTGGTTCTCGAGTATGACGGATCTCGAAGCGATGGGTGCAAGCCGTTTTGACATTATGGGTGCGGGAGGAAGTTTTAAAACAATTGGTAGGGGAAAGGCGGGAAATGCTTTTCAACAGTGATATTAATCGTTCCCAGGAAACAGGCCTGGCTCAAGTTGATACTTTTTTCCGATATTTCCTTGATTTGAGCGCTGGCGTTGAGGATATGAGAGCGATTCGAGGTTTTTGCCTCAGGTTACACATCAGACAGCCTTTCCTGTAATTGGAAGAGGCACCTAGATTAAACTTTGTACGATATTAGCTGCTACTCAGTGGAAGAAAAAAGCAATAAGAGACTCATCCATTATGCTCTTTGAGTTTGGATATCAATTATCCATTTCCGAATCTGTGATGAAACGGCCTCGTCCCATCGTCTCACCTCATTAGTCCCTCTTATACCAATATGGATGGAAGCAACTCAATCTGGGCGTTGGGTCACCCATTTAGGCTTTTCTACGAAGTCTCCTCGCAGCAAAAGAGCAGCGGGGTTCAATCGGGGTACCATCGAACCATCATAATGCTTTTTTAAATCCGATAATTGCGCCGGCACTAAGTTTGAACCCCCCCTTATCGACGTATATATAGCTCCATCAAAGCACATATATCAACAGCAATCATCTCTCTCACTTGTCCATACTCAGCAAACCAACTCAAAAAACCAATCGTCAATTTCCGTTCAACCCCAAACTCCACAATGACTCGTGTACTTCTCACCGGTTAGTTTGATCTTTCCCTTCCGTTTATCTCTTATCGCCCTTTCTAATATGAATTTCTAGGTGGAAGTGGGTTCATCGCCGCTCATGTTCTTGATATCCTACTCGAACATGGCCACTCAGTTGTCACAACAGTTCGATCTCAAGAGAAAGCCGATAAAATCAAGCAAGCACATCCTAGTGTCCCTCAATCCAAGCTTGATTTCCGCATCGTAGAAGACATAGCTAAAGAGGGAGCTTTTGATGAAGCTGTTAAGATTGATGGTCTTGATGCTGTGATCCATACTGCTTCTCCTGTAAGCTGCTTTATATTTGCAACCGTCGGTAACAAACCAGCTGACAATACAGTTCCACTTCAATACAACTCCAGAAAAGACCAAAGAAGATCTCCTTGACCCTGCTGTACTTGGCACCACTGGCATCCTCAAGGCCATCAAAAAATCCGCCCCTTCGGTAAAAAGAGTCGTGATAACCAGCTCCTTTGCATCCATCATCGATGGCTCGAAGGGCTATCGACCAGGCTATACCTACTCAGAAAAGGATTGGAATCCCATCACGGAAGAAGAAGCTCTTTTACACCCTGGATTCGGCTACCGAGCCTCCAAAACTTTCGCTGAGAAAGCCGCTTGGGATTTCGTTGAAAAGGAGAAACCTAACTTCACACTGTCGACCATGTGTCCTCCTCTGGTTTTAGGTCCTATTGTGCATTACCTAAATGATCTGAAGGCGTTGAATACTTCCAACCAACGCATCCGCAATCTCATTACAGGACAGAACAAGAATGAGATTCCAGATACCGGAACCTACATTTGGGTAGACGTTAGGGATTTGGCCTTGGCTCATGTCAAAGCTATTGAAGTTCCTGAGGCAGCCGGAAAGCGATTCTTTATTTTGGAGGGATATTTCAGCAATAAAGAGATCGCTGAAATCATTCGGAAGAATTTCCCAGAGTTGGAGGGAGAATTGCCAGCCAAGGATGTCAAGGGTGGTGGATATCCGGAGGAGGGGGTGTACAAATTTGATAACCGCAGAACAGTGGAGGTGTTGGGAATCAAGTTCAGAAGCTTGGAGGAGAGTATTGTGGATACGGTCAAGAGTTTGCTGGCCGTTGGAGCATAAGGTCACTTTTAAATGACTGATGATGGTGGATCGAAATAGGATAAAGCCATATTTCCCTTTACCCCTTTCCTTCGTTGCAGCATTTCTGGATTATTGTAGCAACAGTAATCAAATAGCGGGATTATAGTATTTACTTGCTGAGTATGAGATGTCAGAGGTAAGATGTGATCTAGCGAATTTTGTACCGACTTAGTATTTCGGCATTTATACAACCACATGCAAGCTTTCATCGTCCGCATGTCTAGCCAAAGTATTCAAGCCTTAAAATTAGAGTGATGGAGCAGTGCAGATATTACTTGGTTTATAAAAATATGACAGCAACCACTTGTTTTAAAGTTAAATTTATATGAAAATTGAATGTTTATAATGAATTAAGTACTTCATGCATTCCCAGTTTTAAGGGACTATTACTCGTGCAGCGTACATGTCCAGCTTTTTGCATTAGGAACCAATAAAGCATCATTGCGTCACCCAGTAGCTCCTAAAGTAACTATTGTCCTTTCATTCTCCTCCTAATTTGGCAATTTTAACTCTATTATTCTATTAAGCAGCCTAGCCTATACCTCTTATTAGCTTTCTACACGCTTGAGCGTAGAATTCAGCCTTTACAAAAGCTATATCAACCTTTTTATCTCAAAATTAATTCAATATTAATATCTCTTTAAGTGCTTAACCTATTTTATGCCTTAGAACAAGATCGATTTCCTGGCCAATCTTTTATCTTTAAATTCTTCGCAAGAAGACAAAAAACTATCGAAGGAAGCAGCAAATCGATTCTTATCCCTAGGCATAATGGTTAAGGTGCTTGACAGTTAACATGATAAACGATAACTAAGAGCATTTTGTCGTTGCCCAGCAGGAAACTTTTCGGGCTCTCCCCTACAGGAGGGCCTCGATGGCATCAAAACGAGAGTGAATTTCAGCGTAAACTCTTACACATCGCTCGCTACCGCTACTACATTTTCGAGTAATACGAGTCGATAAGGTAGTCTTGAGAGTACTAGTACTCTGTACATAGTCTCGCATTCTGGCTTCTAGAAAAATCAAGCATCGTGAGAATCGCCATCATCGTATCACCCAACACTTTTGGAAGCAGTCTGTCAAATTACACCCCAGATTTATGGAGATATCTTAATGACAACAAGACGATCGCGGTAGGCGATAATTGGCTCACAGAAGTATGAGTGTTTCAGGTACTCCTAGGATAAAATGTATGAGTTGTGATCTTCCTACCCTTTCCTGTAAGACAAAATAAAAATGACTCTTTTTCAAACAGTGGTACTCCACTCTATAACTCTGATCTCGATACTCCTTTTTCATCATAGCACCCGGCTTTCGAGCGAAGAGCAGTCTCGGCCTCTATTTAGTTTAGATGTTGATCTTTGTGAAGCACAAGATGAGCGGCTAATCTTGAAAATTGGAAGTCATCCCTAGGCCATAATTGCTATAAAACAACACTTATAACGACAGATGGGAACAAATATATCGCCATTTATTTTCTGGGGAGCCGGCATCTAGCCAATGTAAGTCCCTCTCACTCCCAACCATGAGTTGTTTATGCACAGCTAGCTGTATCAGATTATGAGCCAGTTCAAGACTTTAATGAATTAATAACTTCATCCGACTCCCGTGAACTGTGCAGTTACGAGAGCTTCCTCCGTTGAGAAGTCCCACTACTTTTCTGCAATTTCATCAAAACAGTTATAAATAACGAGAGCCCAAATAACTTAAGGCCGGTTGCAACGCCAGCTGGCTGAATTCATTAAAAACGTCCAGAATCTTGCTTCCTAGAAATATCGAACAAGCCTGGCTGCTTTATGGGAGAGTCATACTTCTCCACTTTCTAAAGAATATGGGTAAACATCATGCGAAGAGACCCAACAATTTGCTTGATGTCTGTTACCAAGCCCCTCCTGCTCATTTCCACGCCGGATTACTATTAATCATGTGGCAGGAGCTATCCACAGAAAAACATGCGCTCCGATCCTGGCTACGAAAGCAACTCTACCACTTCGTCTCTTTCTGGCTACCAATTGATAAAAAGCAGGGAAAGTAATCTTCCTCATTCTGATCTTGAATCATTTCTATCCGATAATAGAAACTCTCCAACTGTCTTTTTGCTAGTGGTGGTAGTAAACGATTTGTTCTGTATGTAGAAGGACACTTACGAAAGAAGTAACTTCTCATCCCACGTCATCCGAATGCCTTCCAGCAAGCATTTTTCAGTCTAAACTTGGCCAAATAGTCTACTTCTGATCTCGCTCCTGAGACATAGTCATTAACTTCACGCCTTGTGACCTGCCTTTGACAGGCTATGATAATTACGCTTTGATGTAATTGGCTGTTGTTCTTAGCCGGACTATTTCTTCTCCCAGCCGCAGCATCGTTCATGTAATAGATTGGGAACCGCTTTTATGCTATGGAACGAATGTGAGAGAGTGAGGCTCATGAAGAAAAACTAGGCAGACTCATGTGAGAATCCTGTGAGATATTGCTTCAATTGCCTATTCCCCTGAAACCAATTCCCATAAGCGAGATTCGTGAATAGGATGTCGATGTTTTAATTTAGATAGCAGGCATCAATTTGTGAAGTTGTTGCTCTGCTCTGCCGCAATCTATACTGTAGGAAAATCAACACGATTCAAGATATGAAAAGAGGAGATTGCATAAAGCGGGAGGTTCATCAAAAGGGGCAGTTCACGGTCATCCTTACTGGCTCGCTTACTATGTTCGTCTCACTTCAAAAGTAGTCGTAGTCATCATCTATCGCTGCATTGTAAGCCTTGTACTTGTCAGCTTTACATCCAAGATAAGCTTACCTACATCGTCATGAAGACCTCAAATACCACGGTTCGGGGCCCTCTCTCGACCATGAGATCACTCAAACAAAATGCTCAACAGGTGGGGAAAAGCTGCAGGACGAATGGTCATGAAAGGAGGGCGTCGTCGTGAGTTCACCCCTTTCGAGTTGGACTCAACGCAATTTTAAGCTCGCCACACAATATTCCTTTTTTCGTGGGCTTGCTCGTAGCCTCCCTTACACGCAACTAATTTAGAGAAGCCTTTTCATTTACCTCTGATGTTGGTAGCCGCGCGAGAGGCTTGCGTTTACCTATCATATTTCCCCTTGAAACGAACATCCGCGCGCCAAGTCAGGGGTGCACCAAGGGTTTATAGGGCAGCAGCATCTACACAAATGTTTTCATGAAACGTGCTATCGAGAAGGAGAACACAAACAAAATTTGTGGCTTCCAGGTGCCTGTTTGCTTTTGTCACACTCAATGCAGGCTACAGTGTGCCGCCATGTCCTACTTATACAATCCTCACTCCTCGTCCCCTTTCTAGTCGTTAGCAGTATACACATTTTTTTCAACTTTCCATTCAATCACTCCCTAAATCGCTTTCTTTTATTATTTATCATACACACTCTTTTGCAATGATTTTACTACTACTTTTCTTCGCAGCTGCGCTGACAGGTTCTCTGGTTCAAGCAAAATACGTCTTCGCTCATGTTGTTGTCGGGAACACCTGTGCTCATACAGTCTCTACCTGGGAAAATGATATCCACTTGGCCTCCGCGGCTGGAATCGATGCTTTCGTTCTGAATATAGCTCCTACGGATCCAAACACTGCGCCTCAAGTTGCAAACGCTTTTGCTGCTGCTAATGCAAATGGCAGTTCTTTCAAATTATTCTTCTCTTTTGATTATCTTGGCGGAGGGTCGCCTTGGCCTGCCACTGGCGGCAATTCTGTTGCTTCATACTTGAATGAGTACAAGGGGAATGCAGCATATTTTCTTTATAATGGCCAGCCGTTTGCATCTACCTTCGTAAGTCTTTCCTCGGTCTCTCAGAGTGCCTTCTCCCCTTTCTTGGGGGGGAGGTAAATGTTCTATGAAATGTCAGACATTGAGGAAGAGTTAATGCTTTATGGATCCTGAAAACTCATCCTTCTCCTTCTCCTCCCCCTCATACCTCCGCTCCTTAATATGGCAATGCTGATTCTGAGATTCTCGCTTACAGGAGGGTGTTCCAAATACCGACGACTGGGCGCCCAACGGACCCATCCGAAGCACAGTAGGCGCAGTTTACTTCGTGCCTTCCTGGACAAGCCTAGGACCAAATGGCTTAGCTAGTGTTGCAAATAACATACAGGGATCGTTCAGTTGGGACATGTGGCCGAACGGCGCATCTCCTGCAACCAATGCCACTGATCTCGCTTGGCAGAATGCTCTACCCTCCAAAACGTACATGATGGGAGTAGCACCATGGTTCTTCCGCAGTGCTTCAGGGGGGACAAACTGGGTTTGGAAAGGAGACGATTTGTGGGCTGCACGCTGGCAACTTGTTATGGAGACCAATCCGGATTTCGTTGAGTATGGTTTCCCTCGCCTCTTCCTTCTGTCAATATTCTTAGCAGCTAACATATCACACAGAATAGTAACTTGGAATGATTATGGCGAATCTCATTATATTGGCCCCATCGGTGCACAATCCGAAATCCCCACTGGCTCCAACATCTTCGTCAATAATATGCCTCACGATGGCTACCGAACCCTCCTTCCTTATTACATCTCGCAATACAAACAAACAGGAAACACCTCCATTACCACCGACACAATGCAATACTGGTACCGCTTGGCCCCTATCTCCGCTGGTTCGGTCGGAAACGTAATCGGTAATAATCCCGGAGACGGCCAAGCCGTCCTTCCTCCTTCCGCTATTCTCCAAGACCTCATTTTCTTCACTGCCTTACTTTCCAGCCCGGCGGAGGTTTCAGTCCAAGTAGGCAATAATGCGGCTGTGAATTATAATGGTACTAAAGGGCTTAATCATTGGAGTCAACCATTTAATGGACAAACTGGAAATGTAACGTTTAAGATTGTAAGGAATGGAGGGGTGGTGAACCAGGGTGTTGGGGAGGCTATTACGGAGAATACGCAATTGTCGAATGGACTGGTTAATTTCAATACTTGGAGTGGTGGGTTTTAAGGAGGGAGGCTGGACCACTGAATTTTCTGGAGGTAGCTGCATGACCATGAGGTTGGTGGACCTTCTTTTGCAAAAAATTTTGTTCGTCTGTAGGTTTTCTGGAGTGGAGTTTGACTGAATTGCAGCAGAAGCAGACTTGTTCATACTACCTGCGCTTGGCCAATTTTCTATGAATTGATTTGAGTGTTTAATGCGATGAAAGCAAGTGAAGAAATCATTCCATTCATTCTCTCTCCTTTCCCTGTTGATGGGCAAGGCAAAGCCAAAACTTAAGTCCTAGTCGTTCAAAATTTATCACAAAGCTACTTGAGATGAAAAGTTACTGTCGCTGTCGCTAAAGTATGGTCTTAGGTTTGGATAAAGGGGAACTCTCAGATACTTCGCTTTACTAATGCAGTCATGTAAGGATGCTTATTCGTCCTTGCATCAGTCAACAATTCCCCCCCATTCACTCCAATAGTATATCCCCTTGAGTAAGGTAATCCACATATCAATGTATGGTATGGCCTAGCTCCACAGAGCACTATAGTTGCGTCATGTTGCTTTCTCCAGATTCTTGACGATCTCCATTTCACCTTGTATGACCTTAGTCTCGTCTCGATGCCTCCTCCACATTATGATCACTTTCGGTTGCTTTAGATCAAATTGGGCGAGGCGATTTGTTTTGTATGAGAATTTTGAGAAGTTACATGTTTTTCCATGCCGTGATTGTGATATATTTTGTGTACGGGACAGTAAGCCTTCGTCTTAATAAGATGCTAAGCTAGGTCTTCTGGTAACTATAATATGGGCCCTATATACTTGCTTAATCTCCCACTTGTCTATTACTTAGAACCAATTCTTATCATACTAGCAAATAAATTCTAGGCTATACGAGCGAGAGCTTCCACCAGTAATATAGGCAAAAAGAGGCTGAGAAAGAATATCCGCCGTTTCCCTAAACTTATAAACTATCTCCATTTACAATTGTAACCTGTACGTCGCGACCTCAAAAGGTCTCAAAGAGATATTTACCTTCCTACCTTCAATCTTAAATTCTTTCTCATCGTCCTCCAAGACATTGGTCTTCCAGACTTTCTTCACATCAAGAGTTGTCTCGATTGTACCTTTGTGAGAACCGCCTAAGCTATCATAAATCCGTACGATTATGCTCTTGCCTACTCTCTTTCTCAACTCGCCACGGCTGACGTCTTCATCATCCTCGCCTCTCTTGACAGTATCCAGAACCAAAGAAGGATCGCCAGTCAATCTGATTGGGTTGTTAAATATGCTTGTGGATACGCTTTCTTTTGGAGCCTTGACGAGCTTCAAGGGGTTGTTGAAGTTAAAGGCAGTGCGGACCGTAGTTGAACCAAGCTCTCCTTGATGAGGGAGAATAGCCCAACGAATATGATGACGACCCATATCGGCATGTGCATCTGGTGCCTTTGGGGCACGAAGAAGTGACAGACGCATAACGTTGCCACAGGTAGCGAATCCGTATTTGCTATCGTTCAAAATGGAAACACCATAGCCATGCTCTGAAAGATCGGCAAATTTGTGACAACAGACTTCGAACTTGGCCATATCCCATCTATTTCTGTTAGTATGCCGACTTCAAATAGGGCGCAAGAAACGTACGTAGTATTGTAATGCGTTGGCCTCTTAACGATACCATATTGAGTTTCATAAGATGCTTCTGTATTCCTGATGTCGACGGGGAATTCAACCTTCAAGAATTTCATGCTTTCTCTCCATTCAACCTCACTGTTCACTTCAACATAGGATTGCTGGTCTTTAAAAGCAGCTGATAGGCTGATAGTTGTCTTCACCCAGCTGTCCTTACTGACTTTCGTCTCCGTCATGATACTGACTTTATGAGCATCACTCTGGACAATCTTGGTCAATCCAGGAGCTAGCTCCTGTCGAGATTCCAAGTGATAAACTTCGACATCCCAGGCTTGCCAGTAGAGAGGCTTATCGTCAAAGATGACCAATTGGTTAGCTTTCCCTCCTTTGGTAATTACCTCCCTTTCAGCCTTTCGGTCGTAGAGAGAGGTGATAGCGCCACCCTCAACTTGAACCCGGAGTTGATCATTCTGTAGGACGAAAACGCCATCGCTTACTTCCTCGACAGTAACTTCGGGTGTTTCTGATATCTTGAATAATTTGATGGAAAGGACATTTCCTTCACCGCAAGCAACGCCTGCATGCTTGTCTCCAATAGAAACAATTTCTCTTCGGTGCCAATGCATCGTGTTCAATGCAAATACATTCTCTGTAGAGCCAGTGCCGTCAAATGACTCAATGCCCAACGATTTGTAAAGATTTTTCAAAATCTTGTCGCCAGTCTCAAACACCTTTGCATATAGCTATAACGTCGTTAGCATAGAATACACGTTGTCTCAAGATACATACCTCATCACTGTCATCATAACACATCTCTATTGAGCTACCAGGAAGACAATCATGGAATTGACACAGAAGTACTGCCTCCCACATATCGTCGATATCCTCTTTTGGGTATTTGAACTTGCTCTTATCCTTGGTACTTGCAATGGTCGACAGCAATTCAATGTCGCGTAACATGTTCTCAGCCTTTCTGTTGTTGCGTTTGTTGTTTGCTTGAGTAGTATAGGTTCCACGATGCAATTCAAAGTAAAGCTCCCCATACCAGGTGACCAAATCGAGACCGTCTGAAACTCTCTTCTCAAGTCTGTCGAAAAAGTCCTCTACAGAATTTCCCATGTGGACCCGCGGAAGAGCACCGACTGTGTCACTCATCCCACGGCATCGACGAAGCTTCTCCAACATCTCCCATGTAGGCCCACCACCACCATCGCCTTTACCAAATACTAACAAAGAGGTTTCATCTTGATCCATGGACTTGTGCTGAGTCACTGATCTTCTAACATCGCCAAAATCGGCATTTGCTGTGTAGGTCTCAGACGGAGCCATATGGCAAATGACCTGACTTCCATCAAGGGATATCCAGTTGAATGTAGTATGAGGAAATTTGTTGATGTTGTTCCAGCTCAACTTTTGGGTAAAGAAACGAGACATGCCTGCGAGACGGCATAGTTGAGGAAGTTGACTAGAGTAACCAAATGTGTCCGGCAACCAAAAGGTCTTACACCTCTCTCCGAAGTTGCTTTCAAAGAATCGTTGACCATAGATAAATTGGCGGACAAGAGACTCTCCACTGGGCAAGTTGGTATCATGCTCAACCCAGCTTCCGCCAACCGGTTGGAAAGTTCCCTTCTTCACTTTCTCCTTAACACGATCAAACACATATGGGTAGTACTGTTTCAACCATTTATACTGCTGAGCTTGAGAAACTGCAAATCGATGCTCGGGGTAACGATCCATGAGATCACATTGATTTGACCATGATCTGGCGACCTTTCTCTTCGTCTCTGCCCAAGGCCAGAGCCAGCAAGTATCGATGTGGCATTGTCCAATACCATAGACAATGGGAGTTGTACCAGTCTCGTAAACTTTGGAAGAGCTTACGTTCTTGCCAAGGTATTCTTGTGCAATCTTGCGACCTCTAATGATCGAATCTTGGTTGCCTAGTTCAAACGTATTAATAATCTCATTGGCAACCTTCAACGCCTTATGTTGTTCCCAGGACTCGCTAGGGAATTCTCTGGCCGCATCTCCAATAATCCAAATATCGATGTGTAATTGGCGAGCCTCTACATTTATAGCAACAATTTCGGCTTTACCCAACTGGAAGAACTTATTTGGATCTGGGGGTTGAATGGAGTCGCCACCGGGTGCATTCCCAAACATGCCATTGCAAGCCATCTCGATATAAATTGTGTGCTCTTTTCCATCCCTGAAGTTTTCCGGGAGAATCCATTCGACTCGTTCCCCACCACCGGTCAATCCTTGAAGTGGATTGCCATCCTCTGTCCAGACCATTCCTTCATTATTCGCATCCCAGTGGAGTTCGAGGAGCTCTTTCTTGAGGAATTCCGAGGGAACAGTGATTTTGACTTTAAACCAATGTGTGGACCATGACGGACCAAACCATTCCCCCACGTTTGTTTCTCTGAATTCGTGGCTCGTAGCCTCTTTGAAAGTCGGTCGAGAAAGGTCGGGCGCATCCCATACTGAGAGCTTAATGTGTGGTGAGCCTGATGCAACACCTTCTTTCATCATCCTGCAGAGAGAGGTCAATTAGCAAGATAGATATTGATGGAGAATTGGGAATTACATACGCCCGCAGATTCTTGGTCTCATATTGACCTCCGCCATAGAACATGCCAATCCTACTCTTGTAGATACTTGGAATCAATCGTCCTACTGGTTTCTCAGAGAGCTTCGGGTACGAGCTCTTGAGCGTCGCCATTTGATTGGTTTCGCCGCCCATAATTGTACTTTTGATTATTGTATTTGCAGGAGAGAAGATGTTTTGGGAAAGAGAAGAGCTGAGTGTTGCCGTCAGATAAAGGGAGCTATCGGCATGGGGTTTCAGGCAAGGATTAGAGCTCAGTTACGGCGGGGAAAGGGGCGGGGAATCCCACTCTTTAACTGTAACGGTTTGAACTTACCTGGACATCTTGGTTCATGTCAATAGAAGAGTTGCAATCTCAAAAGTGTCGACTCCTCGATCATGAAGCCATGAACAATATTGTTGACTTTGTTGAACAAGCTCGTGGGTGAATCGCATGGCTCGGAAGAGGGGTATTCGTGTAATGATGCAAGGTACCCGTCCATGGGGACACAAGGATTCGATTGCTCAAAGTATCATACTTACAGTGATTTATTCATTTTAGCAAGTGCTTTTATAAAGTACGCTCTTAGCCGGCCTAGTTAAGCTGGAGAAAGGTGGCTGTTGTCAAATCGCTTCTACTCCAATGGTCTATTGAATCTTATACTCCTACGTATTTACAATTATAAAACACTTTGGATAGTACAAGCAAGTGATCACTACAAATATGTAAGCTCCTTCAAATATTCCCTCAAAACCATTCAGAAATACGTCCATCTAAGCATAATTAGCTTTCATCCTCGTTTAGCATCAAAAAGAGACAACATACCGGGACTTTGATCAGTAATACCAACTACCACAATATTCCTCTTCAACTCCTCTCTGCTCCTCTCTTTCTTATTAAAGCTCTTCTTCGCCTTATTCACCACCTTATGCAAATGCTCAACCCCCTTCTGCGTCGATTCAATCGTCGACCCCAATCCCATAAACCCGGGTCTTCGTGGGAAAAACGGTGTATCAGGACCGTGAGGGGTCCTAGCAGCATTCGAAATTACCGTTTCCTGGATTTTATTTTTACTACCCTCCGAAAATCTTCTGAAAGCTCCTGATAACCGCTTTCCTAAACTGTCTTCTTGTTTTTCTGGCTCGGACGTTTCGTATTGTTTTCTGTGTTCGGGACTGAAAGGGAAAGGACTTTTTAATGGATGGTTACCGGATGAGAAGTTGCGCTTGCGTTTTATTTTGATTGACTTGAGGCTCGTTGGACTTTTCGTTGGTGATAGAAAAGCAGGAGGAGAGTTCATCTTTGGTTTCGTAGCCATGGGATTCCTCGCCGTAGCAAATGTGTTTAGACTATCCTCGTCAGAACCCTCACTAAAACAACTTTGACGATTATTTTTAGGCCGGAGAACAAGAGGCGGCGGTACAAGTGACCCCAATGCTACTTCCGTCAAATCCTGCATATCCTGCGTATATTTACTCGATTTGTTTTGCGGATGGCTTTCGTAACGCGCTCGTTCTTGGGCTATGAGATCATCAAGAGAAGTGAGTTCTGAAGTAAGCTTTGCAACCTCAATATCTAGTTCGGTTGCTGCTGAATAGCTTTGCTTTGTTTTCGATCGATACTCTCTGTTTTGAAGAGAATTTGAAAACCCCAGGTTTTTTCTGGTGTCTACTATACTGCTACTTGACCCGCTTGTGCTATATATAGAGGGAGTCAGGTATTCTACCTTTGGCAAGACAGGTGATTCAGGAGGCAAGTCCTGTTCAACAATGATGTCGTTGTCGTCATAACAACTTCCCGAGGAAGAACTCTCCGGAGAACCAGGAGAACGAGGAGAATCATCTAATCTAGGAGTAAAACCTGTCAACTGCCTGACCTTTTGGGATGACTTTGACATTGGAGGTGCTGGTGGAGGAGGTAATTTTCTTGAACTCTCTGGAGATGAATGCGTCCTCAACAATCCCGGATGAGAGTTCGTTGTATTATAATTCATACCCCCTGTATCAGATATACTAGGGTCCTGGAATTTCTCAGCAGACTGTTCAGATCTATCACTGTTTCTTTTCCTGATGTTGAGTGGACTTGGAAGAGCTGGAAGTTCTTTACTGAACCCGGAGTTTGAAAAACTCGGTGCAGATTGTCCTGGAGGAACAGCGACCTCCATTCCAGCTAAGGATGAGGCTGGGCGGTTCTGGTAATTTGACCACAGTGGTTGTGCCATGGTTTTGACGAAGATAGTTGTCGTTAATAGATTCGAGTTTTTTATTATCTAGGATCGTGTAGCTTGAACAGATGAAGCGGATTTGAAATACCTTGTAATGCCTAAGAATCAACAAAGAAATTTCTAGTGCGGATTCCTTCATAGCCTACTTATGAGAGTGACTGTGGCTGAATGCGGCGATGATGTCGATAGCATTTCTTTGGCCTCTTGCAAAATATCAACAAAGAAGGGGGGAACAGCTCGAGATTTGACCACAACGCATGCAGGAAAGACAAAGAAGCGCTCGAAGAACTCTTAAAATAGACCAACACCGTTAAACGATCCCCGCGATATGGTTTGAGAATTGTGATCTTATTGATTAGATGGCTAGGGAAGAGAAGTTGAGTATCAGTGGTCGAGTCTCGTTTAATTTTCCTCCCCCTTTTCTCCGTCCTTTGTAATGGATAATGACTTCCTTTTGATTTTATTACCTAGCTGAACAAGCATTTGAATTTCTTTTCAACCTATCTTTAGCTAATGAAGTTTTACTATGTTATATTTACTTGTGCTTGTAAAGGTTCTAAATATTCTAACTTAGACTATATAAAAACGCAACTCTTAGTAGAGCCTTGAAATGTCTATACTCATTCTTTTTTATTTCATGTGTATTCTGCTTTTAGAAGAAACAGTTTTCAAATAATAAGGTTGTAATTTTTAATACATTAACACCTAGGTACTCGTATCTCTTTAGACATTTATCCTTTCTACATTGTTCTAAAATGTAGGGAACATTCAAACATTTCAATTTTCTACATATCATATCCGTAATAATCTTACTTCATGAAAACTTGAACTTTGAACTTTGATTTTTGATTAAATAAGAGAATTTCAATGGTAGCACGAGGCTGAATACCGAAAACCCCGAAACTCATATAATAAGCCCTCACAACTTCCCCGTCCCATAAATGCTAGCGACCAATTCCTCTAAATCAGGTCCCGTCATTCCCTTGATGCCCAAAACCTCATTATGCACCCGCTATAAGAAGAGCGTTAGTTTAGGCATTCAAAACATAATATCGATAGTAGAGCATACCTCAAACTTAGCCCCATAGCCCTCTCCCCAAACAGCTCTCGCCAGGAAACCCGCCATCGTATCTTTTCCAATTTCCTTTCTCTCAATCTCACCCCTACTCTTCTTCTCTACATCCTCACTTTTCACATCTTCAACGTCCCATTCTTCCCCCGGCGTCAAAGCCTGTGCCAATTTCAACAATTGGTTCTGCGAGACATCAAGGTCTTTCACATAAACAGCTCTATCAGCCGTTTCCCGAGGATGGGTAAGGATCCTCCTCACAGCTTTCCCCACAGTCGTCAACCGACTCGTGGAAAATAACCCGTCCCCTCCATCAAATCTCCTAATTTTCCTATTAGGAAAATCAAGAAACCAGTTATTCTTCAGGGTCCAATCCAAGAAAGGGCCGCAAATCACTAACGTGTAGGAAATCTTTCCTTCACAAGCCAATTGATCGAGATACTCTGCGATTTTGATTTTTTGTGCATACACGGGTAGATCACGGACTTTGGCGTTCTTGGTATTGTTTCCGAACTCAGAGGGAAGAATGCGTTTTACTCCTGCAGCGACAGCGGCGTCAATGAGGAGTCGTTGGCTGGCGACGGCGAGGGGGGTGACTGCTGATACGAGGGCATCTTGGCCGGCGAGAGCGGTGGTTAGGGAGTCGAGGTTGGAGTAGTCTACTTTGACAACTTCCACGTTGGGAGGGAAAGTGTGTGTGGAAGATTCGCGGGTTAATACCGTGATTTCAAAAAGTCCTGATTTGAGGAGTTCGTCGAGGATGACTATTCCTAGATTTCCAGTTGCCTAGAGAAGTAAATTTTAGGAGAGACAGAGGATTAGGAAAAGGTGGGAGGATCACTGACTCCGGCTAAGGCCACTTTCCGGATGGTAATGTCGTATGGCATGGCTGGATGTTGGATGTTTTAGATATTTAGAGATAGATGTAAAAAGATATGAATTTGTCTAAGCATGGAAATAGAACAGGAGATCTGGAGACAAAAGCAACTGAAATGGCGGGAAAATGGGAGCTTTAAATGCATAGAAGCTCCTCATAAAAGACATGGGGTGATTCTCATTCTCACCCCACTACAACTTGGAAGTTCGCACCTTTAGCCAATCGGAACAGTGTCATGCAAAAGTTCCAAGTAGAGCTATCCAAGCAAGATCATCGGAGATAAAACTTTCTCTAAAGTTTAGGTGCTTGAACTTCAGCCGCGAGAATGGATCCGAACTTCACCTGGACATGATGCCACTTATGCAAATCATGCCAGACTCACATTTTGCTATTGGCCGCCTTTGGCGCATCATATTTCTGTTCTCAAGAACCTCCTCAAAGTCTTTGAAATCCCTTTTGATATCGAAACCCGTTCCCTTATCTATTCTACACCAAACGCCCGCCCAATCTAACCAATCATTGTACTTTCAATATCTTTATGCTCTATGTCTGCGTCTTCTTAGACCCCGTGCCTCCGATGGCAGATTCCTCATCCGCATCCCCTTGAGCAAACACATCGTCTTCGTCTGTAAAATCATCGCTGTACCCTTGCCCGTCATAATTATCCCACAGCGAGATATCGTCGTCGTTCATTAGAGCCGCTTCGTCCGCTTCTCCATTTGTATAATCTCCTCCTGCAACTCCTCCTGCCTCCCTTATTGCAGCTTCCTCCTCAAGCTCGAGCTCCTTAGCACGGGCTATTGTTCGAGAGTAGATCCACCACCCTACACCTATTCCAAGAATTGCGCCTATGGCGATACTGATATAATTTATAATCCTCGTCGATGTATCCATCTCTCCTCCGGATTCTGCTATAGTTGCAAGTCGACTGCCAATGAAGACATGAATCAACAATTTTGGGGAGGCAATTGCCGTTGCTAAAGCAAACATCAAAGGATGTACAGTTGGGAACGTAGACATGGCTGCATTAGATAGAGAATAGGGTAATGGACAGAATCGAATCATGCACAGAACCTTGAGACCATCATGCTTCAGCGTCAAAGCCATGGCTTCGAAACGCTTGTCTTCTCCCACGAGTCGATGGACGTACTTCGAAAGGACTGTTCGAGAGGCGAGGAAAGAAGCCAAAGAGCCCGCAACTGTGGAACTAGCCACAATATACCATCCATTGGGAAATCCGTACACGAAACCGGCGATGGAGACTGTTGTCGAATATCCTATTAAGGGTGGGAATGCAGATATAAACGTCAAACTCCACAATATCATCCACCCTCCCTTTATGTCTCGCCACTTCTGGGCAACTGGAGAGAGACTTGAAAATATTCTCTGATTATAAATCAAAAGAAGTATTCCTAATACAAAACCTATCACAAGGGCCACGATGGCAAGGATTCTTTGCAGGAGAGAAAGCTTTAGGAATGTTGATATGACCTTTCTTTGTATCTTGTCCGCACGTCTGAGTAGTTTGTCTTTGTAGGACTGAGGAGCTTGTGATGAATATGGTGATGTGCTATTGTTTCTTCTTACTCCTGATGATAATCTCGACCAAGGAGGTCTGGTCGCATCTCGTTCCGGCAATGGGGAGGCTAATGGGGATATAGGCAAAGCTAACGCCTTCGCGGTGGAATTGTAGTCGGCGGGCATGTTTTACGATTCGAATGGCGAGAGATGATGTCAAGGCCGGTGGTATATCGCAGGGAGGCGGTAGAAATCGAGACTAGCTTCGCGGATTCATGGAGAGAGAGATGATGGAGTGAAAGTAGAATGGTTTGAAGATATTGACGTTGAGGATATCCCGGAGTCTGTGCTGTCACGGATTGATGCGTTCTTGAAACAAAAGTCCGCAGGGAATAGCTGGAACAGCTTCCTGTAAACGGTAAGGCAGAGTTGTTAAGATGGACAATTGGCAGTGCTGGTGCTGAGAAGAACAAAGCTGTAGAATGTGGATTATGTTGAAGAGATGATCCTATGGAGGATGACCGTTGGGGCTGTGATGAAGGTGAGACGTCCATAAAGTTGTTACGATGCGCCTATTCAATCAACTATGTCGCGCAGCCGAGAGGCTATGGCTCGCTCTGGCTCGGATTGGCACACTTTCGGGCCATTGTTTTCTGGATTGTTGGTCAAGAAGGAAGGGGAGTTAGCCATATCTCTCCCATATCAGAAATAGCCATACATCGCTATTGTCGTTGTGTAGCCACTATGTGGTTTCTTAGGATTCTAGATGTCTATATATTGCCTTGTGCCGTCTTACCCTCCTTTATATTCCTTCACCTTTCATCACTTTGCGGCTTTGTGAAGCGACTTCAAGGCCATCCCACAGCTGCAAAGTGACGGGCAGACAGGAGTGTTCGGAGCTGGTATCAATAACACGAAGAAGTTGTCGACTTTCCTACTCGTACGGGAAGCTGGGACCTATCCCATCTCTAGCGCGAACCTCCCCCAGAAACAGCCGCATCATCCACCCGGCCTCTGCTCGAGAACTCATGGACAATCAACGATTCTCTTTCTCTTCCCAACTCATGACATTCCGCGCCGGCAAGACAATGTAAGAGCCCGGGGCTTATCGTCGTCGTCGCCTTACTTCCTTGCTGAGTCACTTGCGTGCGGCAACTCACTTCTGAACTTCATCTCACCCTGGTCTGCCTGTCTGCAGCCTCACAAAGCACCTTTCCCCCCTTACCACAGCATTCTTTTATTATTTACGCTACTTCATAATTTACCAACCCCTAATACTATCTATTAACCAATCTGCCAATAATCCGCGACAATGGTGGCCGACTCTACCTACGAGATCTGCCTCCCTGTCCTTCAAGACGCAACTCTGGAGGACGAAGAGAAAACCGACAAGCTGGAGGACCTGCTGAAGAAGGAAACGACTCTGACCGGCAGCTCTTTGGAGAATGCAATATTAGATGTCTTATGGCGACATCGTGAAGGCCCATCAAATGCGAGCTCTCCCCCTCCGATGCGGCACACCGTCCTCCGCCGACCCTCTCCTGCTCCATGGCAGATACCTCGAGGAGGAACTCCTGTCTCGTCTTCTCCTCGTTTAGGTGTGAGCCCACTTGCTCCTCCGGGCTTTGTTCCCCAATCTTTTGCGCGCGCCAAGTCTTCGACTGCCTCTCCCTTCACTTCACCCCGCCCTTCCCCTCGTCTTGCCTTTTCAAGCCCTGTGATCCCACATAGCCCAAGCTTGAATGCCTACGAATTCCCCAACGATACAAGTCCTACCCTGGATATATATGGGGACTATGGGAGTGACAATGTCGACTGGCTAGTGAACGATGACGGTGCTAGTAATACATCCTCTTCGGGGGGTGGTGGCGGTGGTCAGAGCGGTCTCAATGCAGCAGCAGCTGAATACATCCAACCCCAACAAAATGACATGAGCCCTTATGACATGCTTCGATCAATTCTCGGGCCCTCAAAGTCGGACGAGGAGATTGAGGCTGCCCTTGCTATACATGGATATGATTTAAGTGCCACTATCAATGCATTCATGGAAGGTACATCCGTTGAGGCTACGGCACAGGCCCAAGCCGACGAAGCAAAGAATGCCATTCTCATCGGCAAATCAATGACTGCTAATGCTCCTCGCCCTATGACGCCTGCTGGTCAGCAAAGAAGTGGTGTTGTCTGCAGGTTTTGGCTTTCTACCGGACAATGTCTACGTGCAGATTGCAGATTCAGTCATGACTTGAGTAACCACATATGCAAGTAAGTTTACTGCCACTCTTGCTAATGATCGGATCTAATTTTCTAGGTATTGGGTTATGGGAAACTGCCTTGCTGGTGATACTTGTATCTTTTCACATGACCCTTCGCATTTCATGAACCGCCTTGCTTTGGACGAGAGCAGCACACCACCCATCCAGGGTGCCCACCCCAGTTTCCAATTCCAAGATTACAATGCTTTTCCTGCTCTGAACGCCATGCAGGACCAGTGGTCAGGCTCAGGCTCTTTCTCGTCTGCAAGCGCTTTCAACAGTTATCAGCAAGCAGGATTCACCCCATCTCCGGGGTTTAAAGGCATGCAGGGATATAACAGTGATGGATCTAGTCAAAGATCTCGACCTAACAGCCGACATCAGGCCAGGGATTCCACCCCAGCTGCACCTGCTCTTGACGATACTGAGGCTTTTCCATCTCTCGGTGCTGTGGCAGCAAAGGGTGGAAAGAAACATCATGGAAAAAGAGGCGGACACGGACATAATCACAAAGATAGCAGCTCTACACCAAGTACACTTGCTGAAGCTGTCAAGTTGTCGCCCTCCTCTGTCCCGGGTCTCATGCGAGATGGGAAAAGGTTGGGCAGGAACGGTAGCTCTACCAGCATTCGCAATGGAGAAAACAGTCTAGCAGCACAAACTATCCCAAGTCCACAGCATGTGCCATGGCTAGAAACTGGTGACAGGGCTAACAAAGCATATCTCAAGGCTCGACAAGATGCGATTAAGCATGGTGGTTTGAGGAATAAGTTCCTGCAAAGGTAAGTCGCTTTTTTACATTCTGAGGATAATATTGCTTCTAACCTAACGCAGTGCGGCGCAAGCATGGAACCGTAACGATGCTCGTGCCGCAAAAGCTCTCAGCCTTCGGGGTCAGAGCGAGAATGATCTCATGAGAAAAGCTCACCGCGATGCTGCACGTGAACTCTATGAGGAACGCAATAAACATAGCTCCTTAAATATGGAACTCTATGTTGATCTTCACGGCCTCCACCCCGAGGAAGCAGTTGAGTATCTCGAACGTGTTCTTCTTGAAAACGGAAAAGAGACCAGACCTGTCTATGCTATTACAGGAACTGGCCATCATAGCAAGAACGGCAAAGACAAAGTCGGAAAGGCCATCCGTACCTTTTTGAACGAATGGAGATATGCCTATCGTGAATTCTCCGTTCCAGGAGATCGAAACAACGTTGGTGGTATCTTGGGCATTGATGCTAGATCATGGGACAAGACATTGTCTAGAGAGGGTGTTCCGGCGGAGGAGAAAGAGGAAGTTGATATTTTGAGCCAGGGACATGTTATTGGTGGCGGAGCTGGCAAAATTCAACTTTTAGTTAGGGATGTGCCGAAGGGCCCGAGAGGTCGATGACTAGAATCTCATAAAGATGAATAAATAAATTAGTAAAACTTATCTCAAATTTATGTCTTACTGCTGTTATGATGTGGTCCTAATATCTTTTTGATCTGCTTATATGTGAATCCTTTATATCTCAGTAGAGCAAAAGTTGCGTTAGGACTTTTAGCGCTCATCTCCTTCATCTAATAAGATTACTGTCATATCATGGTTACCGTCGTTCTGAAATACTTCTATTCCGTACCTATACCTGGTATATAGTTAGAGTGAATTAGACGGGTTAGGTTAGTGAATACGTCTTCTCTGCTTTCTCTATCTTTGAGTTCGTGCTACTTATTGTTCTTCCTATTCAAATAATATATAGATTGGACTTTGATTTTGAAGGATGTCGTCCTTTGAGAGAAAATACATTGCATATTTCACCCATCTGTCTTCTAAATCTCGAGGGCGCGGGCGAGGAATTATAAGATAGAGAATGGATATAGAGCTATAGGGATATAATGTAATTCAACAGTATCGTGGTGAGAGGTATATAAAGTATATAGTAGATAGAGAAAGTCAGAGTATTAAAATTTATTAATTGATTGGTTTAAGGACTGGCTAAACTAAAGTCATCCAAAGCAATGCAATTAAGTTATCATAAAATGCCAAAATCCCCAATTTCATCAATCCATCCAACGCCATCGCTAAAAAAAAAAAAAAAACAGGATACAATTTAATATCAAAAGCGCCTCTTTCCCATCGTTCATTCAAGTTCATCATTCGTTTCTTAATTCTGCCTCTGATATTGATTCATAAAAGTAATAGCCTGGTCTATGGGATATCCAATGAAAACGGGGCCTGTGAAGAGGAACTGAGGTCCTCCTCCTCCACCTCCATTCTTGGGAACACTATCTGGTTTAATGAATACTGGTGAGCTGTTGATTATAGCTGGTTGTTCAATTATTGGTTCCTCCTCTTCAGCTTCAGTATTCTGGTTGTTCCTGGGTGGACATCTGCCGCTAGCCGGGGATGTCTCCAATTTGGGAGGATCTGGGGATGCGTGAGGGTTGACATCTGCCATGTGGCTAAAAGGACATTTCCCCGAAGACTGAGATATGTATTGGGGAGTGATAGAGACGGGTGCTGGAGGTGGGGAAGAGGGTATTTGACTTCCAGGCTGATTGAAGATCGGTACGGAGATTCCCCAAGGCCGGCTAGGAGACTCTCCTACTCGAACTTCTTTCAAGGGCCTGTCGAATCGGCTTTCCCGATCGTCTTCTCCGGTGATTGAATGTTCGTGTTCAGGTTCGATACCATCAGCACTAACGTTATTTGCCCAACTTTCTACTCTCTCGTTCGACTCTCGTTCTTGTTCCAGAAATTCCTCCTCTTTTTCTTTCATCGGAAGCATAGGCTGATGGAGTCCGCCGAGCCCTTGTATCATAGAGACAAGACTGCCATATTTGGCGTCTAGCTTTCTGATATCCTTCTCATTCCTCTGGTATCGCTTGACGCATACTTCGTGGCTGCGAGGGATCTCGTGTTTATGAGTTTCGAAGTAGGCAGCGACCTCTTCTGGAGAATGTTGATCGAGGTATCGTATTGGGCATTTGTTTACAGAGGTAGATACGGAGGGTGGAGCGGACGACCTCGTTTCAGCGGACATCGCTGCACATATTGGATCACCCGATAAATGTGGAATAGGATTTTTGGCATCGGGAGGGGTCAGAGGAGGGTCAGAGTCAAAAGTACTACCTCCTTGGGAAGTATTGGTGATTTTATGAGGGCCTGTATTGTCTGCCATTTTTGAAAATGGGCATTCTAAGGACGAAGGGACGCCTTTTTCTGTAAAATCGGTTTCGAGAACAGTAGGTAGGGATGTTCGACGCGCAGATAATCTCACATTACTACTTCCGCCGGAGATGCTGTGAGAAGTTGCAGATCCAGTAAATGCACCAGTCAGCTCCTTCACTGCTCGTCTTCCGTCCCGAATAGCGATTTGTAATGAGTGATGCCTAGATGCTCTCTGTCGATTAGGAAGGGGAACTGAAGTTGTAACTGCCGCGGAAATATCTGGAGGGAGCTGAAGCTTTGCTATTATGCTCGAGATTGCAGGGTCGGAAGTCGCAGCATATCTGTCTGCAAGCTGTTGATACTGTAGTAGAATATTTGTCAGAAAACGCAACGCCAAGGATGTCAAGAGTGATGCTGGATGGTGAGGAATCCTCAGAAGTTACATGGTGTTTATCGATCATGCTGCAACGCAGCTTCAGGTCTAGAGCTAAAGTTTCTCATCCTAGGAAAATGGGGAAGGTGTGCTAAAAGGATATTGTAAAGATGGCATACCTGTTCATGAGCATACTGACATTTGTGAAGTAGCCAAGTCCTCTGATCACTGAGAAGTTGGACTTCAGATGCTAGTATTTTGAAGTTGTCTATTAAAATCTTTGTAAGTTCCTCATAATCGAGGTCATTAAATGGCATGGTGTGAGGAGGAAGGAGGGGGTGAAGAATAAAGTTGCAAAAATTAGGTGAAGGAAAATTGGCTCAATTGCTTATTAGCGATCTGTCGAGCAAGGCAAGCTCTTTCATTTACACGTGATCAGGAAGCTAGCTTTAGGAATGCAAATTCGATGATTATCAATTCTTTAAATCCAAGGGGCAAACATACTCTAACTTTGGGATTGAATAAGGTTCGTTTCGCTCTTCCCAATTAGGAAATCACTGAGTGTTAGAAGAGGACGAATAAGCCTCAATGCGTGTCAATATGTGAGCAATTCAAGCTTCCAATGCTCTCAGCTCCTCATACATATCAGTCCCTTTACATTGTAAAACATAGGATGCTTTCGATGCAACCTCATACCTAAGCCACGATGGTACGATGCAGAAGGTGAATCCTCCATAGAGTTTCAACTTTTGATGGAGAAATAAAAGATGCAGAGCGCTATTGGGCTCTATGTCTAATACTTTCCAGATAACGGCTGTTGTCATGCATATACCTTCCATTTCACTCGGAGTGCTTGAGTCAGTCTGGGGTTTAGGTGGCAGATGAACTACTCGATGAGTAATAGCCTGAATCCTGCAAACCGCTCTTTAGCTGCAGCAAGCTTAAAATAGGTCACAAATGGCCCTTTTCTTTCCAGTGCCCACCCTAGAAAAGTCCCGTCATACACTGTCAGCGTACCTTAATTCGATGGAAACCCCTTGAAGATCTGCACAATAACAAGGTATCCCACCGTGCTCACCTACCACAGCAAAAGCCACAAGCCTTTTACACACAGACGGGAGCGAGGGAGTTAGAAAAGCCGCCTGAGAGAATGTGTGCAACAACTCCTTGATCCTCCCGTCTTGTTGCCAGACCACCCAAGACAATCCTTCTTGTAATACCGCAAGATATTCGTCTAACCTCGAAATCTTGCTTCATCATGTTAATACTCTTTACTGTCTCTTCAGTTCATGGAACCTCAAGAGCTCGATCCTCGATCCTCGAATGTTGCGAATAAGCCCAGAGCGCAAGTGGAAGACAGGATGTCAACAGAACCGGAATCCCAGAGGATATCTTCAGAGTCGGACAATTCGACAAAAGAGTCGAATGATTATCCGGCAGACATCAAACCTATGCAGAAAACGGCTTTTGAGAGACTTCCGGATGAGATCATTGAACAGTTAGCCTCACTCGCCCACTCCCTTTGAGAAGGAGTCCATGTTGATTGACCTCATTGTCTTAGGATTTTACAACTCACCAATGCGAACGCTTTTGCCTCTTTGATATTGCTCAATCGAAAATGGCGGACAGTCTCACAGCAGGCACATCTTTATGCACATCATCTAGCCCGCTGTCCATCCTATTCAGCCGCTCACCCCTCGACCACTATGCCAGAGGACAAAGAGAGTCTCCCGCAGCTACGCAAACTCTTTGCACATGAAGTCAAGCGGAATTTGTTTGAATCATGGCTGCGACCCCGGGAAACGATTATAAATTTGGTCTCAACGTCAATCAGCTCTTCCTCCGCTCCTGGAGGAGAAGCTTTCCATTTCAGTATCTCCCAAAAAGGCCAATACGTGCTTGCATACAGTTCTTCTCGAATACATGTACTAGACGTGGGAGCCCCTGAAGTCAAGGTTATACGAGAGCTAAAGATATTACGTCGACCAGCATCGACGACAATCACAGACGATGGGTCATTACTGGCTGTTCTTTCAACGGATCTTCAAGTCGACCTCTATGATCTAACTGGGGAGCATCCAAAGCACACCAAAGCAGTGGTGCTTGATCACACGCCTAGAACAATCGCCTTGTCTCCCACGGGAACAGTTCTAGCATGCGCCTATGATTCAGGAGTAGAGGTGTCTTCACTCGATACTGGGAGTCTGAGCAATGAACGGCGATCTGTCAAATGTTATGCCGTAGATTCCTTGTCCTTCTCTAGCGATGGTACACAGCTTCTTGGGACAACTCTACAGTCAAGAAATCCAAGTACGGTACGCACAATCTAACCTCCCCCCCCCCCGGTCCCAGACCAAATGCTCCCTACACCTGTTCGACTTTCCAAATAGTTATTTACTTCAGTCCTTCCTCTGAAAACATCATTGGGCAATGACTGACTTCCCCATTCACAGGTTGTCCTCACCACGGCACCCTATTATGACCCAGGGAGTTCGGCGCCCGAAGAAAGTGCAAGTGCACTATGGACCACTTCAATTCTCTTTCCCAATTCTACTAGAGATAACTCTCACGCTACTTTACTACCTGGGGCTCTTGACGATGAGGCAAAATGGACATTTACGTATGATCGAGTTTTCGAGACTTTCCGTGCTGTGCGAATTCATGACCTTCGAAACGGAACAACGTACTTCACCGGGCCAACTGCAGAACAAGGGTCAATCTTCAGACTTCTCCCAAGTACGTTACCTGCCGCGAGTAGTTCTGGCGATTTTGTTGCTGCGGGCTTTCGAGATTCTATTTGGCTTTATGGTGTACCCGAAGACCTCGAAGCGGCCCCGATCATCAGCAAGACAACGAATAATAGAGAGAGCGAACCAAGTACACCTTCAAGCCTACCTACACGCAGAAATAGTGCGCCATCTCTGCGCTCTATAACCAGACCTCGTGATTCAAATACGGCCAGGACTCCCCAATGGCAATTGCTTGGCGACAGATTTGGTAAGAACACATTTATTGAAGGTCGCCGAATTACAACCCTTGAAGGTGTCAAGGCGCTGAACTGGGTGCACCAAAGTCTGACTTCATTCCATGAAGAGAGACTTGTCGTGGTTGCCCCTGGCGTAGGGGGTCAGCCTCCTATTAGCGAAGATGATGGCATGACTCCAGTAGATGGTGGTCGCCTATCCATATTAGATTTTGGCAATACTACATCTAATGGCAAGAAAAGGTTCATTACGATTGAGGTTGGGTTGAATGAGCCGGAAACATTAGAGGAAGAACACAGAGACTTGGACACCGAAGTTGCTCTCGTCAGGAGAAGAACTGTCGCGCAGCGAAGAGAAAGTCGACACAGCGTTGCGCGAGCGTCTACAACTATAGGTCGCTCGGATCTACCACCTCCAATGCCTGTACGAGACACGAGCATTCCATTTAGACTTCCAGCCTTGGCATCTACGAGACCAACCGACCCTGCTTCCGCTCCTAGCGCCGCAGAAACTGCATCTATTGACGAAGATCAAGAAGTCTTCGATGACCCCTATTCACATACGAATCCTCGCTCTGGAACAACATTACGCCGTGCTGCCACTGCTGCAGCAGTCAATCGAAGACTACATCCCCGAGCGGTTGCTCAGGAACACATTGTGTATCGCCGTGCAGATGGGCGTGAGGAGCATCCTCATGAGAGTGATGCAGATAACTGGGAACCTCCACCACCCCCTTATCAAAAGGAGACTATCCCTCCTCTTCCCGAACACATTCAGAGATCAATTCTTGCAGATCATGCAAGAACTTTGCAGCGAGCTAGCACTCAACGGACTCCCAATCTCGACTTTCCAGGTCTTGATTCAACCCGTCTTCCTCCCCTCCAACGTTCCCGCACATCATTTACTCCAGCCAGTGAATTAAGAAGGGAGAGTCGATATCCTTTCAATAGATCCGCCAGTGATTCGACGATAGTCACAGCTACAAGTCCTGTGGAAGAGGATTTTTCCAGGCCAGTGACAAGTCCTACTTCGCATGATGATTTTGACGACCTTTATGATGTCTCGCCTGTTGGGACTCCTCAGCCAGCACCACGTCCTCCCCCTCCTCCTCCCGTAGCACATCAAATCCCAAGAAGGCCCGTTGGGTCACATACAAATACTGAGATAGGGTCTGATTTTGTCCCAGGGCCTGCGATGAGAGCTACTTTACAGCAACCTGTGTCCCCAATTCCACAACTAGTGAATGAAACCCTCAACCGTCGACTATTAGACTGGGAAAGCACTCAAAATGAGACTGAAGCAGACCAAACATCCGAAATTATACGCGAAAGTCCGACTTCTCCAGTAACCCTATCTAGAGAAGTACAAACAGTACAAAAAGATGTTCCTCTTCCAACAAGCAGTAAGAGGCCAGTAGTAGAAGACCCACCATCCCCATCACCTCCTCGACACGCTCGTCCTCACACAGTGTATGCACAAACCAATTTCTCTTTGCCACGCAGTGAAACAGCACCCACACTGCCCTCTACCATCAAAAGGGACATACCAGACGTGCCAGCACCAATCTGGAGGTATACCACTGCTCCAGTAGTACCAAAAGTTCCAGAAAATATCCCTTCTCCAGTAGTGATGCCCAGTGCTGACCAATTGGCCCGCCTGAAGAGCAGGACTGGTCGTCCGGCCGGACTGACTGATCCATCTCGACGTATGTCCGCAGCCTCCTTAATTCATTCTCGATCCGTTTCAAGTCAGAGCACTTCCCCGTCGGGAAACCGGCCCGATCCCCATAGCCCAGCGTCATATGACCAATACCTGCGCTCTACTCCACCTCAAGCAGCAGTAGGAGCTTACGGCTCACGACCTTCTAGTGCGGCAAATACGGCGCAACAAGCTAATAATCTACCACCAACCCCGCGGCTTGTCAGTCTCGGCGGCCAGCGTCATTCGTCGGTATCCAGCAATCTCCGACCATCAGTGCATCGTCTCGAGACCATACACAGCGTCGCTTCTGCAGGCGACCCCTCACATTTTCTCTCACCACTGAGAAGTGCTGTAGGAGTCTCACGACAGCCTAGTAGAGCGGAGAGGAGTGCAGCGAAGAATATTAAAGATGCGAAGAAGAGAGGCTGGAGAGCAAGTATGAGGAGTGGAAAGCAGAAGGCTGTGGACGTCGCTAGTAGTACAGCAGGGTGGACAGATGTTTCTAGGGATAGCGGGAGAGAGGAGAAAAAGTCCGGAGGGAAGTGTTCTGTTATGTAATTTAGTTTAGGATTAGAGATGTATAATTTTGTAGGGTATTTATTTTTGGGATATATTTCTTGTCAATTTTTTGGAGACAGCTAGAATGATTTAGGGAAGGATCGAATAAGGACTGATAGATAGTATTATTCATTGAGGCATGACAGGACATGACATTACAGAAAAGCATCTGCATTAGCATTGTAGAATTTCTCAAGTACACAAAAATATCCTCCGTTATCTAGGGACATTTATTAGTTCCATCAAATGATGGTCATGAGCAATCATATACTAAGCAGTGAGCAACAGGAATGGGTAGAATAGTTCTTATTCATACCGAATACTTTAATACTAAATACTATAGGTTCTCTGACAGCCATGCAGAGATCGCTAAGAAGCAACCATCTAATTCTTCTGTAACTCCTCCGACTCTTTCGCCAACGCCTTGAATCCCCTCAACAAATCATCTCTCAAATCCTCCCATCCCTCAATACCAACACTCACCCTCAACAATCTCGTATCAACCGTAGCATCCGACATAGTCCTCCACTCAATCAGACTCTCCACGCCACCCAAACTCGTCGCATGATGGAACAGTTCTAATTTACTCGGTAGTCTCCTCGCATACATCTGTTCCTTCATCGTGATGGAAAAGACCGGCCCAAATCCATTCGGCATCTGCTTCAACAACCATCCTTCCTTAATATCCTCCTCCTGTAAACTTGCATGTTCAATCTGACCAACTACTTTTCTGACCGCCTCTCCCTCATCATCCGCATCCTCACCTTTCAACGCACTATTCAACCATTTCACCAGTTTCCCCGCATTGAACGCCTGCCTCTCAACCCTGACCTCCAAACTCCGCACACTTCTAATCCCCAGCCAGCTTTCCAAACTACCCATCACGTTCCCCAACACCAATCGCTCTTTCCCCAATCCTTCAAACCAGCCCTCTTTCGCTCGTACAGGGTTCACGGTAAGGATGCCACAAAGCATGTCGGAATGTCCACCGACGTATTTCGTCCCGCTATGCATTACCACATCCGCACCCCATTCGAAAGGATCTTGTAATGGTGGGGGACCGAATGTTGCATCTACAGTTAAATACGCACCTCTCGAATGAGCCTTTTCGGCGTATTCTTTAAGGTTGTATGCGTATCCGGTCGGGTTCAGAGGAGTTTCCACATGTACGATATCTCCTGGGTGGAGGTCTTCAGGGTTGCAATCAAGAGGGAGTTTGATGAGTCTGGTGAGTTTTGTGTGAACGTCGATTACACCGTGACAGCCATGGTAGCCGTCGCCGATGGAAATGCGTTTTGGGTTGAGATAGACGAGGAGAGCATGGAAAGCTGAGAGTCCGGAGGCATAGGTTAGAGTCGGGCCTTTAAGGATATTAGAGAGGATGGCTTCGAAACGTGTGGTGTTCGGTGCGGAGTGGCGGGAATAGATGTGGCCTTCAGGAGATTGGGAATACTTGGAGGTCGTTAGTCATGTGATTTTAAGAGAGGTAAGTATTTACGTTGACTTCTGCGTAGGGAATCAAGGAGTCCGGGTTTTTGTTGTAGCGGAAGGTTGTGGATACGTGTAAAGGAGGAGCTACATCTTGGCCCTTGTTTAGGAAGTCATCGGCGTGAACTGTTCGAGAGGAGAGAGAAAGTCCTGAGAGGCAGGAGGTGTGATCTTCTAGATTTTGGGCGCTGAGGCTGGGATTTTGAGTGGCCATTTTGGGATGGGAGATGTTTGAAACGAGAGATGAGAGGTTTATCAGATGAGGGGTTTCTATGGAAAATATCATGAGACTTGTAAATGGAGCTACACGTTGGCATACATAAGATTCGCTTGTGGTGGGACCCCTTTTTTATGTGGGGGAAGGGGAGACAAGGGAAGAGAGCAGAGTCTAAGAAGGGACGACTGACAGTACAACAATGAGATTAGAAAGTGAGGTAGCATACAGCATGAGACGGAAAGCGTGATCGCCTGCAACGCAATCCTGGCAAGTATCATCCAAGCTGCTAAAGTGGGAGGCGGACGAAGTGCTGCGAATTCATCCAACCAGCCACAACTATTAAAGATGGTGTGGTATACTCAAAATAAGTTACCTCAATTATAGCCACATAGCCGTAAACGGCTCTTAATAAGACTTATACAACTTAATCAAGGAGCTCCAGCTCTCTTTCTGATGAAAGTGTCTCCTCTAAACTTTCCAACTCTTTCCACATAGCATCCTCATCCTTAGACCTCTCCGCACACTCAAAATCAACCAAAACCGCTTTCCCTCTCGATATCAAAAACTTATTTCTATTCAAATCATTATGCAATATTCCCAGATTATGTAAACGTTGGATAGTATCCCTACAAGCATTAATATCATTGACAGTAGCTCGTCGACCGGTAACATTCTCCACAAGAAATCCAATAATCCTCCCTTCTTCCGTCAAATATCCCAAGAACTCTAGTCCGATATCATGACCATGTATCCAAGAATATGCTTCAATCTCGGCGATATAGCTATATTCCCAATAGAGTCTTGCGAATTTCGCAATGACGGGCTTGGAGAAATGGGCAGAAGTAACGATTTGCACATGCGATTTTAAACTTCGTCCGAACTTGAAGGAGAGGTAATCATAACATTTGGGTGGGTTCTGCCATAAGTAATCGATAGTAGGGAAAGTAGCTTGGATTGTTTCTGTGAAACAGGGACGATTATTTCTTAGTTGTATTCTGCCAATGTTCCAATCTCCTCCAGGGAAAAATGGTAGCTTTTTTTGAAGAACCATGGGGAAACATAGATCATCGAGATCGTAGACTCCTGGGTCGATAGTGACATATTTAAATGATTTTCTTCCAATTAATACTCGATGGAAGCTGGGAGCTTTGATATCGGAGGATATCTCTTGATTTAGGATTTCTGGTGTTGGTCGGATCATAATGGGTGTTGTTGAACACACCTTAGCATTGCAAGACAATAACCCAACCATAGGCCACTAGCCAGGCACATTAAGTATAATCAGCTAGTAATATCGTAAAGTGAAGAAACCTTAGGACATGGTCTTTGGTCTTCAGTAAGCAGTGACGACCTTGGGCTCGGGAAGGAGTGGAGGTTGGTTTCCTACATGTGGTCGATCGGAAGAGGGGGGGTACAGGAAGCTAAATAAGATCGTCGATAAGCGAGGGGTCTGAAATATTTGCTAGAGATCACCTTCCCCCAAGCCATTCTTTGGAATGTGTAGGTTGATCGTATCCTTCCCCCTCTAATTCTTCCTCCTCATTGGACTAAAGTAGTCAATGTGGGCCATGGGCTCGTTAGAAGAAGCAAGTACTCGCGCGCCTCTGGCCTACAAGCATACCGTTCAAGGAACTAGATGTTGGAAGGCACAGCCAGCTCGAGACGCCGTTGAATAAAAGGCAATCTATACCCCGCTTGGCTTCAGTTCCGGTCTGCTTCTGATCCTCTGTTTTTCATGAGCTGGATAGGCAAAGTGTTCTGCCCAGCAAATTTGTTGGTAGGCCGTTCTTGACCATCGGCCTGTTTCATCCTCTTCGAGAGCTAGTCTAGAAATTCGGGGCCTCAATGGCTATGCTATCTTAGTCTTGTTGGAAATGCAACGGGCTTTCCCATAATCAATCTATTCAGGTTAGGTAGGATGGTACATAACCTCATTCTATCACGGAGTTTCTGTGTTCAATAACATTCTTATCTCTTCTGTTCCAGATCCCTCACATCCAACATCACCCCTCATCTGGTAAATCCTTCCCTTCCTTCATAATACACATTTCTTTTCATTCTTCAGCCCCTCTAAACCTTCCCAACTCCCTTCCAAACATGTCCATGCCCCCTTCACCTGCAGATCTCGCATCAGTACCAAAAGGACCATTCTTTGACGCAGAGGAAAATTGCTATTTCATTATCAACGGTGTGAAAGTATATACTCATCCGGAAGGCTTTGTTGGAAGTTTCAGCTCAGCTTGTGCAACTATTGCCTCGTACCCAGACTCTTCATACGCATCCAGCATGTTCCGGGAAGACCGGACTCGTCGTTCCCGCTCTGAGAGTTTAGACTCCGAGAAGATTAACATAATGCCCGATTCCAAACGTTATCGTCAAGGTTCGGTGACACATATGTACCAACAAGTACGAACGCCGATCTCTCCTCCTCTCTCTCCGGTCTCTGCAACAAGTATATTCCCAATGTCACCACTTACCCAACGACGACCCTCTGTACCATCTCCCTCTCCTCGCTACAACCCCTCACCAATCACCCAACGACGACCATCAGTTCCCTCTTCTAGCTCTACTCGCTCCCCCCTCAGCCAAAGAACACCCAATCTCCCTCCCAATAACTCCATGCGCTCACCACTCAGCCAACGAGCACCCATATTCCCCGCACCACCCACCAAGCGTAGAGAAACCCTCCAGCGCGAAATCCGCGAAGCAAACAACACACCAAATGGATTCCCTTCTTCCCCAGACACCATGATGTCCCGGGAACACGAAGACGAAGATTTTGACACAGTCTCTTCCGACGATGAATACAATGAGCGACAAGCGTACAAACGCCAGCAACACTACCGCCGACTCCGATTCGCCGACGATTCCGACGAGATGGACGAGCGATCTCATGATCTCAACGTAAATAAACACCAAATGGAACATCTCTCTCGAGGTTTAAACGCACGCAGCAAAGATCCGGAAGAGATCTTACAAGTTGAGAAATTGCGCGAGACTCAAAGCAGGAAGCCGAAGTTTCAGAAGAAGAATGAGAAGGTTTTGAGGAAGATAGGCCATCCTGGGAGAGGGGATACGGGACGAGCGGCTATGGTTGCTGGCGTGGCGGTGGTGTGTTTTATTGCTAACTTGTTAGGTTGAATGATGGGTTTTCGTCTTGTCAGTCTCTTAAACCAGTCAGTCACTCGCTCACTCACATACTTTGTCTACCGTCTCCTTTGTTTGTCCGAGAAACACATACAAATATACGATACATACCTATGAAAAATAAGAATTTACGAGTCACGATTCTCCTCTCCGGTGATTATAATTTTTCCCCCTTAATTCTCTCTACGGACTCGCATTTCATATGTCATGCATTTTCATAGGTAGCGATGGACAAGATTGGACTCGACTACGAATCTCTGGCGTTTTTGGTTACTTTTGGTGCATAGCATAAAAAAGCTATTATCATATAATTATATTATATTAACAAGATCCTCAAAATTACCTAATATCTCTCAATCTTCGTTTACATACCTTCATGATTCACTACTATTTGCAAATTCCTCAAATTCTTTGGCATGTGATGTTGGTTTTCGATTTGTTCGTTTATCCCACGTTTCCCTCCTGGAGTGTTATTAATATGACAAGTTGTTTTTTTATTTGTTTTTTTTTCTAAAAAAAGTTATCCTTAATAAGCGGATGAGATTGAATATTTAGTGTAAATATCGCTTCGCTTGGATTATAAAGTACTTTCTCAAAATCACTTAGAGCTCTCGTGAGCAATTCTGTGTTACTAAACATTAGAGAGAGTGACAAGATTCAAACTGATCGAATGACCTTCGCCTTTTTTCAAGAGCTTTTATTTAGAAGATGGACATCTGGTGGAAAGTTGAAAGTTGAATATCTCATATAGCTAGCTAGCTCTCTCACAATGCATATCTTACAATACATCATATCTACAAGCCATTTCTTCGCTAACATCTTCCTCGAAAGCCATGCAAATACAATAGCGCCACAAAGCAAATGGGTATCTTTAAAAAGAAACAGCTCCTAACTTCGGGTATATAAGCAAGCCAATCCATACATATCCATCCATCTAATCAATCAAGCAATAATGAGCGCCTCTCCTTGATCTAAATTAATAAAATTGAATTCCACATCATACTCTCCCTCTCCTGCCTTGCCAGAATCAATCCATTTTTGTACAACGTCCTTGAATTTCATGGTGATTTCTGGTATTTCGTTCGGTTTGACCTCGATGCCTTTAATAATATTTCCTCGACCAACGTATGTATCGTCTTTAGATACTACACTCATAACTCTCTGTACAACTTCCATATCAACTTCAACATCTTGAAGCAAATCATGTATGACTTCTTTCGTCGGTATCGTCTCTAATGGCAAAAGACTCGTTTTCACTCGCTTCAGCTTTCGAGGACTGCTGGCACTGCTAGTTTGAGCAGATACTGATTTCTGACGTCTCATGAGATAAGCTCGGGGATCGCTAGGATGTAGAAAGGTCTTCAAAGTCTGCGGCTGCGGCTGCGGCTCGGATTCAGATTCTCTGGTTGGCGCTGGAGGTAGATCGAGTCTGGCTATAGCTGCATTGTAACGATTCTTATGTGGAGAACGGATATTTCGAAGAGAGCTTTCCTCGATTTCGTCTCTTGCGAGACGAAGCTCTTCGCGACGACGACGAGTAGCACTTTCTTTTCTATGCTCGAAATCCATGGCCCATGCAATGTCCGAGTAGACTTCGACCTGGGGTGGAGCTCGAAGAGTGTTCTCTGCTAGCGAGGGCCGGAAATCCGAAAGCCTGGTCTGGACTAAGCTCCCTGATTCATTATTAGGTACAGAACCTTTCATTGGAGATATAAATTGTTTGTTTAATCCCCGTGGTTTTGGCGGCAATTTTGGACGTGATGGTGGGTTGATAGACTCTGCTAGGTCTACGATATCTCTTGCACTGACAAAGTCGTTCACACGAGCAAGCCTATTGGTCTGAGGATTCTCAACAAGGAAGTTATCCTGCTCCTCAACAGGGCTGGAGCGCTGGTTCATCTGTGACGATATATCGAGGTCTTGAAAGTCATCCATCTGGTCATCTGATCTAGGAGCAGGCAATCGCAAGTCCTGATCCGCATGAATGGGATGATTATGAGAAGTGGTTGATTGAACAGCGTTCCATCCTGGAATCGCAGGTCCGTGAAAGTGGTGATGTGATGCGTGATTGATGAGGCTTGGTGTTGCTCCTCCATTTATGATAGTATTTTCAGGTGTATCGGGAAGCCTTTGTCCCTGGACTGGGGCATTCATTTTGGCAATGATCCATGGATTTAAGGGAGTTTCAGAGGAAGATGCAACATCTGGAGTCTGTGGTGTCATAGATATGCGAGATCGGGGTTTAAAACCTTTAGAACGATCATCAACATATTCGGTGAAATCCCTCGACATGTCAATTCCCCATTGCCACTTCTTCGGACCGGTTTGACAATTGTTGTCTTCTTGAACATCTCGATTTTCGAGACCATCTTCTGTTGCAGCTTGTTCGGAAAGAGGAGATGTAGCTGGAGGAGTATTAATTATAGGTTGTTGGTTGGAACTCCCTTCAGATACGGATTGCATAGTATTTGAAGGAGTCAAGATAGGCTTCCGAGCGAGAAGTAGCTCGAAGGCTTTAAGCTTCTCGGTTAACAAAGCTGTAGCTGGTGCTGGGGCTATTTTGCATTCTCCGTATACATTTGTAAATAGTTTTTCAATAGACGACAGCACTAAAGACTCGTTCTCAAAAAGAACATTGTCTTTTGCTGTTATTGAGAATTAGGAAGTCAGCATTCGATTAATCATAAAAAGAAAAGATTTTATCAATCTAAAAAGGGAAAGTAGGACAGGTTTGGAGTATCATATTGTGAATAAGGACTGAGGATACATACCAGGCTCAACATTTGGATCATAGCTTGCCTCGGGGCAGCTGATATTGAGACGAAGAAAAGGGCTTTTCAGCTTCTCAGAAGCAGAGTCCGCAAAGGCACTTCTGAGGTATTTCTTAAACAGAGTAAAGGCCTTCTTCATCGTCCCCTTTTCGTGAGATACAGGCCTTGAATCAATTGACAGAAACTGTCTATTTCCGATTTTAGAAGAGTCGGAGTCAGGCCGCGGAAGGTAAGCCTCAATCAGGAAGCACTTCTTTGGTTTTCCTGGTGGTATTTCATCAGAAGAGCTTGTATCTCTGGCAGTTTCCTCGTCAATTGATGAGGCGTGGCCTCCCGACTGCGGGTTAGAAAACTCGAGGGAAGTCTCAAAACACTGCAGTGCCGCCTCCCTCCCAATAACCTGTATCACAGCCTCCTTAATGCCATCAGTTGGACGTGGAGTAAATGTCCAGGCACTCTTGTTCCCTTTCATGACTTTCAAACTGAATCTGACAGTGTAACGTGCTAATGCATAGGCCTGGACAAGTTCTTTGATCTTCGCTAATGTCTTCGGTGCTTCTTTCAAGGCTGTCTGTTTTCTGACTGGCAGCTTGGCCATAAACGACGTCACACTTACAGTTGTACCAGCTTTGTGGGAAGTGCGACTTTGACAATCGATGCCTCCAGTGGCTTGCAATTTGACAGTATTTGCAACTGATTCTCCTTCCGTTCGGGTCGTTATGGAGACTTCTCCTTGCTGAACAGCACTGAAAAGAGCTTCTCCACGAAAGCCAAGACTTCTACCTCCAAGAACCCGAAGGTCTTCAAAAGATCTCAATTTGCTCGTATATCCACGTCTTCCCAACGCGTCGAGATCTCCAACCTGAATCCCGTGACCATTGTCACGTATTTCGATCTTGTCGATTGTATTTTGAGAGATAAGAATCTCGATATTGGTAGCTTGAGCATCTAGAGCATTGTCTATGAGCTCCTTGACTAGAAATGTAGGCTAATTCTGTTAGGAACTGACATACTGACATCTTTCCTGCGGACTTACAGTCGTAATGACTTGGGTAGCATCTAGTAATTTGATTGTTGACTCCGGTAAAGCGGAGATAGCCATGATATATTAATTGGTCTTCGACCCCTCCGATTAGACCTTAGTCTCAATCCATAAAAATAACTTGTGATCAATGATGAATTTATACTTCCGTTGTCAATGCAGATTGTTGTTGTGGACAAGATGCAGAAGTTCAGCCTTGGTGATTCGGGTGTGGCTTGAAGACAGCCTTGCGGGGAAAACAAAATTCGGTGACTCAGTTCAGAGACTCACAAAAGGAACCATTAATCCTGTCTCGAAATCAGAAAATTCCACGGATTACCACGAAGTGCACCAGATTACCAAACTTTCAAAAAGACGCTTTCAAAACGTCTAGACTTCTAGTTCGAGCACTCTGGGTGCGCAGGACGCCTTTCAGAAGTACTTTAAGCTATTCACAACTCAGAATGGCTACTAACGCTGCATCCTCGAACCCAAGTAAGTCGAAAGCCATATGCAAACCTGAGCACCAAAATTGACACCATTAGTTGGCGAAGAAACTGGTCCGGCAACTGGAATGCCTCCTGTGGTATCGAATGAAACGAAAGCTGCTCTCGCTGATGCACAATCTACTGCAACGGGAACCCATGTTCCAGGACAGAATGCAGGGGCTCCAAGAACTGGTGAGGGGGAAAAGAAAGTAAAGAGTGAAAAAGAGCGTACGTTCCTCTGAACCTCGAAATACAGCTACAAATATTAACTACGATTGTGTAGTCGAGAAAGAACGCAAGAAAGCCGAAAAGCAAGCCAAATTCGATCAAAAGAAAGCCAAGGTTGCCAGTGCCGCACCAGCAGGTCCCAGCAAAAGCAAGGAGAAGAAGGCAAAATCTGCTGAAAAGGCCGAAGTGGAGATACTCTCTGAGTACGTGGAAGAAACGCCATTCGGGGAAAAGAAGAGTAAGAATCCTACGAAAGTAGTTGTTTAATTCCTAGTGCTAATCCTCTTGTCTTAGTCCTAAAATCTTTCGATGATCCCCAATACAAAGCATACAATCCAATCGCCGTCGAATCAGCATGGTACGCATGGTGGGAGAAAGAGGGGTTCTTCAAGCCAGAATTCACACAAGATGGCAAGGTCAAACCCGAAGGATCTTTCGTGATCGTCGAGCCACCGCCCAACGTCACCGGAAATCTTCACATGGGTCACGCTCTTCCAAACGCTTTGCAAGATCTCATGATTCGATGGAACCGTATGCATGGCAAGACGACTCTGTGGCTTCCTGGATGCGATCATGCTGGTATTTCTACCCAAAGTGTAGTTGAAAATATGTTATGGCGTAAGGAGAATAAGACCCGCCATGACCTTGGCAGACCAAAGTTTGTTTCGACCGTATGGGACTGGAAAGATGAATACCACCAGAAGATTAATAACGTGCTAAGAAAAATGGGTGGCTCCTTCGATTGGACCCGAGAAGCTTTCACCATGAATGAGAACTTTAGTGCTGCTGTAACGGAAACCTTTGTTGCCTTACATGAGCAGGGCATCATTTACAGGGCAAATAGGCTTGTTAATTGGTGTACAAAGCTCAATACCTCACTCTCAAATCTCGAAGTCACGAACAAAGAACTCACAGGCCGCACTCTCCTCGATGTGCCTGGCTATGATAAGAAGGTTGAGTTTGGAATAATTGTTCATTTCCAATACCAAATTGAAGGCTCCGAAGAGAAGATTGAGGTCGCAACAACTCGTCCAGAAACGATGTTGGGAGATACTGGTATTGCTGTTCACCCAGAAGACCCGCGTTACAAGCATCTTGTGGGGAAAAATGCTGTTCACCCTTTCATTGAAGGACGACTAATGCCAATTGTTGCCGATGACTATGTCGACAGGGAATTCGGTACTGGTGCCGTCAAGATTACACCTGCTCATGATACGAACGATTTTGCACTTGGTCAACGACACAATCTCCAATTTATAAACATCTTGACCGATGATGGAAAGATGAACGAAAACACCGGACCCTATGTTGGACAAAAGCGATTCGACGTTCGATACACGATTCAAGAAGATCTCAAAAAGGCAGGACTTTATGTTGACAAGAAAGACAATCCCATGACTGTACCACTTTGTCTAAAGTCAGAGGATGTAATTGAGCCTCTTTTGAAACCGCAGTGGTGGATGAAGATGAGAGAAATGGCAGACGAGGCTATCAAGGTTGTGAAATCCGGAGAAATCAAGATTCGCCCGGAATCCGCGGAGAAAAGCTATCTCCGATGGATGGAAAATATCAACGATTGGTGTCTGTCAAGACAGCTATGGTGGGGGCACCAAGCACCGATGTACCTTGCACATGTTTTTGGCGAGGAACCTGACGAGAGCAATGGGGATTATTGGTTTGCAGGAAGAACACAAGAAGAAGCCGAAATCAAGGCCCGAAAGGCTCTTCCAGGCAAGAACTTCACACTCAAGAGAGACGAGGATGTTCTCGATACTTGGTTCTCTTCGGGCCTGTGGCCATTTGCTACACTTGGATGGCCTAAGAAGACACATGACTTTGAGACGCTATTTCCGACCACTGTATTGGAGACTGGTTGGGATATCCTATTCTTTTGGGTTGCACGTATGATTATGCTCAGTATCAAGATGACCGGTAAAGTCCCATTCACGGAAGTCTATTGCCATTCTCTTGTTCGTGATTCAGAAGGCCGAAAGATGTCGAAATCCTTAGGAAACGTCATTGATCCTCAAGATGTGATTCAAGGTATTGCTCTTGAAGATCTGCATAAGAAACTTTTCGTTGGTAATCTTGCCCCAGCAGAGGTGGCAAAGGCAAAGAAGTACCAGAAAACTGCTTTCCCAGATGGCATCCCTCAATGTGGTGCAGATGCGCTTCGATTCTCTTTGGTGTCTTATACCACTGGTGGCGGAGACATTGCTTTTGATATCAAGGTCATTCACGGATACCGCAAGTTCTGTAACAAGATCTACCAAGCCGCGAAGTACGTACTTGGCAAATTAGGACAAGACTTTGTTCCACAAAAAAATGGCAAGCTCACCGGCAAAGAATCACTGGCCGAGCGATGGGTTCTCCACAAGATGACAATTGCAGCAAAGGAGATCAACCAAGCTATCGAGGAACGAGAGTTCATGCGTTCCACGTCCATCGTCTACCAATACTGGTATAATCACCTGTGCGATGTCTATATTGAGAACTCAAAGGCCATTCTCCAGGACGGCACAGAGGAAGAGAAACGGTCTGCCCTAGACACGCTGTACACTGCTCTTGAAGGTGCTTTGACCATGATTCATCCTTACATGCCCTTCATTACCGAAGAGCTCTGGCAAAGACTACCCCGGCGCCCTGAAGACAAGACACCTTCGATTGTCCTTGCCAAGTACCCTATCTATGAGGCAGAGAAGGATTCTGCCACATCTGAAGCCGCTTACGAGCTTCTGTTGGGTGTCTCTAAGGGTATTCGGTCACTAATGGCTGAATACTCTCTTAAAGATGAAGGAAAAGGTATATCTCTAATGAATTCCAAAAGAGCAAGTAAAACTAATGAACAGTAGTATTTGTCCAAACTTATGATACCACATCTCATTCCACCATTACCTCTGAAATCCAATCTATCAAATCACTCTCTGGAAAAGGCGTAGCATCTCTCTCTGTGCTCTCAGAAGAATCCCGCCCTGCCGGTTGCGTAGTATTCTCCGTCTCCTCAGCCGCAGCTGTATTCCTCCATGTCAAAGGGCGTGTAGATATTGATGGCGAAATCCAGAAGGCCACTAAGAAGCTAGAGAAGACTCGCGCAGGTATCGACAGACAGCGAAAGATTCTCGACGATCCCAGCTATCAAGAAAAGGTCAGCAAGGACTTGCAAGAAGTAGAGAAGAGAAAGCTGGCCGATTTGGAGACAGAACAGAGAGGTTTTGAGGAGACTATTGAGCAATTTGAGACGCTGAAGCTGGAGTAGAGTTGTCTCGAGGAGATAAATCAATTGTCAAAAGATTTCTGATAGATAAGCTTAGTCAAAATTTTCAAAGTCTAACTTGTCTTATTATAACTTATTATAGGAAGCGACACTATGCTCCAAATTTCTCAAGTTACCCTCTGAACTTGGCTGGTCATGCCCATTTTGTCAATAATTACATACCCACAATCCTAATAGTGCATTGAATACATCAGAATCATAACAGCTCCTCCATCGGATCATACAAATGATGAGCTCGTTAACATTCAATAAAGTTTTCCTATGTCTATTTTTACATCTGATAATTTGAAGTTCTTTCGCTGTCTAGTTCTCACAGCTATATCTCTACTTGAGCTTTCATCGTCTGAACATGCTACGCCCATTCTGGACCTCGGAGATAAGATTTATAATGAGTCTAATATTAGAGCTCCATATAAGCTAGAGGCAGTGGGTTGGGGGTCTGAAATTTATTTATGCTGTTATTATAAGAATATATCGAGTGGATAATTCGATTTCCCTGTTGATCAACAGTCTTCGAAATGATAGATTTGAAGTGCCTATGCCCCCGTCCAAGCTAATTGTCTTCCACTTCTTTTTCTGTCTTCTCTATTGTTAGATGACGATGGGCTTTGTGATGCCAGAGCTTATCACGTACGACTTCGTATATAATACAACTGAGTTTACCCTATAATACGTAGTATTCATGCTCTATTATGCGGTCTATAGTGAGATGTTAGTCCTACTAAAGTCTAAGCAGTTGAGCAAGCCCTAATCTCAGTCGCTAATATAAAGGTTCGGCGATGGTTCTGCCTCATATGATAGATTCTGTAGGTATCACCGGTGTTTTGCATATGCAAGGTAAAAGGAAATAACAAGTCTGGTTCAATGATCGTTTTTTCTTCTACTCTGAGTGCTACGAAGCTGGTTGTTGATATATGGGCGCGCCACCGTGACTCATGCGCCAGTCCCAATATGGTAAGTAGGTGAACTGAGAATCATCCTAATAGATTCTTTAATAACTTAGTGAGAGTTTTCCGTTCCTACATCTGTTCCTTCTTTCCTATGCCTCGTGGCTCACTTTTACTATAAAGACAATTACTTCAGCAACAGCATCTTCTACTACTCTAGCTGCTAGTCTAAGACCTTGTAATGTGATAAAATGAGAAGTATCTGATAGTGGCCTGTGAGTTCATTACTCCTGAGAGAAGAACCCGGACATAAGGGTCAGATTTTTACTTATGAAGTTAGCTTGATGCTTTATTAATCTAGCGAGAAATCACCTTGATGTGAATAAAGAATGGGCCAAGGGAAAAAGGTTCTAAGGATTGGAGGAAATTAGAGCGTTGAATGTTTGAATATCCTAGATGAGGCCATAATTAGAGAGGATATGTTGAGTGAGTCTTGGATATCCTAAGAAGTTGATGTTTCGGGCCTTCTTGGTATCCTTGGTCCCTTTAGCCTTTTTGAAAACAGAAGGAAGTACTTTTTGTAGCGTGTATACTACTAAGTGTTATCATATTCGGAGAACGGAACTGTACTCTGCTTCGAGTCAACTTGATACTTCCCTAAGCAATATAAGTGCTACCGAGGAAGGGACAACGAACACACTAATACTTACTCATGGTAACGAAGTCGATCTAATCCTTAATCAACACACATCCATATCCAGTCTGGGACTAGCTGACGAAGAGCATCTCGACATACCGACGTGGGAGGAGAAGGTTTGGATGTACATTACATCATTACGAAGAAACATCACTACATAACAAGGAATTCGAATTATGGAGTACATCACCCCCGAGAGCTCGGCACCTCCACCTACCTGCGGTGTAGCGGAATCCTCTGACAAAAAAATAAAGGCCAGCAAAAGCCCTTCTCGTTCGCCGGTATCTGACTCCGATAGCTCTATAAAGACCGATAGTACGGTAGACGATAGGATGGTCTTGTGGCCACCAGAACTGCAACATTGGTCGTATTTGGGAGTTCTTAACGATGGTAAGTAGATTTGAGCATTCGAAATCTTGGTCATTATGACGACGCTTTCAGCTCTCTTGGCTTCAAGCAACTCACATTATCTAAGCCTCCGGAAATAAATTCCTAAGAGCGGGCGGACGATCATCAAAAATGAGTAATGATCGCATGTATTGGCAATTCGGGGATACTTTCAGTTATGACCACGATGGTAACTTGTTGGGACTTTCAAGCAATAGCTGCTCAGTTTCGTCTCCCCGTGGTTTAAACCCAACACTGTCCAAATACTTGGAGGCTCCACTAAGAGAGAAGATTCCGGAACACGTGAAACTTTTCAGTCAGGAAAAGAATACGGAGATATTTCGCCATACTATTAGGTCTTTTGGTGGAATTGTGGAGTCAGAAAAACGAGCAGATGGTCGTATTCAGGTTTCCTTCTTTACCACCACAATTAGATTGGGATGAGTATCTTTCCTACTATACTACTCGAAGATTTTTGTGACTAGGCAACTGCTTACTTCTAGATTTCCGACAGGTGTAATCTTAGGGTGGACTTGGTTCTGGAAAGACGTTGTCAATAACGACACGAACAAACTACATCCGGGAAAGTCAGGATATACTGGTATTGCTCAGGTGAAAATCAACGGAGAAAAAACCACAACTATTCGAAGATACCAGCCTTTGTTTAGAGTAAGAACTTTCCCATATACTTGGAATTATTGTTAACAAAACATAGGAGTCTGAGCCTCAATTGGGTACCTTCTGCGCTTTAACATGGAACGGATATGCATATGTATATGGCCACGTAAAGCGCGATGTATACGACGTTGTCGTCGGTCGAATTCCATTATTACAAGATGCAAGAGACCGAAATGCATATAGATTTTGGAATGGGGAGCGATGGGGAAGGAATCTCTCAGAGGCAAAACCTGTATTCTCAAATATGCGTTCTGGTCAAATATTTCAAACCGATATGTTTGGTCAAGGAGGCCTATGGGCATTGTAAGGCGTTCTCTTATTTTCCACCTTTTGTTCATACTGCCAGCGATTCACAGAGGCTGTTGCACAAGTAGCATTACCAAAATAGGGGGGAATCTCACTTACCTTTAAAGACTGCTAACTGTCTAGCGTTGCAGCATAGGAAATAGCGGGGTAGAAAATCCAGCCAATGGCACGGAAATTCTGCTGGGACGGAGCAAACAACTCACTGGGCCCTGGATCGACATCCATTCAATATTTGCCATTGATACAAGGCCAGAAACGGCTTGCGTGTATCCTCACCCGTTCGTATAGCCTGTTCTACAAATCTCAACTGGGGACCTTATACTTTCCCTAGTTGATCGAGATCCTGATTTAGGCACTTGCTAATTCATTCTTTGGTAGATGGGCAACCCTAAATCCGATGCTAAATACCGTAAGTGATTTGATGATTACTTACAACGACTCGAAGGATGAACGTGTAAAGGCCGTGATGATTCGGCTGAAGTCTGGAATTCTTAAAGACCTGGGCCCAGAGGAGATTCGTAAGACAAGCCGAGTGCTTGCAGAGAAGCAAGGGGATCATGAGAAGGACAAGGCTCGCAAGTGATGAGGATTTGAGGTTGGGTAGAGGACGACAGATTGTGGGAGACACTCGTCAGTATAGACATACCTCAGCCTGGAAAGATCAGGTTGTGTACTAGTTGGTATGACATATCAATCACTCAGAATATGTGAAGCATTCATTTAGTGGTATGTCTATATTAGCTAAAGGTAAGATCAAATAAAATTTACAAAGGCAGGCCAATACGTTACCGAGTAATGCTCAGGTTGAAGCGTTTGAATCTAATTTGGAATGGAAATTCGTCGTCGATCCAATGTCGTGTGGATTTTAAGGATTCCTCGAAGCTTCTGGACGTTGAGTTTAAAGTACAAGCGCTCTACTGGCATTAGTCAGCATTGATTGCACTTGTCGCCTCTTCAGCCGCATGTAAAAGTTTACAGCTTAAGCAAGAGGCAAGACAAGAGAACACAACACAATAGAAGACAGCTCAATCCACGTTGATTAAATATTCAACGTCATTTGATAACGCGTGCAAACAAGTCGATACTTTCATTTAGAGCTACAGCTTCAGCAGATTCGATCTTAACCGCCGTTGCGCATTGGATTTCTCTTGCTTTGATCTTTCATACTTCAACGCCACACTCTTCCACAACAACACTACATCACAATATACAATAATGGCGAACTACCTAGCCTCCATCTTCGGCACCGAAGCCGACAAAGTAAACTGCTCTTTCTACTACAAGATCGGGGCATGTCGACACGGCGACCGCTGTTCGCGCAAACACGTCAAGCCATCCTATTCCCAAACAATTCTGCTCCCCAATCTCTATCAGAACCCCGCCTACGACCCGAAGAATAAGATGAATGCGAGTCAGTTGCAGAATCACTTCGATGCGTTCTATGAGGATTTTTGGTGCGAGATGTGTAAATTTGGGGAGATTGAGGAGGTGGTTGTTTGTGATAACAATAATGAGTAAGAACCCCCAGATTTCTCAAACTCTTTGTTACATGTTCTCAAGACATGTCTTCCCCTCTTCCCCTCTCTTGTACTCTTGACAGCGGCCCTAATATCTCCATCTCCCCTTGAATCGTATTGAGATAGGAAATTGCTAACTCCCTCGGTGCTAGTCGTATGTCTTGTCTTACCTTCCCCTATACCCCTTTCTGTTTTGAAGAAAGTGCACTGATATGAAGGGAAATAAAAGATCTAATCGGTAATGTCTACGCGCGCTTCAAGTACGAAGACTCGGCGCAAAAAGCTTGCGACGCTCTCAACTCCCGCTGGTACGCCGCACGACCTATCTACTGCGAACTCTCTCCTGTGACCGATTTCCGCGAAGCTTGTTGTCGCTTAAACAGCGGAGAAGGATGTGTGAGGGGCGGTTTCTGCAATTTCATTCATAGGAAGAATCCGAGTGATGAGTTGGATAGGGAGTTGGAATTGAGTACGAAGAAGTGGTTGAGGGAGAGGGGAAGGGATGAGAGAAGTGCGAGTAGGAGTCCGAGTCCGGAGCCGACGAGAAAGAGATATTAGGGAGTTGGTTGTGAGGGAGATCAAGCCTTGATTTTACGGGGTGGGGGTTATGAGGGAGGACAGAGAAAGCTTTGATTTGGTCGTAGCGGAGGATGGACAATTTCAGAGACGATACGAAAATGGAAGAGCAGAACAAGTGGCGACGCAATCTGAAGAGCTGCAATGGGGTCATAATCCGGCGTTAGTAGGAATTCTCTGGCTATTACGTTTGGGAAAATTAAGATATGTGTATTATAGCTTTGGCAAAAACGCCTTTTTAAATTAAAAAGCTATCGAGAGAAAAAAAAAAAAAAAGCTTCCTGAAGTCTTAATGCCCTAAGTTTTTTTTTAGTTTTTTTCTTTAAAAAAAGAGGCCCCTTTCCATGGTGAAAAAGAGAAATCATATCCATAATAAGTAGAGAGGTAGTGTGGTGTATGTGTCATTTTGTAACTCAGGCAGGACATTATTCAAGTCCAAACAACCACATTAGAAAAAGCTCAAGTTCAACGCCAGCCTGCCCTTTCTAAATCTCCATAGCCCCTTCCTTCGTCACCCTTTTACTTCATCCTTGCGCATCTACAAATTCATCAATACTTCCCTCGTCTGTGTCTTTCCTTCTCAACACATTATCCTCAGGCAGAGCACCTTTGATATCTGAGAAATCGATGAGTGAGCCTTGGTTCTCTTTCTGTGCTGTGCTGGTTGCTCTTAACGTCTGTTCCAATTCTGCTTGTGTTGTGACTGTAGTTGAATTTTGCTCGAAATCAATGAGATCGTTTTGAGATTGAGCGGGTGATGTAGGAGTGATTGTGGATTGTGATGCTGTATGGTGATGCTGTGGTGGGATAGGATTCTTCTGGCTTGTTTTTTGGCCTTTGACTATAGGGGTTACTGCTAGAATTTGTTCGGTTTGTTTTTCAGGTGTTGAACCGTCACTGTGAATTGTAAGTACATAATTTCAGGGCTGAATATTAGGAGACTCACATATTTGCATTTAAGATCCAATCCAGATCTTCTTCTCCTTCTTCTGGACCTCCTGGGCCCCCTTTCACTTGTCTGAATAATCTAGGATGCCAATCAATCCCTTCTTCAACTCTCTTGGCAGCCTCGTCTCTCTGCATATCTTCGATTTTAGTCTTCTCGTCCGTCGCTACTTCGTGATTTCGCTCCTTAACAGCTCTGGCTGTCAGTAACCATAATTTTTGTGACTCCCGATCTTCTTGTTCGTCTAGAGATCGCACTAATGGTGGCGTTGGCTTCGCCTTTGTAGCATTGAAAAGTAGGTCTTTCTTCCCCGTCTAGGATCTCGCATTAGCCTCCTCTCAGCATGCCAAATGTGAAAAGTCTCAAGATATACCTTCAAGTTCTTTAAAAACATCTCTCCATTCCACATCCCTGAAAGCTCAAAAAGAGCCTCACCAGTCTTGTCGTTTTTGATTAAACCTCCAATAGCATTGTATGTTCCTCCAAAATATCCCTTTGTCTTGAATTCGATATCTGCACTCAAACCCAGTTCAGGACATCTGACAAAACTGTGATCTCCAAGCTCATATTTCATCTTGCCAAAAAGAATTCCTCGCGCATACATATTTGGTTGTGTGAGGATGCTAGAAAGTGCCTAAGTCAGACTTGGCCGTTGTAGAAAGGTATACCGGGACCTACTATCTCTCCCCCTTGGGACCCTTTCCTCTGTTCAAAAACCGCAATATGGCAATGCCTTCCATCAAACTAGCCGCCGAGTTCCCTAGGAACTTACTTCGTGGCTTTAGGCAACCATCGATTCGAATATTATGATCTGGGGCCATGTAGAAATAACTTGACTTCGGGGGATGATGTGATGTCTGTTCGGAAATATAGTAACCCCTCGTCTTGTCTGGGAATTCCCAATAGCATGTGAAGGTCTCCCCTAGGATGGGATTGAGGGGCTTCTTAACCCCTCTAGAATGTACGTCAGCATGCAATACTGGCCGGGGAATTTGAGAGAGGCCTACGGTGGTTTGATATGCCATCCACTCAAGTAGAATTTTACCACCGAGACGAATCTGTCTATAGGATCTTCGATCTCGGGCATAGGTAGTAACGTTTCGGGATGTGCCATGAAGCTGTATACTGTCAGTATTATATATCAACCTTTTGCATACCCCCAAACCAGACGCACTTTGTGATTCTTTCCAGCATACTCCTCGGCTCCAGAATAAATGTCGGCAGCACAACTCGACTCAGATCTGCACCCGGCCGAAGCTGCGAGATGATATGTGAAAGAACTAAGAGATCTCATCAGCCTTTCGTGCCTCTCGCCTGAGCGCGTATTCTGTGTAGTCCTCACCATTTCCCTGATCGGGCTCAACGACTGTAGTCTCATCCTCGGGATCGGAGATTTTCGTTTCATCGATAGAGGACCTAGTGCCTGTCCCTCCCCGGCTTGTTAGCAATCTTCTCCTCCTCAATATAGTGGGAGGTGGGAATAAAAGAACACGGCAAGGAAATAGTGACATACTTGCCCTCGAGTCCCGACGGTGAGAGTGCCCTAAGCTGACCATTTTCAATATGTTGTGCTTAAATTTCAAGGATTTCCTCAAAGGATGTCTTTTATAGATTTATCGGTATCCAGGCCGAAAGACTATGTCTGCAGTCAGAGGCTGTTGAGGAGGCAAAATGACAAAAGGGTTCCTGTTGATGGTGCTCTAGGCTAGCCAGGCAGATGACGTGAAGCAGATTTTAGGAGGTTAGGCTGCGCTGAAAAAACGGGTGGCAGGCTGGTGGGTGTGGTATTTTTTGGGAGCGGAGGAAAGACAGAAAAGTTACCGACATTTTTAACTCCGTCATCGTTTGCGTGTCATGCCAGCCTTGTCTATCCCCTTTAGACGATATAGAATATAATATTCTAGTTGCTTGCCTAACGACATTCTAATTCCTTGTTTGATTCTTCTCTCTATCTCAATAGTCTTGCCTATCGGTTCCTTGCAACTTTTAGAACGATACGAACGGATAGCTACTCAGCTTGCCTTTAAACTTTTATCTCTCTCTCTCTTTATAATATTTTATAATTTACAATACAATATACTTATCTATGCCTAAGTAATATATAATCACCAAGCGGTGAACTTTCGAGGGGTGGCTCTTTGTGGCGCTTTTGCCCCCCTTCTTATATCAATTCTCGCTAACTGAAAGGGGGTAAGTAACGATTCCAAGAATTCTTAACCTTTGTGCTGTAGTTACCTGGCAAGTCTGCTTCTCCCTTGCAAATATAGTATTACTTTGTGATCGCACTAGTTTGTAGATTCATACATGATGATTGCTTGCTACTTATTTAGGCATGATTTATTTTACACCACAATACTTCATTTCTATTGAGTACGGCTTGAATCTCAAACACTAATCCCGGACATTAAGTACGTATTAGTACCACGGATCTTTTGGATGTTAGGACATTCCGCACGGCTGTTATCGACCAGGGAATTTGGAAATAGTCTCCATTTATCTTACCCCCGAGTCATGAAGGAGTCATGAAGAGAAAGAAGGTACTAACCGAGAATCGTTACTTTGTTTAGAAGAGAGGTAGCAGCCAAAATGGTAAATTTACTTGGTTATTACAACGTGTGATTGTGAAAAAGCTGCTATATAGACAGAATACATGATTATGTGCGTATTGTTTCCAGGTCCATTCCTAATCCGCTCGACCCCTAGTCATAATGTAACTCATTCCCATCCACTTGCACCCATTTTACTCCAGCCGTCTACCAATACATACAAAGGGGGCAACCGCAGTTGCACACCGACGGACTTTTGCTGACTAAGGAAATTCGTTGCTTGCTTGATTGAGTGAATAGTTATTAGAGAAGAAAGGCCATGTCAACTGTGGTCCATTGATGTCGCTCGACTTCTTCCATCCACAATTTCCGCCGCGCTACCTAGAAAGTCTGGGTTGTTTTCTGCTGCATTGACCGTATGAATGCTGTGTTGATTCACATACCCTACACTTGTTGGCCGATCCTCTCGATAATCCGAAAGATGTCTTGAATGTCCGGCAGACGCTGGTTCCGGAGGCTCCATGCTCGACTGCGCAGAGTTTATGGAATGACGAGCTGAGTTAGAGCGTTCAAACGGAAGCCGTGAATCAAGACGTGAATCAGCAGATATCTGAGGTTTATGTCCACGGCTACTGCCTGGGGGAACCGTAAGATCCACACTCATTGACTTCCTCCTAGAACTTTTCCTGGGTACTGAGGGAGCTCTTGATGGAAGTCCAGGAACTAAGGGAACATCTGTATAATCTTCTGTTGCAATTCGCCTCGAGCTAGCTTTCGATGGAAACCTGCTCGGTAACTCAATCCCGTTATCGGATATGTTAAGTCCTGGGAGCATTGGAGGAACATCCGAGATTCTGGTCATTTCAAAATCACCATCGTCATCGTGATATTCCCCTTCGTCCTCGGACTCTAAAGAACTGACCAGACTATGACGCTCCAAAGTCCCATCAACAGGTGCTGGTAAGGTATTGGCTGGCTTAGATCTGATATCTGCCTCCTCCTCTGAATCAGAATCGATTGGGCCATTGCGAACCCCTCCAGTTGTAACCGGTATTCCTTCTGGCGGTGTCGCCCCTCCTTGAGCATTCATGGCTTTCATTCCTGGTGGCATTCTCGAGCTTCTTACAACCTCAAAGCCTTTCCCTTTTTCTTTCGTCTTTCCTTTGAAGATTCCCTTGAACCACCCGGCCGCCGAAGCAGGAATACTGGTAGGATCTGCTGGACCCGTTTTGATCCTGCGGCTCGGGGTGTTGGCATTCAAAGCCGGCCCGCGAACTCCGTAATAGAAGTCGACCTCTCGCGTAGTATAATCCGCTTTCGATCTTCGCGGGTTTTCTGCACTCTCTGGTTGCTGGGCCGTTGGGCTATCGCGGCCGGAAACAGATGGACCTTCAAAAGGTTCGACATTATCTGCAGGTCCTGCGTCATTCTGACCACTCCATCTCCTGCTCCAATCCCCACTAGCCCAGGAACCATGACTTCTTGCACCAGGCGAGTATGCGTCTACTGTAGGCCGTCGAAATCGCGGGGGCCGATAATATGGATCTGCTGTTTCCGCCGTGCTAAGCCCTATTGCGGGACCTCTGTTTCGTGCTAAACCAGAAGGGGCTGCTGCAGCTGCAGCTGAAGGCAGGAAAGAAAATGTACTTGGTTCTAACGACGGCGTAGTAGTATATGAGGTTGGAGTACCACCCAGTGGTTGTACTGGGCCAAAAGGATCTGCAGGATCAAGAGGACCACCACTTTGTCTGTTGAGCAATACACCCGTGCTCCCAGCAGATTGACTTCGGTTCCTACCACCTTCCATAATGTAAGACTTTCTGTCGGCTTCAGAATCTAATATGGCGGCGCTAGATAACTGACTTTGCCGTGACCCAGCATCTCTGCGAGGCAGTCGTCTTGATAGTTGCCGCATACCGAAAACTCTAACCAACCCACCCCTTGCCGCACCATGCTCATCTCCACCAGCACCAGCCATCCGAGCTGCAACTTCAACGATCGTTTGTATGGCGTTCAGCAAGAAGCCAAAAACGAGTACAATGGCATGCATCAGCAGAATAGCATAGCCAATCCATCCTTTTGGACCATCAGCTACACCAAGGGAGGAAGCAAAAGCTATCATTAGGAGAATAGAAGTAAATCTTAGTGCTGCAAAAAAAGTATGATAGGCGTTCATCGACGTTGGAGAGTGGAAGGGGTGAAATGAATAAAGTGTCAGAACTGTGATAACTTCGCAAATAGCTAACAGCACTAGTTGAGCTATGCCCGAGGGTTGCACAGCGCCTATAGCAATTCCACGCACAAACGTCAGAAGAACAGGCACAAGCGCAAACGGAGCAGCATTGTCGGAGTATGTGTTATATAGTGATCCGTACAGGAGCACAGTGGGTAGGTCGTCGAAAAGAAACGACTTTGGTCTCGTAGTCGCGATGAGGAACAACAGCCATACGGCAAACCCAACGATGATCACCAGCATGATCGCAGCCAGAGCAACTGTAAATGCAGGTGACGAGGTAGCCACGACCAGTTGGAACATTGATAATGCGACGATAGGGAGTAGAAAATAGTTGAAGACAATGCGGATAACGTTCCCAATGGAAAATGGCATGTTCTTTGCCCGTAAGTCCTCTTCCGGGGTGCTCTTAATTTGGCGATACATCCAGCGCAGAGCAAAGCCAACTTGAATCAAAACCAGTACTGCTGCAATGATGACCAAGAGCCAAATCGCCATACCGGCCCATACATCATCAACCTCACCCATCCCCACCAGTTGGCGTAAATTGTCCAGACCATAGCTGCCATGAGTGACATATATGCCGTCGACTAGGCTATCATCCGACGTTCCGCTCACAAAACTGTGGTTAAACATGAGTGCTGACCATGAAACTTTGCTGACAATGGGTTGATAGAAGCCAGGATAGTTCAAAGTCAGGCCCCCAGTCAGAGCCACGAATTGAATGTATTGTAAGCAGTCACCAAAGCCAGGGGTGACCAAACGAAGGAGATCAGCATCTCGGCCATAATTTGTCGTCCATCGGAAAGTATCACCTGTTCCCCACGGACTAAAGACGCCTGCAAAAGCCGTTGCAACTCCAACTGCTATAAGAACCACCAAAGGCAAAAACTTGACGACCCCGGTTAAACTGCTTCCAATGTCTGGTGTGATATTTGCCGAAATGCACCCAATAGAGGTGGCATCAGCATCACCATTTACTATCGAGAGTGTTGCTGTAAAGGTCGTGAAGGCATAACTCGAGTAGAAGTCGTTGCTGAAACCGAAGTAATAATACGAGAATGGGTCGCTCCTAGACATATAAATTAGGATCCGACCAAGCTTCACATGTAGACCTTGAACAACCTACGTATTTGTTACATTGAAGACAGGGCCAAGAGGGCACTCTCCATTCTGGATCTGATTGCAGAAGTCTTCGGAATGACTAAACGGCTCATAAGTCAGAACATTCACCTTGTTGAAAAGCGTTGTAAGCTTCTTCAGCGATGTATCAGGTTCATCTTCTATCTTTCCGTTTGTAGAACTATTGCTATTCCAGTACCCTGTGTCGGTGGAAGGAGGAAGTGCTTGATTCGTACTTTGGCCTGTAACGTTTCCAAAGACTGTCACATTCAAAGAGTGGGTGGATTTCTGGGTGTCGAACTTCGCATCCAAAAATTTGGGGACAAATTGAATGCGTATAGGCGTATTGTTTTGATAGCTCTCGGAGAGACAGTTCGTGAAATCGATCAAGACCGCAGACGTAGGGACAATCCAAAGACTGGCAAGCAATATCAATACCATTCTCAGTGTGTAAAAAGAGTGCGTGGGAGACATCCTGAAGCGGGGAGCGTTTGCAGGATTTCGGAATCGAAACAGCTGATTGCCGCATGAATCGAAGCCATTCGAATGACTGTGTGGTGGATAGGCACTCTCGCCTGGGTGTCCTGATTTCCTTGAGTCCGCCGACATTATCGCTATGTTAATCCATCCGCCCGTTCGATCATGGTTACCGAATTCCTTGATGACCTGAGCTTCGTATTCCAACTTGTGTGGCATCAGTAGCACGAGATGCCCCCAAAAATGAGTGTTAATCGAGCCTATGCATACGAAGAGTGCTGGCAGAGCTCTTTCAAAACGCCATGGTGAAATAGTTCGGCATCGACAGAAACGTTGTAAAGATCTTGCGGATCGAATTTGTCGGGGCCTGTTTTCCTTGGTTGCTGGCTAGGTCTGAAACTGTGAGGATTTGGTGGATTTCGTTACCGCTAAGGGAACGACGGGTTGGATCTACGCCACTCTAGGAGAAAATACCTGGGCTATCTTGGCAGAAAATATGGAGAATCCATAAACTCGTATTTAAAGCAAGGGTCCTTTGTCTACCCAATGAAGTGTGCTGTGTCTACATTTAGATCTTAACAGAGGTAATTTCCTCGAAGGGAATTGCACTTACTGCGTATGAACGCATACATATATTGCTGCACATATATGGTGCTACCATCTTGCTTTGTTTTCATTACGTCTTCATGCAAAACAAGCTTCTCGGCTTTAAAGTTTCTGGGGCTGGTGCTTGTCCAAAACCTGTACACCGGGATCGTCTTTCGGCAGGATACAAAGGGGTTCTGTCTGAGCCAAGCTCTGTGTAAAAATTACTCAGGCCATTTAGACATTCATGGTTGAGTTTTCATCTGAAGGTGGGTTTAGATCACTTCAGCTCGAACGTCAAGAAGATACCCAGGTTCTCCAGAGGCATTTTTGAGGAGGCTATTGTCAGTTTTGAAAGGGTCCAGTTGGTGAGAGAATGTGGAGGCGAAGCGTCAAGAACGCACTATACATACGAGTCATTATATTACGAGGTACTTAGCACTTCAGTTAAAATCAGGATTGGATTTAATTGGCCCAAAGGGTATGTATGTAGGCTCTTTTTCGAGATGCCTCTCATCATTCATTATGCTTGTAACTCCCACAATGGTATCATCCGCAAATGCTACACGCCAATCCATCAAACGCCAATGTTCTATGTGCTGTCCCTTTCCCTGCCCGAAGCCTCTTTTATCTTCGTACAGACCCCATCCTTGATGCAATCCTCGTTGGGGCAGGCAATGCTTTCGAAAATCTGTCTCGTTCTGCAAAAGATTAGCCTCATCCACTATCCTCAGAGCCAAACGGTTCCTTACCTTCTTCGGAATCAAATATTATCGTAACATCGTCATGCTCTCCTGGATAGTCGGGCATATCCAAATTGAGAAACCCACTATCCGTTACAGCATCTCCCTCTCCTCGTCCCTTGGGCATCGAAAATTTGCAGTCCACAATTCGAAGGCCGATCTTCCCGCCGCGACTGAGGGTCTCAAAAGTATCTGTTGACTTCAATGCAAACCCCATACAATCTCCATGACCTGAGAAATTGAAGTTAGGACCAGCAAAGAAGCTAAGAATTGAAAATACTTAGAAATGATACGTACTGAAATTCTCAAAGAAGGCAACCAATTGCACCATCTTTTCCTTCTGAACGACTTGCAATCGAGTCGTGGCAGCATCCCATCTCTTGTAAATAGGAACCACCATTCTTCGACGCGAAATTGAGAATGATGCTGCTCTTCCATCAAACAACACCACGAAGCCTGTTATAGCGGCCTGGAACGAATGTAGGTCCTGCAAGCTGGGAAAGACATATGTTCGGACGGTTTCCATCTTCGCAATGGCTCTAAGCGTTTCAGTAAAGACATGAGGTGATTGGGCAGCTGTTTGCTGGGATACCACGATGGTCATATCTTCTTGTGGGCCACGCAGAATCTTAAGCTCATTCAAAGTCCCGACATCTAATCGCAATTTCAATTCGCCGGGTCCAATGTTGAATCGATCGGTCAAACTCCCGGTTCTCATCTCCATCACTACCCGCAAATGCTCGGAAAGAACCGTCTTCGTGCTTTGCAGATCTTGGGCGTCTTCGTTTATAACCCTTAGGTTTTGCCAGTCCAATGCATTCAGATGATTCGGGCCCCCTTGAACTTTTCCTGCTATACCAAAAGACTTGATTGCTATTTGAGAGAATACCATCTCCTCTTTTCCCAAAACACTGCCGATAAGCAACGCGTGCAATCGAGTACGGTCTTCAACATTATCAAAAGTGAAAACCATCTTTGCCTTCCCTTCATCCACTTTCAAGAGAAGTGCAGGATAATCTCCTTCCCCACGCAGAAATCCGAACTGAATGGCGAAATCAGGTGACATCGTTTGATTGATCCCCCTAAGGTTCTTGATCTTGGTACCGGTGATCAGAGCAATACGAAAACCACGATGCGTTCTTCTTGGACCTGTAGCTGCTTTTTGGACGATAGTCTTCTCAAAGAGTTTCACTTGACATTTTGCAAAGGGCTCCGTTGGGAATGTTTGCGGATCTTGATCAAAACACTGGAAAGACCTGACTGTCGTCTCGAACACAATCTCTTCATCTTCCAATGGAATCATCGTCGCCCGGGTTATGTTTTGGAATTCGAAAATTCCTTTAAGATTTCTAAAGTCGTGTTGAGAACAGTTGAGGCGGAGCTTAAAACCTCTGGGAAGCTTCAAGTCGAGAGTATTGTTACTTGATGACCACGAAACGTCTTCCCACGTTGGCCCATGACCCCGCTCTTCCTGTATGCACATTTTGAGCGTACCTGCTTGATTTGCAATCAATAGTCTTAAGCCCTGCTCATGGTGTGAACGAGCGATGGTCAGTAGACAAGTGCAATGGTAATTTTGCGACTCCCCATCCTCCATTAAAAATGTGTCCGCATATAGGCGTCCATAGGTGTAGGTAGTCATGCTATCACCCAACGGGAAAGCCTGGAAATGATATTAGCCAAGTGTATTCGGCTAAGGAAGTCGAGCAAAAATTTCACTCAACACCCTCTAGATGTTCCACACGATCTGAAGCATTTAACGCAGAATATTTCGCATTCTTAGCAACATTGAGCTTTCAATGTTTCAAGATAGTTGGAGCATTTAGAGAGGCAAATGATATGACAGAAATAGAGATTGATCTAATTAGAACAATTCTACTAGGATGTTCACTGCAGAACAAATGCCAAGAAATATAACATGAAGAAAAGTGGATTAGAAAATGAACATACCTCAGAAAGAATAATGGCAGAATTTGGTCTTTGGAGTGAGACCAAGAATCTATTACCATCTTCTTGAACCCACACTGAGGTGTCAAGTCCACGGAGGAGCGAAGCACTCTTGTCTTCGGGAGGTAGAAAGTTATTACGCTTCATAGACATGGTTAGTTTTCTCAAACCTGAAACCACAGCCTGCCTTGCTTCTAAAACGTCTGTATTCTGTGACTTCAAGTTTTGACTCTGTAGTTCCGGAGATTTTATTGTGATCTTTTCAACTAGCCAGAAAGCTTTAGCAAGATCTGTGTAGGCCTGCTGACGCTTAAAAATATTGGTCTGTTGGGCTTCTGGATTTAAGGGCTTCTCCCTGATGGTACTTTCGAGGTTCAGTCTTCCTCCGAGAAACCACCACAAAGCGGCTCTTACAAGCTCTTCAAGTGAACAATCTGACAATGGTCTGACAGATTCGGCCGATAAACGGAAGAGCGTGAAGAGATGCGCTGTCCGAATACTAAACTCATGGAGGGCCTCATCACCCACAGCTATGGCAGTCTCTTGTAAGTTCAAAGTTGGAGCTCTCGTAAAAGCTGTCGGGCTGTCGGCGGTACTACTAGAATTAGGGATGAGAGATTTGGAGAAGGGAGAAACAACCTCTCCAGTGTAAACTGAATTCGATTCTCCCGTGGTCAATGGCGTTTGGAGTCTACCAGGGTTCAACGACGCTGGAAATCCAGAAGCCGAGGCCATGTGAGCATTCTTCATTGTATTCAGTCCTACTTCGTCAAGTGGGGGTGATATGAAATCAGTCGAACTGGCTGACCCAGAAGACGCCGCATCTATTCTGTTGAATTGCCCCGAAACAGCACGTATAAAAGCTTTGCCTTCAGATGCACGCATCTCCGCCTCAATTTTGGCAGCAGATGGATCCAACGATGAATTTCGCACGTGTCCTGGCTTGCCTCCATCTCGGTATGGCAATACATAATTCTCATCTCGAGAAGAACTCGTTTGCGTGCCTCTGATAGATTCTGCGCCCGTCTGAATACGCCGTAGTCCTGGATGAGGAGCGTCAGAGGAATCTAACAGTTCTCGGGGTGTGTCATTTCCGGCCGCCCACCCTTCTTTGTGACCATTCGAAGATAATGGTGGTTTAGGCTGCCGGTCCTGAGGGTGCGTGGCTGCCCTCCTTCTTGATATATCAAAGGTTGGTGACTCGGCCTCGTCGCCACCTTCTCCTATAACCTCCGGTTGTGCATCTGTAAAACGGACCACCAGGCCTTTTCTGCTTCGTTGCGGGCTGGCAGATCGATTTCTCCTCCAAGTATTTATCTCGGTGGCACTAGGCCATCGATGTGTATTCGTTGTGTCGATTCTTCCGAGGGCGTGAGGGGTAGATGTTGACGTTGGAGATGGTGTTATGTACAGCTTGTCCGATGGCCCATGAAGAAAGGCAGATACATCAGCATCAGTCTGGATATGCTTCTCCTTCCCAAACAATTTACGTGCAAAGCGTGCCTTGGAGGGTCTCTGGTCCTTCACATCTTCCAGCTCCATCTCCACCCCTTCTGCTCAATGCATGTAAATTCGGAAACCCAACAGCGTGAAGCGAGAATAGCAGGGCAATCAGGAGGACTGAGAGAAAGACGATTGAGAAGCGTCTCTGTGGAGTTGGTTGTTGGGTGATTCACCGATCATAAGAGTTTGGTTCTGGGCTGTGTATGTATGTATTCGACCTACCATAACACGAAGAAATGGTAGCGGGAAAGAAAATGGAGGATTGCGGCACAGAATGGCCGTGTCTGCGCTTGATTGAGATCGAATTCAATGAAAGGGAGTTGTGGATTTGTAGTCCTGGACGCGTTTCACAGTTGGTTTGTTTTTGCGGTGACTTTTCTGTGGAGATTTGCTGCGCTGAAACAAGAAATAATTCGGCCAAGCCTTACTTATACAAACCTCTCCATTCCATTGACGGAGAGCACTTTCACTCCTTCTCCGCTAACATTCGGGAATCCGTTCTCTCGGAGATCCCAACGCTCCGTAGGATCTGAGTGAGGTATTCACAATACAACATCGTCTGTCCAGCCATCAGTGGGGAAAGCCGGCCGTGATTCAAGTTATCTCCTCTCCGTGAATGCTCAACTCAACTCTTCCTCGGGAAGACTATTCATGAGCAAAAACATAAGGCGGTGCATCGAAGGGATAATTAATCACGTAAAGCAAGCCGGCTGATGGCTATGTACATGCTCACCGATACTACCAACAAGGCAGTGTGTGTGCGTGGCCTACCTAAGCACCATCAGATGTCGATCGTTCACACTTTGTACAAAGCTTATAACCACCAACAGGGTCCGTCCATAACATCTACAGCCGATCAGCAGCAACATCTTTCCTCTCTTGCGTTCCTTGCAACGTGAATTTATACTGCCTTTTTCTTCATTGTTTCCCGAGTTGCTTGGGCAGTGGAACTTCAAGCATGAATTGTCCCCAAACCCAAAGGACGAATGCCTTTCGACGGCTTGTGATACCCTGTTCTCATCGTCCAACTCCAATTTCGAGATCCATGATGTCCAGGAAGTGAAGTGCGTGGCGGGTGAGGCTCAAAGGACAACCATGTCCAGCTCAAAAGAAGAGGTGGGACAGCTGAAGCCATCGTCCTACAGATATATCCCTGCTGCTATCCACCTCGCCGGCCAGTCGGGGTGGCAGACACACCAGAAGATCGCTGCAAGGATGACGAAGTATTGAATTCGCAGGAAAAAGCATCATCGATCAAGGCTCAAGCTCTCTTTTGGCGCGCATGCCACATAAACTTGATTTCTCGCACATGAATTGGGCTTTTCTTGCCTCAATTGAATGAGATTTATTTGCTCCTCTTCACTGTAAAACTTGGTCATCAAACCGCAACACAACACCACTCATTGGGAACACAGATGCCTTTTCCCCCTCTTCTGAAACCAAGGGTCCATCCATAACATCTACCTCTCGAAATTGTTCCGTCTAGGCGTCTAGGCCTACCTATCTATCTACCAGGTAGACTTCTACATACTTACCTAGCCCCCCTACTCCAAACCCCCGGTCACTTACCCCAGCAACAGCAACCTCGCCAATCTCAATCTTCAACCCTTCACATTTATTGGTGTTGTCTGAACCACCTATATTCCGCGCAAGCTTCTTTCTCTTGAGCATATTCTATCTTTCGATTTCACGACGTCCCGTCGGCGTCGGCGTCGGCTTGATACGGGCTTCATTTCTACCCCTCAATCCCATTCCGACAATCCCAATTGAGCGTGGAAATGCAATTAACTAACGGTTTGGAGGGGGAATTGAAGCAGCAAGGAGCTGTGGAGGCTGCTCAAAATCCAGAAAGCTCAGTAACTGCCAATGACGCCCAGCAGAAGATTGTTGAAGAGAGCAAAAAGGCAGGTGTTCCGGCATTTACATTTAATCCAGATGCTAGTCCTGAGGAGAAGGCCGCACAGGCTCGAGCTGTAAGTATCTCACTCTTGCATTTATGCGGGCATCATACTGACCGCGGTTTCCATAGCGCGTACCGGATAATTTCCATCATGAACACAAGTCAAAAGGCGTCTCGGTGGCAACAGATATCGACGATGGCACACCGGGTGTTTATGACCTCCCCCCCCCTACTACGGCGGGAGCTCTCGCTCCTACGGTACCACCAAAGGATAAAGACGGAAAAGTGCTGGACCGCGCGGCCGGTGGACAAATAGATGCAGAGGATGAAGCTCGCTGGGTAGAGAGGGCCGGCTGGGCTCCAAGATTTGGCAACGGAGACGCTAGCAGCTCGGTAGAAGGAGACAGTCTTTTGGATCACCAGACCTGGGTTGAAGGAAAGCTTGCAGACAAGTTTTATGGAGGTAAGCAGATTCTGGAATTCCGAGTTTGGGCTATTCTAATAGGGTCCGCAGACTGGTATCAAAATACCGCCGTCATCATATTTGCGTGCCTCTCTTCTTGGTTCGTGGCAGTTCTTGGAGGAGGTCTTGGCTGGGTATTTATAATCATGGCTTTTTGTGGTACATATTATCGTACATCTATCCGGAGAGTACGAAGGAACTTCCGGGACGATGTTAATCGAGAACTCGCAAAGCATAGGTTGGAGACGGATACGGAGAGCTTGGAGTGGATTAACAGTTTCCTGGTGAAATTTTGGCCAATTTTTCAACCAGTGCTTGCAGAGACGATTATCAATTCGGTGGACCAGGTTTTGAGCACCGCAACACCGGCTTTCCTGGACAGTCTCCGGATGAAAACGTTCACCCTTGGCAACAAGCCTCCACGAATGGAGCATGTCAAAACTTACCCTAAGGCCGAGGATGATATCGTTTTGATGGATTGGAAATTTAGCTTCACTCCTAATGATCATGCCGACATGACTTCGCGCCAAATCAAAAACAAAGTGCGTATCATCAGATCTCCTAATTACAGTCCCCAATCTTGTAGCTTGTGCTTGCATCTACTGCTGCACCTTGCCAATGGTGGACTTAGTTGTCGTCGGACCACTGTGCCGCTTATCCTTAACCTCCCCTTGACTGAGTACCCCTGAGTGTTCCATGTTATTTGGCACATTTAGCTCTGAATGCTCCAAAATTTAGAAACATTCAGATGGACAAGTGGTCCCCAATAGCCCTTCAATACCAGTGCTTGCTCTCCTACCTAAAATATACAATATGTTCCCCGAAAGTGTCAAAATTGGGCAATAACTGACATCTCGATCTTCTACAGGTTAACCCCAAGATTGTTCTCGAAATAAGAGTTGGTAAAGCAATGATCAGTAAGGGATTAGATGTCATTGTTGAGGATATGGCTTTTTCTGGTCTCATGCGTGTTAAGATCAAGCTTCAGATCCCTTTCCCCCACGTAGAGAAGATTGAAATCTCCTTCTTGGAGCGACCGACAATCGACTACGTATGCAAGCCTCTTGGTGGCGAGACCCTTGGATTCGATATCAACTTCATACCGGGTCTCGAAGGTTTCATCTTAGAGCAGATCCACGCCAACATTGGTCCAATCATGTATGCTCCGAATGTATTCCCCATTGAAGTCGCGAAAATGCTCTCTGGGTCCGCAGTCGACCAGGCAATTGGTGTATTGGCCGTAACTCTTCACGGCGCGCAAGGTCTCAAGAATCCAGACAAATTTGCCGGAACCCCTGATCCATATACAGTGATCTCCCTCAACAATGGAGCTCCTCTAGCCCAAACTAAGATCGTCAAAGAGAATGCAAATCCAAAGTGGAATGAGACAAAATTTGTTATTGTGACGTAAGTTAGCTTCTCAATATCTTTGGGAGGTATGGGAGGAGAGTAATTCAATAAGCTTGAAGCATTCAACTTCTCAATGTCTTGAGAATTCTTGGGACATTTACCTTTAGCCCTCCTCCAAACCCCACTCTTTAATATAGTAATACTAACTCCAAAGTTGTGACTTGCAGATCCTTCAACGAGATCCTATCTTTACACCTTTTTGATTACAATGAGTATCGAAAAGACAAGGAGCTAGGCACGGCTATCTTTCCACTAGAGAGGATGCAAGAAGTTAGGGAGTATGAAAACGAGCAGCTCGAGGTGATGGCTAACGGCAAACCCCGTGGTGTTATATCTTCAGATCTTCGCTTCTTCCCAGTATTGCAAGGGCGAAAGCTTCCAGATGGTAAGCATGAGCCACCACCAGAATCAAATACTGGAATTGCGCGTTTCTGCGTCGAGCAGGCCAAGGATCTTGACGGCACTAAGAGTCTCATTGGCCAGCTCAGTCCGTATGCTATGCTATTGCTCAATGGCAAGGAAATCCATGTTTCAAAGAAGTTAAAACGAACCAACAATCCTATTTGGGATAACGGATACAAGGAAATTCTCATCACTGACCGGAAAACCGCGAAATTTGGACTTGTCATCAAGGACGATCGAGATCTGGGCTCTGATCCGATAATTGGAACGTATCAAATCAAGCTTGATGATATGTTGCAGCTGATGGAAAAAGGTCAGGAATGGTACACCCTCGCGGGCGCCAATTCTGGACGAGCCAAATTAACGCTGCAATGGAAACCTATTGCTCTTACGCAAGTTTTTCTCTTTCTTTTTCTCGATCTCGCAAGAAATATGGAAACATTTAAAGTCAGATGCTTCTAGCGCCTTCAACATATTCCTTCTATTTCAAATTTGGTGCATGGGGGTAAATGTCTTGAGGAATCTGAGGCGTTCAGGGGTTAAATGCTTCATACCTCTCGACACATTCTCCTCCTTCTCACCTTCTTTTTAGTTTAGCAATACTGACTATGAGGTCCCATTTATAGTGGCATAGGAGCAGGAACAGGTGGCTATGTCACCCCCATCGGCGTGATGAGATTCCACTTCAAAAATGCACGAGATCTTAGGAATCTTGAGACCCTGGGTAAATCTGACCCTTATGTCCGGGTTCTTCTCTCAGGAGTAGAGAAAGGCCGTACTGTCACCTTCCAAAACAACTTAAACCCCGATTGGGATGAAGTAATGTACATTCCGGTCCATTCGGTTCGCGAAAAGCTTATCCTTGAGGTTATGGATCAAGAAACGATCAGTAGCGACCGTACATTGGGAATGGTGGAAATTCTGGCCTCGGATTATATTGAGCAGGCTGAGAACGGCGAGTATATCGTACATGATAGCAAGGATCCACATGCCGCTGTATTGCGCATGCACGGCAAAGGGGCGCCCAAAGGAATCCTGAATTACACTGCAGCTTTTTACCCGTGTCTCAACGTTGCAGATCCTGAGGACGAGGAAGCTGCAAGAAAGAAATCTGCTGAAAGGAAATCTGCTGAAAGAGGTCGCATTTCCATGGATTCTGGCAAATCAGGAGTCCAGCAAGATGGCTCCAAGGTTGAGGCTTCCCTCGCCCAGAAGCTCGCAGAGGGCGAAAAGGAGCAAGAGGAGACCACAGAAGAGAAGAAGCTTCCTAAGATCCATCTAACCCCGGAAGAGCTTCTCAGATACGAGTCTGGACTCATTATCTTCAAAATCATCGAATGCGATCTCACGCGGAGTAATGTCCATGTCGAAATTCTGGTGGATGATATGGCCTTCCCGTCTTACTCGTCCTCAACACTCAGATCTAAGAAAGCAACCGTTGATGAGATTGGAGACTGTTTTGTTCGGGAACTCGACTTTTCAAAACTTACACTCCGCATTCGAGAGAAAGGAGAGTCTAAGGGTGATGAGAAAAAAGACCGCACTCTTGCTAAATTGACTGGCGCTACATTGGATACGCTGAAGCAATGTCTTGTACGTCACTCCCATTTGGTATTATTGTTGATTTCTACTAATTTACACAGAATAATCCCACAATTCTCAAGCTTAGGGATCTCGAGGGTGGCGTTAACAGTATCAAAGTCAGCCTGAAGTATATTCCTGTCAAGATGCAGCTCGATCCAAGCGAGAGTATTAATAACATGGGTAAACTTCGCGTGGACGTTCTTGATGCTACTGATCTGCCCTCCGCTGACCGGAACGGGTTCAGTGATCCTTTCTGCAAATTTGAGCTTAATGACCACTCGGTCTTCAAGACCAAGGTACAGAAGAAGACACTGCATCCCGCTTGGAACGAATTTTTTGAAGTTGATATTCCGTCGAGAACAGCTTCCCGGTTTTCATGCCGAGTCATGGACTGGGACTTTGGTGACAAGGCCGACTTTCTAGGAGCGGCAAATATCAATCTAGAATTGCTTGAGCCTTTCATGGCCCAAGAATACAATTTAGCCCTGGATGGCAAGTCAGGGTCCATTAGACTGAGATTGCTTTTCCGACCCGACTATGTCACTCGGTCGCGTCAAGGTTCATCAACGTTCTCCGGGACTTTTGCCGCGCCAGGCAAGATTGTCACCGGTGTTGCTGGAGCTCCTATCAAAGGAGTTGGTTTCGCGGCGGCTGGAGTCAGTAAAGGAGCTTCTTTCATTAAACGTGGCTTTAAGAGCAAGAAGGACGATGATCCCACCAATGGTTCCAATACACCAGAATCAGAAGATGTTGATGCTTCTGCTGCTACCAACGGCTTTAGCGCACCCAGACGTGCTAGCGGTCTTCCGACAGCTCCAGACATTGTTGCGCCAGTCACACCACCCGGAACTGCTAATGGTAATGGCCATACTCGCACTAAAAGCTTCGGCGGGTCATCTCTCCACAGCATAGCCGGTGTCTCACCTGGTGCGCCTCCTACTGGAACAGCAAACTTCACCATCATCTCCGCAAATGGCTATCCACCACCCTCAAACGTCATGGTTTACATGAAACAACTGGGCGGAAAAGGAAAAGTCATCCACAAAACCGAGCACATCAAATCGCCCTCAGGAACCGTGACTTTCAACGAGAAAAAAGAAAGCTTCAAATGCGCTTGCTCAGCAGACACGCAGTTCCAAATCCAAGTCAAAGCCCATAACATATTCGGCAGCGATGACGATCTTGGTGAAGGTCTTTTCTTCGTCGATGAATCCGGTTCTGGACAAGAGAAACATGTTAGAGCTGGAAGTGGAACGGTCACTATTAAGAGCAATTTCGTCATGAACTCTACTGAGAATGGGTCACTTGATAGTAGTCCCAAAGGAGGATTCAGAAGAAGCTTGCTAAGCAAGAAGGAGAATGGAAGGTCTAGTATGGCTAGTAGGGATGGTACTCCTACACCATCGACTACATAGGTAGATGAGATTCTAGACGAACCAGAATGATTAAAGGGGAAGGGGGCTAAATTTGTTCCTGGTGTACGAGACCAATCATTTCCTTACATTAACTCTCCATCTTTTCTCTCTCTCCCTCTTTTTCTTTTCTGGTTCTGGCTCTGCGATACCTTAATAGCGACAATGATAATTTCTTTCATAAACGAATTTCTTTTGTTTTTGCGTCTTATAGGGATCAGTCAAAACCACTACTACGATTACTAATAATAAACTCTCCTTTTTTGTGGCAAAAAGTCCTCTTCTTTCGTTGGGGGGAAATTTACTTAGTGCTTTCTAGTTAACAATGTCAAGCTGTAAACGAACTCTGTTGTAAATGTTTAGAGATCTTGATTGTGGCATGGTTAAAACACAGAGTTTCAAATGTTCAATGATAAGATTATAATATCCCAATTGATTACTTATGTTTCGGTCTTATTGAGAAATAAGTAGAAAAGTACCACCAAGTGATTACATGCAACGTCTTCCGCGGCTAATCCAAATCTAAGCCAGGTGCTACTACCTGGTATCCGTTCCATTCCATTTCAAAGGCAGTCCCCATCAAAACTCCCCAGTCGCCGAACACCATTAATACTCATTCATAGATATGCTCCAAGATGACAAATAAGCAAAACCAGTAAGTACAAATCCTCTAGCCAAAATGAGGCACAGGACATCGCCCTTGATTTTGTCCTCTATTCTGTCCAAACCATTCCTGAATACAGTGCAAATGGAACCTGCAAAAGCACTCTAATCGACCCATGGTTACCCCTGGTTCAAATTCCTCTAAACAAATCTGGCATTCTGCATTATCCTGACAATCTTTCTCTGAAGCCTTGTATTGTACTACCGCAGAACGCTGGGGAGTACGACCAGGTGTTGGTGAGGAGCTTGAACCGAGTGTAGCCTGTGCTCTTTCTGCTGTATGGGGGTTTGTCTGAGGGGGTGCTGATGAGGCTGAGGGCGCGGATGAGCTAGCGTGAATTGGAGGTGGAGGAGTAGAGGGGTTACTGCCAATTGAAAGGCCACCAGTTGCAGAGGTAATGCAGGCTGCTACGTGGGCTTCTCGAGCTAGTAGCGATGAAGTGGAGTATTCTTCATGACAAACAGGGCATCTATCCTCCTCGGAAACTTGGGGTCGGGGAGGTAGAGGACGTTCATTGTCTTGAGAACTTGAATTTCCGCCCGACCTACGAAAGAAGTTCCGCGGGCTTACCATATCGTTCCTATGTCTATCACGTCCAGTTCCAGTCACCTGTATTTCAGTCAGGAAGGATTCCGGAAACTCAAGAAATTAACTTACAGTAGAACTACGTGAACGAGAATTCTGAATATCCTGCAAATACCAATTCTGTAGTGCTTGGTTGGATCCGCGGGTTGATTCGTTGGTGCTTCTTCTTGGAGTGCTTGAAAGGTGTGGTGGTCTTGGGTAATTCTGGAGTATTTCTTGAATAGTGACCCTTTCGTCCCCGTCCCTAGAAGATGTTGGTGTAGGTCTAGCTGCAGAAGGTCCAGAGACAGGAGATGTGACCACCGAGCTTGAAGCAGACCTTCCGTGATATCTCTGAGAATGATACCCAGCCTCGTTGCTCTGGGTGGTTTGATTCGTACGGTTTATTTGGGGAGGCGCAATATTTGGGTCAGGGACGCAAGGATTGCAAAGCCTAACGCGTTCACCACCACCGAATTCAAGAGAATTTGTCGTATGACCTTCGCCGTTAGGGTCCAAGAAACGACTGTAGCTTACAGGATTAGGTGGAACCGAGTTGCTTGTAGGAGGCTGCACAATATATTGGTAGGGAATTGTGATCCTGTGGGGACTGCACGAATTGCAAACAACTCTCCCGCATTTCCTATCATCATGTCAACGTAATAATTCCAAGAGTTAGGAACATGACATGAAAAAGAGTCACCACATACCGACAATGGTGCTTCCGATTAAGCCAATTAAACCATGAGCCACAAATAGGACAGCTGGTAACCTCAGAATCTGGTTGCCATCTAGGAACAACAAACTCTGGGTAATTCCTATCCAGCGCACGTCGATTATCAGCTGAGGAATTGCCAGAAAGTAGCGGTACTAGACGATCGCTATGTTCCGAAGAAGCAGGGGATGATGATCTGCGATTAGAAACTATTGACGTGTTCGATGCATTGCTAGAGTTTCTATCTCGTTCAAGGCGTTCAGGATTGTTGACTGGTAGCTGTGTTGCTCGACTAGATCTTGTTTGTCCTGAGCTTGAAGAGACGTAAGAGCTTCTTTGACTTTCATGGGTCATACTGCGTAAGGAAGGAACAGAGGTTCTTTCAGATGCATTTTGGGCAAGAGCTCTAGAATTATTCGAAGCAGCTTCGGGGGCAATTGCCGCAGATGGTCCAAAATGACTCCCACTTGACTGTGAATCTATACCAATATTGCTACTCTCGATATCTCTCCCATCTCGAATCACTCTGACAGAATTTTTCCTTGTGTTATTGCCGATAGTTTGCTCTTCTCCTTGTGTTCGTTGCCCTCCGCGACTTCTTCCCACGGACTCATTTGTACTTCGTTCAGGGGCAAACAAGTTCTGCCTAGCCTCACTTCGCTTATTGTAATCCTCTTCTTCATCTGATGAGGTATAATAACCTCCCTCTGATTCGCTTTCCGGGTAGGAATTCGAGTTGGGAGACAAGGGGCTCTTATGTTGGACCCGAGGGGCTGTCCATGGAGGGGTTTGGGGATTAGATGGCTCGGCCACGCTGCCCGCCCCCTGATTGTTCATATTGGGATGACAGTCTTAATTCTTTTGGGTACACGAAAGCTTGTGTGCTGTTGCTTCAAACAGTTGCCCCCGCCTTCACGATATTTGTTGATTTCGAGCGTAATACGAAGTGTTGTGGGGTCGCTTCAGTTCAGTTACTACCTAGGAAGGAACAAGGCAGCAGAGAAAGTGTAAGAGCTTCGTCGAAGTGTGCTCGTGCAATATTATAATCGTCTTTGTGTGCTTGGCAATTGTGTATTTGGCTCAGATTTCGAAAGAGGCTCGAGGGTGCGGGGTTTTACAGGTTACAACCTTGCAAAGACTATTAATGATGATACTACTAAATGTTCTTGTGAAAGGAGAAGTACATACTACATATTCTGTGACTCAAATGGTACCGAAGGTGAAGGGCAGTCCAAATAGTAATTGAACTGGCCGTGTATCCTAGCTAATTGCTTTGCCGTCGTTCAGTAGCGAATGTGGCGATGACTTTCCTCGAATGATAAGAGTTAGAAACAATGACCAACTAACTTCCTTGTGAATGATTTTCCCTTGTGTGGTTGTCCTGTACAATACTTCAAGGTCGCAGATTAATCATGTATATAATAAATATGTTCGAAATGGTGCCTGCCGCACACGCGACAGTAGTTGAAAGTATGGAGGGCTTTCGACTTCCGGCTAACTGCTGTTATCGATAAGAGAAAGGCGCCGCTCAAACCACTTTGCTTGGCAGGGATTGTACCGCAGTAGTAAGAAGACAGCTTGAAGGGTTGATTATCTAAAGGAGAGCAAGCTCTTTTAAAAGATTCGCCATTCTTAGCTAATACAAGGGGCAACTGCAACGTTTTTTTTTTTCTGTAGGTGAACTTCACATGATATTTCCGCATATCTTTACTCTCGTACAAAGCACAGTGTACAAGCATTCCCACGAGTTTGTGTTATGCCACTGCGCGGTAGACCGTTTCGAAATGTCTTCCAAAAAGCTTCGAAACCAGATATGGATATGCTTCAGTCTCGAGTCGTGATAATCCTTCGACCCTGCTACAGGCTCTGTAAATCTCACAAGAGCCTTTCAGTGAAAAGGGGCTCGCTTCGAAGGAAGCAGTGATTAGCAGGGATCAACATATTATTCACGAGTGAGATGAGTGAGGAGTGAGCTTATGACAAAAGTACAGTCAAAAGGTCATTAAAAGTTTTAAAAATAAGAATAAAATCTCCAGGAGGTCGAGGCAATCTATCTACCAGTGACCAGTGTTCCATGTGCCATGCAAAAACCATTGACCCCAAAGGGTGCATCTATGAAGCTAAGCCAGCAATTCCACTCCTCCTTCCAGCGAAATAAAAACCACCTTTCTAATGCTCCAGAAGTCTCAACGAACCCTGAACAACAACATTCTCCAAGATAGATCCGGGAGGAATATCAATGGTGCTTCCTTCTGTTGCAACAATGATGACTGTGCCCTTCAGAGTGACCCCACGCCCGAGATTAACAGCGCCCGTGATAGTCAAGTGATCAAGTTCAATGATTTTAGGAATGCTGCCGATACGCTTTTGGAAGTCGGAAACCTTCTTAAAGTCATTGCCAAGCTTAATCAACGGTACGGGGCCGAAGCGATTGGGGTCGATTTGGAGTTGACCGTGCTTCAAGGAGTACAAGTCTGACTTGACAAGCATCAAATCAGAGCAAGTCTTGACTGGCAAAAAACGTCTTCGGGGTACATTAACACCGTGTGCGTTGTGGAAGTGACGAATAGCAGCTCCGACGGCAGTCTCGAGTTGAACAATAGAGACATCTGACTCTCCCTTCTTGTCTGCTGGAATGGACTTGTTGTTGGGGATGATCTCCATCTCCAGCTCATTGTTCTCCACAATACGCTTGACAGCCTTCAAGTTCAACCAGATGTTGTTGGTGTTGAAGTACTTGAATTTCTTGATGGATTTGAACTCATTGGTGTGTTCCTTTGGTACTTGAGCAATTTCAAGAAGACGGACAGAGCCCTCGTAATCAATGATGGTACCACCCTTAACGTCGGCCTTGGTTTTGTCCGTCAATTCCATAATATATTCCGCCTTTGTTTCAACCATGTGTTGCAAGATACGGAGATCAACTACGGCACCCAAGTTGTCAACGTTAGAGAGGAAAAGAATCTCAACACCACGGTTGATGAGCGTATCGAGAATGCCAGAGTTGTAGAGTGATTCAAAGACATCTCCGTGTCCGGGGGGGTACCAGTCAGAAATGGGGGAATCGAAGGTCTTCGGTGCAGGGAGCATAGAGTCCTTCAAGATTCTAGGGTAGCGGGATTGGTTGAATGTGAGAATATCAATGTTGTGGCCTTCGTATTTCTTGATAATGTTTTGAGTGTCATCGTCTGTGTTGAATGAGTTCATGAGAACGAATGGAACATTGACATCGTATGTGCGGTTAAGGTATTCGATTTGGCGGACTGAAAGATCGAGGAAGGACATGCCATCACGGACCTCAATAACAGATTTGGGACCAACACATCCCATGGATGTACCCAGACCACCGTTGAGCTTGAGGACGGCGAGCTTGCTGAGGAAACCAACAGCTTCGGAGTTGGCAAGCTCATTGTAGTCAACGACCTGATTCTGCGCTGGCGGTGCAATGCGATCCCAATCCCTATTAGCAGTGTTAGTACGATTCCGAAAATAATCTAGGAAACGAAGTCCTCACAGAGTGTTTCCCTTGGCCTTGTCGTTCAAGTATCTGCGGAAAAGAGCGAAGAAGTTGTCCATCTCAGTCTCGAAAAGTTTCTTTTGCTCTGGGTCAGAGACAGTGTCGGCGAGGTTGTTAAGAGCATTACGCATTTGGCTCGCAGCCACAGAGGTAGAAGTGTTCTCAAAGGCCTTTTCATCGTGGTGGATTAGCATAGTATTAGAATTTGGCTCCACTGGAGCGGCAGGTTCTAAGTGGAGCGAAGGCATAGTTGGTGTAGTCGTTTGAGCCGGACAGCTTTCTGCTCGGAGAGTTGGATGAAGACCAAACGAAAGGGTAGTATCAACGCAGCTCAAAATGCGATTCACCCGATTTGCACCTGCCTGCTGTGATTCATTCGTCATGGACAGAATACCACCGTGTGCATACACTCGGAAGGTGCAAATGACCAGTAAATGACGTCCATAGTGATTTGAAGGCAATCCGACCAACGGTATCGCGATTGGAAGCCCGTGGTTCAGATCTCTTAGACGCCATGATGCACAGCATGATGTAGCACTAGGCTTTGTCCAAATATCTTCCCAAGCCTCGTTGAAAGCTGAAGATGATGCTGAAAGGTGATGTTCTGGCCTCCCGCCAGGATGGAAAACCACTGATATGAAAAGAAAGGGCAACTGACCATGTGGGATTGCGTCTTTCCATGGTGTTTGCGGGCAAATTCAGCGGCCTCGCCATTGCCCAGTGAAGAGGGCTTCAGATGTGTAGGAAGGGCACTTTTCAACACTCCTGCCATGGTGTATTATTTGTTGAAGAAAATCGATCAGAAAGAGCGGGTACAATATTTAAGGATTTCGAAGGGACAAGTTGTCTTTTTCTGAAAGGGAGATGGAAGTTAGCAAGCTGCATCACCGAGGAATGGAAATGGGGTGGAAGGGGGGGGGGGATTGACGTAATGGAGGAGTGAAAGAGTGGTGCAAGCGCAGATACTTACTGTGAAAAGGCAGAATGGGGGTATAATCATACAGGAATAGATGTAGGCAGCTGGCAAAGGGATGGGAAGGGGGAGGAGATGGTCTATATGTAGTTTTTGAGTAGGATCTCTGAAGTATGTTGAATATTGGAATGTTGTGCTGCGTTATAGTATTTTTAAGGTTGGGAGGGGGGGAAGATATAACCTGCTACGGTAGCTGCTGGGGTTATGCTTAGTCCCGCAGGGATTCAAAGCCAACTCTGCGGGACTAATATATGCTAATATGGCATCTGCAACAGAACAACACCACTGGTTGCTTGCTACGTTGCCTATCATCTTTTTCTGTTGACTTATCAGTGGCAAATGTCTGGGTCGCCTTCTGGGGATTGGGACATTGGGACATCGGGACAATCTCCGTGCCCATTCAGAAAGAGCTCTTCACACATGTGCATTACAACCTTCTTATCCATGATCCATCTCATCACTTCTCATCAACTGGGTACGAGGTTCTAGATTACAAAGTGGAGTGCCTCTTGGGCCATTCTGGAAAAGGGAAAAGGGGCTTGACAGGCCGGGAAGCCAGCCAGCTTACCATCCCGAATCCATTAAGGATGAAAGAGGCTGCTCAGCCGCAACATTATCGAAAAGCATTTCCCGTCGCAAACCTCCGTGCTTTCTGCAAGTATATCGAAATTTTGCGGTCAAAAGGGGCTGGCAGCACACGAGGAAGAATTATAGTACAGATGAATGTGGCTTTTCAGGCGGTAGATGAGACGCCACGGGGAGTTGATATCTCTGTACTTAATCACTTTTCTGAATCACTGACTCGCACGTGGGCTCCATGATTTCGCTCAGGAGAGATGGATGCTATTCCCAGTCCAGGACTTGATCCACTCTTCAAGTTCGAAACAGAACAAAGCCTCACCCACTTCCTACCAAAACCCATCTTCCCCCCGGAACTCAACTCATGCATCTCACTACCCTGAGATGGATCATCACATGACTGAGAATGTAAGCTTTTTCTTTTGTTGCACATCTCATTTTTTTGGGACTGACACAAGCTGCATTAGTCCGTCGCCCAAAGTGGAAATAGCTTCATTTCTTTAATTTGCACTTTCTGGGCAGATGGCAGCATGGCTACTCCAACCCAAGTATTTTCATCTTGCTACCATTCCATTACTAAAATTCAATGTTTCTCCTCATTTAAAACCCTCAATCCTCCCGTTTCCATGTCTCGTTCACACCTCCTATTTATATCCATCTCATTCATTACCGAGATGCGATCAGCCCCCCCAAATTAACCGACCTAGGCATATACTACAAAATATACCCTCATTTCTTTAATTTGAAAAAAATTCTCCGGATCAAACATCTCCGAATAAGGAAAAATATTCCGTCATATTATGGCGATGTGCAACAAAAAAGTTCATCGTTACTTGCTTTTAGCCTTCCAAGACACAGCAGAGACTGCGCCTCCACCCCGCCCCTAGAATCCAAATCCAAATTTATATTTCTCAATCATCTTTTGTCTCACAGCTGAGGTGAGTTTGGAAGTCTTCAAGCCTTTAAAGCCTTCATTAAATCGTTTCCTAGAGGAGTTCAGTGGAAGAGCTGCGTTCAGTGTGTACAAGTTTACATGCTACAGCTGACCGCATCGTGCTCGCTCCAGAGTTCAGCCCCGGAGAATTTCAGGGGCTTATCTTCAGGTTGTCCCCAGGTGTGTGAAGAATTTGTGCACTGTTTGAAAATTAGAAAGCTTATTTGCGCTGTCAGGGACTTGAGGAACTCTCGCAAAACTCTCCAATCTAAAGAAGTATCTGCTGAAACTTTCCCTCCTCCTTTCTAAATATACGTCAGTACCTTCCTTCCTAATATACTCACTCCGGGTCTGACAAAATCTCACCTCCAGCTCTTGGATTCTAACCATGGGGAACTTGCACATTGCAGAGCAAAATCTCACCGCAGTCAATTTTGTTCCTTCTATGAGTACTCTACCGTTTTCCACTTTTCATATTCCTCGGTTCCTTTATTTTATAAGAGACATTTATCTTTCAGTTGAAAATCCCATACTATTTCTCCTCTTCACCATACAAGAAGGCCGTACCTCTTAGCCTCAAAACACTGACAAGGCAAAGCACCAAGAGCTAATGAGAGGCAAAGCACCAAGAGCTAATGAGATCTCACCGCAGACGCCATTATCAAGTCTGACTCCGAAGCTCAACTATCCCTCACGCCAGCCGTATACTTTCTTCAGCCCAAGTTCGCCGATATCAAATACTAAATGCGCCTATGCCACAAGTTCTTCTAAGAGTGAATGAAGGGATGGATGGCGAAAGTACCGTCGAGTCTGCTCCCGTAATAAGCAGTCTCCTCATATAAGCGGAGTTTAAAAAATCAATGGGTTCTTGGAAAATGGTTAGGGACAGTGTGAACCCCAGTTCCTTGCTTATATTGATGCGTTCTCAATGATTGATTGAATGCTTTCATTGAACAAACAAACGGCTATCTAGATGGTCGAAATAATCTGAGCGAGCGGTTGGTGATTCATAGCCTGACCCCATCAACAAGTAGGAGAATGGGTTGAGAAGAAGCAGATTGAAGGCAATACTAACCTTAGAACATGTATTCAAAGCACAATTCTGTCCAGAAGCAACTCCTTTGCAGTGCGAGTAGTAAGAGGCCAAGTTTGAAAATCACATGGAGCAGGGGAAATATCACTTAGAATGCTCAAGTTTGAATTCTATAGTAATAAAACTGCTTCATAGCCCAGCACTGACTGAGATGAGCTACAAACGTTTGAAGAGATCCCCACATGCATGCAAGGCGTTCCCTTCGATATCACTCTTGATTCTCATTCTGCCAGTAAGCCACATCGATATCCGTCATCCTCCGCAAACCTTCGGAGTATGATCATTCGCCCATCATGTATGTCGTTCGTCAAGCCTGCCGTTTCGTCCCGTCTCGATTTGATCGCACTCCATGGCTAGCTATGCTTTCATCTATCTCATCCCTCATACTCTCGTGAAAGACCAAATGTAACCCAACCATCTAAAATTTAATCCGCCCTTCGAAGTACAATGCCACCACGACAGCAGCCGCTATCAAGATCATAATCACAAATGCGATGCTCCAGCCTATAATCCTGCATCTTCTTTTATCTCTGTGTTGTTGTTCTAACCACTCATCTCTGTTTAAAAAATTAGCACTCGTGTTTTGAATTCACACCCAATCATTTCCCTTCGCTCCGAAGAAACAACATACTTCGAATCACTCGACCTCCAAGTCCCGGTCCTCTGCGTCCCAGTCTCCAAATTCTTCTCCTCATCCGCCATATGTATGGCAGTGGAAAACCTCTTCCAAAACTGCGGATCTCGCACAAGACCCATACTGGGATCTTGTTTTGGCGGAGGCATTTCTCGTATGGTGTTGGTGATCTCCTGTTTGGAGGAGAGTTCTTGTTTGAGTGGGGAGGGACGATGTTCCCGTGGTGGTTGAGGGCGAGGTCTTCCCATGTCGAGAGCAGGAAGAATCCTTGAGGTCGAAGGATTTTTTTTGATAAGAGATTGGGATAGGTAGACAGGGACAGGACAAAGGGAAGTCGAGCAAGGAATCGAAGTGCTTTTTATTGTCCTCTCATGCGGTTGTTGTTATTTGCGATTGTTGTTATCGTTTCAAAACAGAAGGTGTATTGCAGTCGAAGTAGGATTGCGTTTTGGATAGGGAAGTAGGGACTGACTGTCTCTTCGCACGAACGAGTGAGTGCTTAGAGAAGCAAAATGATTGTAAGAACAGAATAGAGCAATAAGAATTAGACTTTCAACTCATCTCTTCATCCAAGATCCAACAGCTAATCTCTTAAGAAGAGGAAGAAGAACCAAGTAGCAACAAATAATAAACAATAAACAAACCGAAGAAACAAATGGGGCACGACAAAATAAAGTAGGAGAAAAGTCTCCATATGTTAGGGGGGTCATCATCTAATATTCGTAATACACGATCATCTGAAAGATGACTAAATTTCCGCGGGACATCGATCCTGTCTGCAGGAGTTCATCCTTTGGATGTTCAGGAGCAACCAATAGGACAACAGAAGGAGAATCAAAGAGAGTAACAGGTTTGCGCCCGGAACCGGGCTGATTGATGGCAACAAGCCAGTCCAGTTGGCGGAGATTGAGAAGACTATGTTTCCTTATTGAGTGGTTTTTGTGAAGGGGCTAATTGTACAAAGAGATTGGGATTGAAAGAACTGGGATGCGAGATTGCGGTGGGTCTTTGATATTACTGTGGCTAAGCGCTTTCTCGATGTCTTGAGTCAGCCGTAGTTGAGTGTTAATTCTGAGAAGCTATTGCTAACTAATTGCGACTATCTAATGTTGTAATATCGATTTATCGATCTATCGATCTATTCGCTAAATTGGATGGTTGGTAAGGCAGCAATAATGAATCCACGAAAACCACAAGACTATGTCCACCGAGCTCACTCCCATCCAGGTGCTGCTCGAGAAAAAATAGAAAAAATCCATCAAGCTGCTGTAACCTTTTTCTTAAAACTCTCAGAAAATCCCTTACCATACCTTCAACCTCCACCCTCACCCTCACCCTCACCCTCACCTTTACTCCTCCCCTAGAGCCTATCCATCATGGGCAGCAACGAAGCCAACCCCCTCCCATACTGGCATTACAACGTGCCCCCCTCAGAACGCACCCCAGAATGCCCTCCCTACCTACAAAACATCTCCTCATTCGACATCGGCCAAGTCAGCACCCTCGATTCCGACTACCAACTCATGTCCTGGCCGGCACTGAAACAAATCATCGCCGCCAATCACCTCGATCATATGAGACGGATACCATCTGATTTGAGAAGGTATTTTGAGTTTAGGTATAAGATTGTGAGGGAGTATGGGAGCATTATGAAGTTTATCTTGACGCATCGGTTGGGTTGGGAAACGCCGATTGTGGCTGAGAAAGAGCCGTTCGGGAGCGCAAATGATGTTAAGATTTTGTATAACGATTGGCCCTGTAAGTTTTGCTGATTTCTGTCATTTCTTTGGGTCTTTAGGATGCTGAAGGAGTGTGAAGGAGCAAGAAAGTTCTTTGCTCGTATGTTACGAGGTGTAATTACGTGACCAACCGTCGTTCAAGGACCCCGGTGCTAACTCCCTATCCTCGCAGATGGGATAGACAAAAGGGTAGTCCACCTAGTCGTTTGGACGAAATTTGATCTAGAAGATGATCCCAAGACGGATGACTTAACTCCTAAAGCCAGAAAGGAGATTGAGGATTATGTGGATGAGACTTTTTGCAAACAGGTGGGAAAAGACAATGTAAGTATCAAGGTCTGGCCATTTCTAATTCCTTACTGATGTAAATAGGTAATCTGGTTCAAGAATTGGAGAAGTCTGAAGTCTGTTCATGCTGTCGAGCATTTCCATGTCATGTTATATAATGCAGACCCCGATTTCTTGAGGAAAATCACTGGAGGTGATGTTCCCTTAAGTCAGCAGGTTTGAAAACAAAGGTATTTGTTTATGTGCAGGGCGTTGGAGGAACAGGCGGATAGATGACTAGATAGACATTATAATTATTGACGTGAAAAACCAAAGTGTAAGCCAACTGTGACCAGTCTTTCTGTTTTAAATTTTGTATTTTTATTATCGTGGTATCAGTACTAATCTATTCACATTCCTACACAGGTTGTATTCATCTTCCTCTTCTTCAATCAACAGAATATCTCAGTTATACACCTCCTCGAGCTACCGCCAGTTACCGTAGAATCCATATAACGCCTTACTTCCCCCACAGAATCTGTTCTCAAAGCTCCATGGGTGTGCCCATACTCTCTTCTAGAACCCGTCTAAGGCGGTCATCATTATCTGTCTCCTCCTTCAGTCTATCCTCAACTTCTTGCTTGGCAGCAGTTAAATCTGGTGGTATGTGTGAACTCTGTACACTAGGTGCATGTTTGACCATACGAAGTTGCTCGGTAATTTTTTCAATGTGTCGATTGAGATCTTTCTGTGTGTTCTTGTTTCCACGTGGAGCACCTAGAAGCTCCGCAATAGTAGGAAATAGACTATCATACTTGAAATGCGAATAATAAGGAGTATGCCTCGGAATCATTGGATCGAGAGTTCCATCACATCCAATGACAATGCTTGTCTCATGAGCCCATGCTCGAGCGACATTTCTGGGTGTATAGCCGCCACCTCCAACCAAAAGAAGAGGTAAATTCAAAGATTTGCAATAAGCCACACAAGCTCCATGACCCTGAACTTGTACATTGAAGCTGCCCAGACGATCTCCAGCAAGGGAGTCGGCGCCACATTGAAGTACGATTGCTGTGGGTCTGAAGTGTGAAACACATTTGCCGATAACGGTTTGGAAGAGCCATATATATTGGTCGTCAGTTATACCATCGTCGAGCGGGACGTTGACAGCGTGGTGAGCTCCTGGATTTGCTTCGTCTGTTGGTCCTGTTCGATCAATATCTCCCGTGCCAGGGAAAAATTTCTCCTTGTCGTACTTGTGGAATGAGGTTGTCATGACCCGATCAGTGGACCAGAATGCCTCCTCGACACCATCGCCATGGTGTACATCAATATCTATGTACAAAACTCTAGGGTGCTTCCTAAGAAGCTGGAGGATTGCAAGTACGATATCATTGACATAACAAAACCCAGAAGACTCCGCCTTCTTCGCATGATGAAGACCTCCAGACCAGTTAATCGCGATATCGGACTCGCCATTACACAGCTTTCGCGCCGCATCGATTGAGGCTCCTGCATAGATAGAGCAGTAGTCGAACAACCCTTCGAAAATAGGACAATCAGATGAGCCAAGATTATAGGGACATGCTATGTCATCGTCGGGTTGGCTGGGTATGGCGGTTTTCAGATAATCAAGGTAGTCTTTGCTGTGAAAATCCTCCAGCTCTTCCCTAGTTGCTCTTCGAGATTGGTAGGTGTCCATTGCCGCATGCATCCCATATGACATAATCAGACTCTTTGCCAAGGTGAGTCGCCAGGGCTTCATTGGGTGCTTGTGGCCAAAATGGTGCTGCTCCATCTGGGGATTGAGGTGGAAAGAGACATTGTAGCCTTTGGGGCGGGTGATGCCATATTCTTGAATGTGTCGTCTCGCGTTCAACAGGGCATTGTAGTTGTGGTCGTCGGTTTGTTGGCCAAGGGGCATATCCGACCATTCTTGTACAATGGGATTTGGAGGAAGAACCATGTTAGAGGTCGTATGTGTCGATCCGAGGAATCGTATCTTGCTCACACGGAGCAGCGCAAAGATATTTGATAGAGGATCTCACGAGTTGGTTGTACGTCTGTGGAGAAGTTGAAAGAGGGGCAAATATCAGTATGGGCCTGCTGCTGATGTAAGCAAGAGAATGAAGTTCTTACTTGTCTAGTGGAGATATAATATAGGAGGAAATGTGATGAACTCACGATTAACTTCATAGAATTTTGCTGTGACAATGTGTACATAGCTATGGATGACCTATTTCTAGAAGGCTGGTCTCTGTAAATCTGCTGATGGAGAGAGAAGATAGCATTATCGGTGTCATGGAGTGTTGTTGTCAGAGGTATACTTTTTTGAGTTGAAGCTGTAGATAACGATTCTTAAATATGGGGGACCGCACAGACATCATTGCGGCTCTTCAATGCTCTGTTCCGCTTCTCGCTTACGACTGCAGTGCTAATCATCATTAATGCTATCGATTACGAAAAGTTGCCTCTTCTATCGAGAATCTCGCCCTGCCACTAATTTATTTCTTCTCCAGGGAGACGAAAGCGCACTTGAGACTGCAATACAAGTTTTCTTCTTACAGGTAAGCACATGTTGCAACAATTTCCAAGAATATCCTACATCCTACCTTCACTCACCTCCATTCCATCACACTCTACTAAATCATCGCCATTAACAATCATGCCTAGAGACGATCTTAGCATAGACTTCGTCCCAAAAGCACAACCGAATATGTCTCGCCAGGAGCAACTTGATTGTTCTGCAGTGCTTGATGAATGGACAAACCGCGTCGCGAATCTGCCCGCTGAGATCGCTTTCATGCAGGAGGAGATCGCAGAGAAAGATAGACAACTTCAAGACTGCTTGTTGATAATCTCCAAACACGACCAGGCCATCCAAAGAGTCATCAAAGATAAAGGCAGCCATTTTCAAAATCCGAAGGAAGAGTCGCACCGAAAGATTATAAATGAGGCCTATGATAGAGCGCAGATAATCCAAGATGAAAAATGCATTTTAGCTTCAAAGACACAGCAAATTCTCGACAAGCATACCAAATACCTCGATCAACAAATCAAGATACTTCAAGATCGAGGAGAGTTCCCAAAAGATCCAGATCTACCCTCGCTCCTCAATCCTCAACCGCAACCACAACCACAACCACAACCCCCGCGCGCTGAGCCAGCTGCCATTGCAACTCCACTTTCTCAGATCAACAATCCTGCTGCAATTCCTCAAATACGTCAACATCCTCGAATGCCACCCTCACAAATCCTCGCCCATCAAGCTATCGCGCAATCGGCCTCGTCCGCTCCTGCGACACCAGCTGCTAATCCATACATCCAACGAGCGCGCGAGTCTTCCCTTGGTGCCTCAAATAAACGACTCAAGCTATCGGTCGGCAATGCCCCTGTCACTTCTAGTGGTCTCGCTCGCCATCCATCACAGACACCTGGTACTCCAAGAGCGGGCACACCAACAACCAATGTTAGGGCCGGAAGTGCTGGACCTCGAGCACCGAAAGCATCTACAGGACCCAAGAAGACTCCCTCTATTAGCAGACAAGGCGGGGCTATTCGTAAGAGTAAACCCGCCAAGTCGGGTCTCAGCCGAGTCAAGCGTACCAGTCGAAACTCGCCCTCTTCTACGAATGATAGTGAGCTAAGTGAGGCAGAATCTGGATCTGTGGACGAAGAAGAAGAAGAGTCTCACGCACATGCTGGCAATAGCGCTGAAGTTGAGGATTATGCGATGGACGTTGATGAGGATGGAGATAACAAGAAATACTGTGTCTGCCAAAAAGTTAGTCATGGGGATATGGTTGCTTGTGATAATCCAGATTGTCCATTTGAGTGGTTTCATTGGACTTGTGTTGGGCTCACAAAAGAACCCATTGGTACGTGGATTTGCCCAGTTTGTATCAAAAATGGATTCCAAAAGAAATGAGGAGTTTCCTTGGTCAGAAGGGTTTACTCAATGCTGGATGTTGGAATAGATTATTGTGTAAATAGGAGTGTAGAAGACTTCACAACTTTGTGACTCCACAGTACGACAGAAGACTTTATATACTACAGAATAATTTAAGAACACTCATAAATAATGCTTGCTCAAAGGTACTTCACAGTGATTCTAAGGACTGTTTATTTTAGTGGGGTAATAAATGAAGTTCCGTCAACGATCAAACTTGAAACTTTCTACATTTCAATATGAAGTCACGTTTGTTTTCGCGTTAGCTTTTCCATATTACATAAAACTCAAGCAGTCAAGCTAATACCCAAATCCAGCTCTAAGACTGCAAAATAGCTTGCCACTACTAAGATCCCCTCCAACCTCATGGCTCTCCTCCTAAGCACCTGGGAGGCCACCCACCGCAATGGCGAGCCCAAAGCCATAATACGCGTTCGAAACCTACAAACCTCTTCTAAAGTCGGGAGAGACGCTTGGGGTCGCTTAGGACTTCTACAACCTATTCTGATTTCCGCAAGCGTGTCTCTTCATGATCATTTCCAGTCTGCTTCTGAAATCGATAAAGTCGATATGAGTACGATTCATTATGGGACTTTGAGTAAAGCTATTCTGAAGGCTGTGGGAAGATTCAATGATGGGGTCATATCTTATCCATCGGGGGGGAATGATGAGTATCGTAGGAGTGTAAGGACGTTGATCGATCAGATTATCATTCTGTCAACGAGATATGATGTCGAAGGCCGTGTGATGGAAGCTGTAGCTGGTGAAGAACCAGTCCTCCCAGCTGTGAAAGTCAAATCCATATTTCTCCAAATCATGCTACCGAAAGCGTCTCTGAGCGGTCATGGTGTGAGTCTCACGGGAATCACTTGTTATGAACGGCATGATCAGCATCCTAAAGGCTATGCTCTCGCTTTGAAGCTTCATGGTCTTAGTGTACCCAGTCTTATTGGTGTTCATCCGTTTGAACGACTGGCTAAGCAGCTTGTTATTGCTAATGTTGAGATTGATGAGTGGGATTTGAGGGCTGATTTTTATGGCGAACTAGAACAGGTTATTGTGAAGGTATTTATCTACATCATCTCATCCTTTTATTAAAAATTTACTAAAAATTGCAATCAGACAATTGGAGAAGCAGAATTCGAAACCCTCGAAGCACTAGCAGAGTGTCTGTATATCCGCATAATCAAATACTTTCTAATCCCGCTCCTCCGCTCTGATTGGGGCAGCAACCTAGGTTCCATCTCGTCAGACCCGTCGCTAGTGCAATGGGCATCTTGGAAAGTCTCAAAACGCATACGGATCTCTTTGGAGAAACCAACGATGGTGCCGTTCGCGGAAGCTCCAATGGTGGAGATTATGGTTGATGCTCATCCGACGCGGACGGATAGCGAGACGGTGAGGAAAGCGTGGGTTGGGTTTAAAGAGGTTAAGGCACCGCCTTTTCCGTTGCAGGGACGTTTAGATGAGTGGATTGGTGAGGAGGCAGATGGTGTATGATGACAGTGAGGTGTTCTTTGAAGATCCCCACAGTCAATACAGAACTTCTGGGACTAAGAAGTCTACGAGATGTTTAATACTTGGCCTTCACTATCCCTTGATGAAAGATTTTTTGCACTTCTCCAATTGTAGGAAAGTTACTTTAATCCTCTCAGACATTGAGGGATTGGTTCGAATGAAAGCCGAATCGCGCCATCTCAAGAAACCAAACCAGAGTGTAGAAACATTATCTGTTTTTATATATCCAAATACCTACATACAGTTCCCAATGAATCCATAGCCCAAATACTAATACTATCTTCCCATACCCCTAACAAAACCCTCGACTTTTGACTCCAAACTCGGTGCTGTGTATAACCTTATCTAACCTTTAATACAAATTACCCGCCTTAGTTGCAAACAAGCACTTCCTATTCTATAATCTCTGCCCCTCCGCGCCAGGCATAACCGTCTCCCTCGCACCCTCCGCCTCCACCTCCAAACCCTCCCTCCTAATCTCTGCACTCTTCACCGCCACAAAACCACACAACGCAACGCCTAGCACGACCGCATTCCCCAAAAGCATCAAATTAACCGGTACGGGATCTCCCCCAAACGTCTTATGCATCAACGCATCCAGTCCACTCTGCGTAAAACTAAACACTCCAGCTAGACCAATCATAAGTCCATACACCGTACCAAATGTTCGGAAACCAAAGACTTTAGCGGAATAGTCGGAGATGGCGGTGTAGTAGAAAGGCCGGTAGAGTACGAAGAGACAAACGTTTGCGTAGGCCGCCCAGCCATAGGGAAGTATGCCTAAAATTCCTATTGCGATTGCGACTATGACGAGGGAAGAAAGGACGAATAGTGTGCTGGTGTTGTCGAGGATCAGCCCAACGAAAGGAATTGATACCACGCCACCAAGTGGCAGCGCAATATCGAAGAAGGTGTTGATTTCCACGGCTTTCTCATATGAATGAAGTAAATATTCATACTGCGGTCTAATCGTCGCCACGAAGAAATTAATCCTCGTCATTTGAAGGATCGTAAATCCAGTAATGAGCACAAACCAAGGAGAGAGAATTTGTTGGGCTACAGATTTACCATGCATAGCCCCCCACACACCAGAAATCTTATTTTTCCGTTCTTCCTGCATCATCTGTTTGCTTCTCGGCTTTTGACCGAGTAATTCAGTGATTTCCTCGACGATGGATTGGCGATGGTGTCTCCGTTCTTCACGAAGAGCGGTGTTTTCATCTATATGATCATCAAAGATGGATTCTTCTTCTTCCTCTTCGACTTGCCGGATCAGCTCACCGACCGTTTTGTAGGATTGAGCCGGCATCCAGAATATTTGGGAGACGATGATGAGGATGGGGATCAGAAGGTAAGTGAGGAAGAAGTTCTTGGGTGAGAAAATGGTGGCGCTCCATTGGTAGAGTATTCGATAGATGAGGAAGAGGGCAGAGGAGGAATCGAATGCTCCGATTATAAGAGCTAAGATTAGACCGGAGTGTTTGGGAAACGTATTCGAGAGCTGGAAAGAAGAAGTCGATATGAATGGTCCTGCAAGACCAAGCAATAAGTACCCAGTGATAAATCCATCAAAAGGGGATTTCTTTGCGAGAGCAAATACCACAGTGCCAAGGAGTAACAGAGTACTACCAATAATACTACAAACTCGAGGGCCGAAATAGTCGAGAATGGCTCCAATCGGTAAGGCGGCTACGTTGGTACCAACAGCTGCAACCGTGAACATCAGATTAAGGTGGATTTCTTGGCCATAACAAGTTCGGATTCCCTTCTCGATTTCTTCAGGTGTGCAATGATCTTGGTACACACCCTCTTGAATAAGGACTGGCTTGAGAGCTGCATAGCCAAAAACGATACCAGCCGAGAAAAGACAGTATAACACTGCTGTTGCCACTTGCACTGTAGAGAAGTCAGCATTTTGCTAATATAGAAAGAACACACTTCGTCAATCTCTCTTTTCCCAAGACAGATTTAAAGATAAGAAAAAAGGAAACTCACAAATCCTCTTCGAACTAGAAACCTCAAACGCCCCCACCGCCGCCGTCGTCACCTCCGCAGCAGGAGGGTGCCACGAATCCGGCACCGGATTAAAGCTCAGTTTTCGACTTCTCGAAGATGGAGATTCCGATTGTTCTCTTCCTCTTTCTCCCGCAAGAGATTCGAGAGATGTAACTCTCTCCAATAACGACATTTCTCCCCAAACCAGAAAAGAAGAAAAGAGAAATTTAATGTGGACAAAATCGTGGGGTAATAAAGTATTGCGTCAGAGATTCTCCGATCACAAGGCCTGCAAAGCTCTAAAGGAAGAACTTGAGTTTCAATCGAAAAGTAAGTCATTGGTGATTTGCATGACATCGAGACCTTGGGTGCTCGTCTATGCAACTAGTCCCAAACGGGGGCGATTAAGTGCTTCGCTTGTATGTCACGATTCCGAACGGGTTGTATGCTTAAGCCCCAATCAATCGATTGGGAAATTGGCTGGTTAGAGGTTTGTTAAGCGCCTCGTTATGGTTTTTGGGGATTGAGTCATAATTTGCGGACAGAATTCGCTACAGTAAGAACATTACGATCAGCACGGTTCCCAGGGAAAATGAGGGGCAGAGCCGCATCCGTAGAGCCGCAAGGCCCACGTCCAGGGTAATCGTAACATATGCCTCCAAAAAAGAAAGAAGGCAGTGTCCTCACTGCCTAACCATAAGGGTTTACTCCGCTACTCTTGTTGAAAGAGGGGACAAAACAAGCAAGCTTTCCTGCAATTTTAATCCAAATAAATCCTCAACGCTTCTCTCTCTTCCTCTTATCCGAAGCTTCAATAAAACCTATAAAAAAGGACCCTCCGTGCGTTCAAAAACTAGGAAAAAATACACGGATCCCTTGTGGCTCTCAAGAGGTGTGATGGGTCCAATCATTACCATCCCAGTATCTCGATGTCTTGCCCGTTTCAGCCGCCCATGGATCAGCAATACCACCCGGCTGCATTTGTCGTTGAACTGCTCGCTTGACCAGAGCTAAGGACTCCAGGACACCACCACAAACTTCATATCTTGGTCTTTCTCGGCACAATAGCACATTTTAAAAAGGGTCCTCTACAATTGAAGCTTCCTGATATCATTATTCTCACACTCCTATACTCGCTATGTCTTCGAAGTCTTCGGAGTCAATGCAATGGTTGTATCGCTCCCCGAACCTAGACGATATTGAAGACGTCGAGAAATACATTATCGGCGGTTACCACCCGGTCAATATAGGCGACATACTTGGCGAAAAAGAAAACCAGTACGAAATTATACACAAACTCGGATCTGGAGGCTTTTCAACAGTCTGGCTCGCCCGCCTAGTGAACAAGCAGCACTATTACGCCCTCAAGATCCTTTGTGCCAACGCCACAGATGACATGGAACTTAATATCCTCCAGTACCTCCAAAAATGTACCACTACTCATCCGAACATATCGTCTCTTCATAGTGTCTTCCAAATCAATGGACCGAATGGGTCACATTGTTGCTTAGTTCTTCCTGTCCTGGGGCCAAGCATTGAAGATATGGGCCAAAGGCAGCTTCCGAAGTCCCTACGCCATAAGGTATCTCAACAGATTGCTAGCGGATTGGCCTATTTACACTCCTTAGAGATATGCCATGGTGGTATGTTTTTATCTCTCGTTATTGCAAGCCTATACTAAAGTGCCTGCTTTTAGATCTTACTCACTCTAACATTCTATTTGAGCTTCAGGACCTTCAGTCTTGGTCGAAAATTCAAATATATGAGCATCTGGGCCCCGCTATTACAGCTTCACTAAAGCTATTAGATGGCTCATATTCACCACATGCTCCTAAAAAAGTTGTCCAGGCCGTCGATTATTCAAAAATAGGCCTAAATTCGCTTAGAAATATTCGCATTACCGACTTTGGTCAATCCTTCTTTGCTCAAAACCCACCAGACGGTTTAGGAACGCCCCCGTCATTCATTGCACCAGAGATGTGCTTTGGCTTTCCTCCTTCGAAAAATAGCGACATCTGGGCTCTGGGATGCCTAATCTTTGAGATCCAGAATTCTGTGAGGCTCTTTCCCATAGTATTCGATAATGTATATATAATGCTTGGGACGATAATTGATGTGCTTGGCCCCTTCCCAGAAGAATGGGAGCATTTGTATATTCACCGTAATCTGACAGGATATGAACCCATTTTGTGGTGGTATGACAGATCCTTTCAGCCGAGCTACCCACTCGCGTCTCAAGTCAACAAGTATAACCCGCACCTTCTACCAAGCCAACAAGAAACATTTCTCAAACTTCTTCGAGGAATGCTAGCGTATGAGCCTACCCAACGTCTATCGGCGAAGGACATTACAAAACACCCGTGGTTTTCAGAGTACTCTCCAGAAGTGAGTAGCGGGAATGGTTCAAATAATATGGAGCTTTGAGAGTGGCTTAAAAGCATTGCTATACCATATCTAGCAAAGGAGTCAAGAGAAGTAAGTAGAGAATCGAAGCCTATGCTAAACACCGGTAGCTCCATCTAACGTTATCTCAACACTGTCTTATAGCACATATGCTAGTTCGACTTGACCTCGGGTTAGAAGAATTATTTATGTTCACCGATCTATTTAGACCGGCTTTTCTTTTGTCTATTATGAATTCGTGCACTAGATACAGCTATGCAATTCGAACTTTGATATTTGAACTCCGCTCCATCCTATGTAACTGCTGCGGTTCTGTTATTTAACCCTCCATGCCTGCCCCTGCGCTCCTCCTTATATGCTCTAAAAAGCATCCAAGCTATCACAATCAAGTGCTAATGCGACTGTGTGTTGACTCTCGGCTTCAGAGGCTGCAGGAGTATTATATTTACGGGGGTGGTTGCTCTAGTCAACATATGTTCTTGTTTACCTCACTTGATACTATCCGTTCTCATTCTACACCTCATCTTACAAATCTCTTTCCTTGAGCTTTCCGTCAAATATCGTGCACGTTATAAAATAATTATATTTCATCAGAAGCTTTGTAATAGCTCATCATAATGGTGAAAAGAATATTAAAAACATGGCAAATATACGAGGTACTCTGATTAAAGTCAGATGGAAGCACCACACCACGTTTCTTAAACGCCTTCGCAATCAAGTTATCTCCTCGAGCGCTTGACGAGCACGATTAGTATACTTCTCGACCTTCTGAAGTTGCTCTTCAATAAGCTCGAATTTGATTCCACCAAACTCGTCGAATTGGCATTTCTTGTTCCTGGTGCTCGTGAAAGCCTCCGCCGCTTCGCAGGTCGTTGGTCCTTGTCCTCGCTGCTTGTGTCATGGCTGTGATCGCTGTTCTCAGAATAGGGGACTGATTTGTTCCACCTCGTCTGGGTATCGCCGCTTTTCCTTGATCGTGTTGCACTTGATTTTATCAAGTTCGGAGGCTGTAGCCATGATCGCAGATTGAAAAGAACGTGAATGGTGAGTTAAAGAGCTGTGATGTGAGATGCAACTTATCGCAGATTCGCTTACCTGGCACGTTAAGAAATTAGAAGTAGGCGCTTGTATTTTAGATATTTTGGTTTGACTTAACTAGGCCCCAGAGCGAAAGTGTGAACTTACCACTACCATAATATGCCCTCTCCCCTCTTCTCTCATATTCTCAGCTGCGAAGTTTTATTTGACTGTGTATATAACGTAAATGAATCTTGCCCTTCCACACCACATCCAAGTCCTCTTCTCTTAATGCCAGTCTCAGAGTAGCCAAGGTCTAAAGCCGATGTGTTGTACCAGCCCCTGCTGTAAAGCTTCCCATCTCGTCAGCCCATCTTCCCTATCCTCCCTATCTGAATAATATTCGCAGCTTCCCGACGGATGCATGCCAATGTTGTCGTCCCATGCAATCCAGCCGGAGTCGTCCTCAATGCTCGCAGATCCCTCTTTGCACCGGATGCAGATGTAATATGGCCGACCTGCGTTGTTGTTTCTATTGCCTTGACTAACAATATTTCGGAATTTGGGGCGCCAGTTGCAATGGCGGCATCAAGGTGCTGGCTTAAGGGGGGAAATAGGGTAGATTAAGGACGTCATTATGTGAGTGGAATTGGCAGGATTAAGCATGAGGTTGGTAGATGTTAAAAGAAAGTTCGAGGTGAGAGAAAGTAAGAAATGATAACAGCTTCAGTGACTCTAGCGGGTCAGAATTCTCTACGTATTCCACTGCAATTAGATGAGAGGCAAATCCAATGATAATGGATTAAAGTGCATTTCATATTGCACAAGTCAAAGACAGGATGGATAAAAGTCAAAATATGGCAGTAAATTCATACTAGCTCCTACAAACATGCCGTCTATTTTATTATGCGGTAAAGAGTCTTCCTCCGTACTTGACTCGCTCCACCTAGTTGCATTCAGAGAATCTAGGGAATAGTGTGCAACACGGGACCAAAAACTTTACTTGTCCTTGCAATAACATCCTCTATTCGAGGCATAACCCGCGTCGTGCTTGAGGGAGCCAAGACTGGCCAACTTTGACCAAGACACTCACAAGCTCGGGGTGATCGAGCCGGTCCTGAGCCGCAAGCGCCTGGACAGTCTGGTCCATGATAGAATTGTTCTGCCTTTGAGGTGGTGAGTCTTGACGAGGTGGTATTAGGAGAAGTGGATTGGAAGTGCGTACAAGATCGTGTCCGCCAAATACTGAAATATGAGATAGTAGGAAGGATTATCGCTTACCCCGACGGCAGTAATCTAATAGCTTCGTTCTAGAAAGTCCCCCTTTTGAAACCTTCTTCTTGGCAGCGAGGTACATATCGATAGCAACGGTGTTATCACGTTGCCCGACCCCCCAACTCGGTCATTGGCTGCCGCTGCCCTGTAGAATATCAATTACTCATACTAAATGAACATAAAACTTGAGATAATTAAGCTATAAAAAAGGTCTAGTTTTACTACCCACCAACAAGATGAGAGATGAAAATGTTGACTGAATAGGAAAAAAGCTTTGACGCTACCCGAGGTTCGTTCCACTGTCAGAAGAAGTGCTAAGGAGGATTTGCTTTTTCGTAGGCCGCCGTTGAGCGTCGTGGTCAAGGCAAGGCAGTGGAGTCAATAGCCTCTGAAGAGAGCAGTCTTAGAACAAATTGGATATAATTTATACATTGATACATCAGTTTTGAGTTTGAAAAGGCTTCGCTATTCATATTTACTGCGAAGTTTCAATGTAATTCCTGCTATGAGCAGACGTTAAGAATCAAAGACGCATAATTACCCTCCTAATCAGAACCCCTATAAAGACTTACCACTGGATATCTAAATGCCGTCAAAAGTCGGTGCGGCGGAATCACCGATGGCACCGAACATATCTTCATTGAAGTATCCATAATCTCCGATGCCAAGTGTCATGCCCATTGCCTGTTCGAAGCCATCTCCCATAATGTCCATGCCAAATGCAGGATCGAAATTCGCACCCGGATAGCCTGGGAAAGCTGTTTGGGGTAGTTGCATGGAAGGATCATAGTTAGAAAAGGATTGCAGTTGCTGCTGCCAATCATTTTGAGCTCTAGTATATTGGGTATTAGCAGAATCAGGTCGAGGCCCTCTCGAGTTGCCAGTTGCAACCTCGCTGAGTAATTGAAGAGGAGTGTTTGTAAGACCATAGCTAGGTTGCTGCGCACTTTGCGGTAAACTTTGTTGAGCCTTCTCGTCTGCTGTTTCGATTGTTGATTCCATTGCACCTTTGCCCACAGAACCGGCTTCAACGCCATTTGGGGGTACCAGTTTGCCTTCCCTCTGTCGGTGAAACCAGGTCTTTAACATGATGAGAACTAGTAAGAACTTTGCAGAAGGTCGAGACTTGTCTCCTGCAGCAGATGCTCTGAAAATATCCACTAGGCCATCCAAATATTGCTCAACTTTCATATTATCCTTGTTGATGACCTTGCCCAGTTCACTATTGGGAGTTGCTGCGGTAAAATACATCTTGATGAGTACAACGACTGCATATGCTACCCGGACGAAATTGGCAATAGGAAGACATCTAATAACCTCAATCTCGAATTTGAGAAACGTCTCAAAGATACCATCGATGGACGTCAGGCAAGTAGACAATGCATTGATATGAGCTGGGGTAAGAGCATCCGGCATACCCCCACTTCCTCGAATAGTCATCTCAGTAAATGGTGGCTTAAATTCGTCAACGTTGTGATCGATATGCATGGCAATCTCATGCATGTAGAGATTGACAACGTGATGCGTTAGTGTGAGGGATGCTATAAATTCTTAATTAGCTATTTCAAGGTAACTGCCAAAGAGGTAACAGCTTACGTGTTTGTACGTCCGCTGGTATTTGGTTACTCCATTTTTCTAGATCTTGTTCAAATCCTTTAAGTGCGTATTGCACCTTTGGATCGGAGATACTGACACTTGCCGCCGGATCATCCATCGAGAACTGTATACCAATATTCTCCGCGATGCGCTGACTTCGGACCCATTGACATAGTATTTTATCACTCGGAGCTGCTTCTGGCGAATTCTCAAGAACATCAACACTATCGGCCATGAATGAGCTCCAGCGAATCAGATTGGGTCGGCGTAATCCCATAGAAGCATTGCAGCACAGAATAAAGCAACCCAACCATGTTCGTCTTGCCTCGATTGATTCGGGGTCTGGAAATGGCGTTCTTCGCCACGCATGATCTCTCCACAAGCCAGCTTTAGACTTTTGCATCTTATTTCTCTTGCCCATACCTATATCAATGGCCATAACGGCTGCTATATGAATAAGCTGATAGAACTTGAGTTCCTCAAAATGCTCAGGTGGCCAGTACCAAAGAGTACTGACATGCAGAGCCTGGACCAATTCCATGGTCTTCTCTCCGTTGCAAATGATACGCTCAGCAAAAATACTCATCAGTTCTTTCGCCAATGACTTCTGCTCGTTGGGGTGAGTCGTTCCAGAGCTCGCACTAAGAATAGCCAGGAAGAGAGTTGGCTTCGTCTTGCGAATCTCCGCTGCTGTAGTACCTGGAGGGAAGACCACAGCAGGCATATGAGGTGCCATATTCTGAACGTAATTATTGAATATCGACGAGGCAACATCCGATGCTAACATTCCCCTATCCACAACATCAGCATATTCGTGCATCTGGGCCGTTTTCTGGCTTCCAGGTTCGTCACCAATAAGCCAAGATTGTTTTGCAGGACCAGCAGATACAGAAGCTCGTACGTCAGATGTCTCTCGACTGTCGGCATGCTTTCTCTTCTGGCCTGCCATGACCATTGGAGGAGCAATTGGCTTCTTTGAATCATATTCAACGTTTGGATATCCGGCCCATTCGTTCGAGCTCATTCTTGTTTCTGGACGGCTTGCGAATGAAGAGTCGTAACCTCCATTTGTGACCTGCTCGTATGGATTTGGGCGTATTTGAGGGGGTGAACCTTGCCTAGGGCCACTTTCTATGCTCTGAGCTCCTGGCGTAGAAGTTGACTTCGTTGCTTGTAGAGTTGCTGTCAACGCATCTATCTTCCTCTCCAACTCTGCCACACGACTATCCGCCTTCTTCTGTCTCTTACGACTCGGAACTGTCACAATACAATTACGATTTGCTTTGGCGCATCTCTTGCATGGACCATCTGGATTTTGGGGGTCTGGCTCGCAGCGCACTTTTAATCCGCGACACGCTTCACAAGCCCTCGGCCGTTTGGGATCATTTTGGCCCCCATCAGGTGTACCGTTTCCACCATCATCCGTCAAATTGCCGGCAGATTGAGGGGTATGAGGCATGAAAAGTTGAGGAGCTTGTATTCCATCTTGAATGGGCTGATATTGTGGTTGTGGCGGACCAGACAATCTCGGGGTGTTGTTGGCAATCGGAGTTGAAAAGACTTGAGCTGATGGTCGCGGAAAGAATTTGTTTCCTGAACCTGAGGAATCCTGAAGACGAGGACTGCGGAAGGAGATGAAATTAGTAACTGATTCGAAGGTGATGGATTGGCTTTGCTTTAGTTGCGGATAATGACGCCCATCTTTGCTTTAGTTATTGACAATATTTGCAAGGCCGCACAAGGCTCATCAAAGACCGCGCAAAGAAGATCTAGATTTCATGTGGGCCTTAGGGAAAAGACTTACTCGATCAGAGGATTATTGTCATCCATGGCGGGCTGTAGGACTCGGACGATGAGTTGCGATTTCCGTCGTTGTCGGATTCGCGGTAATTTTCCAGGCCGTTAAGGAGGAGACTTTGGTGGCCTTGGCCGACAAGTGAAATTAAACGAAGCCGCTCATCTGACAACTCCATAATCGAATGCAACATAAATTTCTTGACAGCAACAATTGTTATATCTAGGTAAATTGTCATCGTTGTTGTGGGTATTAGGATATCAGAGAACTCAAGAATTAACCTTCTTTTATTTTTATGTTAGTTTGAATCACCTGTAGGAATTCACAAGCTGATATCTTATAATCTAGTGCCTGCGGCTCTTGGATATTCATTTAGCTTTTATCCCACGATGGCTCGAGTCCTAGGTAACGACTCATTTGATGAGTTGATAAGAACATGTGTGAGCTATATTTATTTTTTTCCTGTAGCTACTTCATAATTGAAATGACAACCTCAAGCTGTTGGAAGATGAAGCACTTCCTAAGTACTTGAGCATCATCTGAAGATATGGTAAGACTAAATGTAGTGAAGTAGTTCAAGCATCTACATCTATGCTCCAGGCTGTAATCCAGTTCTAAACGTCCTCTCACCAACTGACCTACCACAGTGGAAGCAACAAGAATGCCGCAGTTGCCTTGGAACAAAGTCTTGCAGCTGGTGCCCCACCGTAAGTGAAAACAATGTAGATGTGTTACAGCCGCTAATGATCTCCGAGTCTTCCACTTGTGTTCCCAATACACACTCAATCCAGATTCTGGCCCCAATCTTCGACAATGATACTCTGTGTCCGTTGTGGTCGGAGCGATGGGAAATTCGCACATGCCTATTAGGATGCCATGTATCGACAATCACATTATTGACATGTATTGTCTCGGTCTTGTCGACCTTTTTGGTGATTAGACTCATTGCGGGATGTATTAAACTGTCAAGAATCCTTTACCCAAGATCCGAAGATTGGTGGAAATTTTGGCGTGTTCAGTTGGGGCGTAAAAGTGACCACACACCAACAGAGAATCAACCATTGATAGCTTGATTACCGGCTATTGTAATTTCTTAAAGGAATCAAAGCCTTTCTTTTGGCTCACAATGATTGGCAAGGAGCGGCAGTGAGACTGGCCAGATTGGATAATCGCATTCTCAAACCGGTGTGAAGAACCTGAGAGTCTTGAGAGAAAGCCTTCAAGATTCTCAACAGAGATCCGATAAATCGTGGAACGTTCGGAGGCATGCATGTATGCCATTCACCCGGAGCTCACAGGCGGGATTATAGCAACCTCGTCTCCCGCATTAATCACAACTCCCAAGTCATCAGAACCTTGTTCGGGTATGTCCACATAGTCTAAATTGATAGTTACGAGACAGCTCTGTAACACTTTGGCCTTGATACCTGGATATTGCTCCTCTAGTTTATCGAATAACCCGGAAATTGGAAGGGGAGCTGGAAGGACATCGGAGTCTTTGGACGTGAAGGAGCTCGCGGAAGCAAAATAAAGAATTGTAAACACTTCTGCTTCAGCACTTGAAGAAGTTGCCATGGCAGTTAAATAGCACAACGATTTCCTTTGTACGTAATCAATTAGCTTCTATATCGTGAAAATAATTATGAAAGCAAGGAAGTTGAGAGACGAGTCAGAGATCTTGGTGTAGACCACATGGCAAGACCGTATTAATGGCCTTATTCAGGTAATACATGCTAAATCTGTTCATCATACAAAGTTGGAGAAAGAAAGACGGATTGAAACAGCTTACTAAGTACCGATGTTGTGCTCGATGGATGTTGATGTTGAGAAAAAGGTTTGGGACAGAAAATTTTATGCCTATGCTCTTATCGTTTAGCGCGTTCCTGATAACAGCTCCAATTTTCTTTATAACTTTGTTCCTACAACTCAACACAGTCGAAAATGTTGCGTTCTTCCAGAAGCCGGGCGACTGTTATTAAATCCTTTGTATGCTGGAATTGTCTAGCAAAACTTCATTCTAGCTCAGTACCCAAACCTCAACTACCACCAACTTCTACCGGCAACAAGTCTATACTAAGCAAAGGCAACCGCCAAAAGTATCTTAGAAGATCTTTCAGTGTCTCCTCTGCTGTATGGCATTCTTAATTGGGGTATAGAATCCTGTACTAACATCTATATCTAGGCCAATAATGCAGCAGAAGCCGAACAAAACCATGGCCTTTCTCAAGATCCACCACCTCTAAACATCCGGGAACGCTTGCGGATCTGGGAAGCTGAAAATAATAAGCCCAACTATACGCCTAGTCTTTACGACTATGCGCGTCTAGGGGAAATAGAAAACTCTGTCACTCGACCGCGAGATGGGATTGAGTTTTTAAGGCCTGACAATGACACAATATATTCAGACATGCCGATATTTGATCGTGGTGAGCTACTGGATGTTGGTGATAGGCGTGGATTCTTATTGCCTGGGGATCTCGTCGAGGTTGTGTAAGCTTGCAGCTATATCCTCTTACAGACGGACAAGAGCTGAACAGTACGGATAGGTCTCCATATCGATCCGAACTCGGAATATATATACGAGAATTAGATCAACAATCACAATATTACACAATGTCCGGCAATTGGCTGCATAGGTCATCACGATCCGCACATTTCTTCGTTCCAAATTTCGTAGAAAGCCGAGAACTTGAGGGTATCATACCGTTCTTACCTTCGTCTGATGTTCCTGAGAGCCAAGAAGAACAGTTGCATCCCTTTGGCAAAGAGATACCACGAGATATTGGACAGCCATTGATCAAAAAAATGCTAGACTTCTGGGCACAATCAGAAACTATCTACCTGACAGCAACTGCCGCTCTTGACAATGCCCATCAACTTATGGCCCATAGAAAGATGTTCAAATATGCCACAATAGACGAAATCGCAGATACAATATTGCCATCAACCATACCAAAACAGGAAGACGGAAATTATGCCAAGCCAGTGCTATATGCGGTCCATCGAGCCTTGAGTCGAGATGATGTCGGCTTCCGTCCACAACGGAGTGGAACGCATCGAAGTGGAGGTCAATATGAAATCAGCTCCCTGAATGATCTCGCTTGTGTAGAGTATACGGTTCGCCATGTCCGCAAATACCAACAAGAGCAGATTACGAAGGTGAGAGGGTCACATGTTCCTGAAAGCATTTTTCAGAAATTCATTTCCAAACTTCAGTCCTCGATCGATCAGAGCCGGGAAAGTCGTGAACTCACCCCTCATGGTACTATTAGCCCTTTTAAGGGGAAGTCAACCGAAGCAACACGATTCTCTCTGGGTGGTTGGGCTCCTGAACATGCGCAGTTCCTCCTTTTCATCGAATCCTGGGCTGCACTTTGCACTTTCCCCGCACACTCCCCCCTTAATGGAGTGGGATCTACCATCGTGCGTGCCACTGGGCGGTACGATGGGTTGCCTCTTGATCAGAGTACTGCATGGACTATGCTTCAAGAAATCGGTTTCATTTCACATTGGCAGAATAGAGCAGCCTTCGACCTCCGACTTCCTAAAGTTGGACAAAGGCTTCAAGCTGGGGGTAGAATAGATACTTTTACAGATGATAAGCTCAAATCTATTCGGAAAGATTTCGAAAGACTACCGGTGTACTGCATCGATGCTAAACAAGCACATGAGATTGACGATGGAATATCCATTGCGCATACCGATGTTGCTGATGAATATTGGGTGCACATTCATACTGCAGATCCTGCCTCAAGAATTGATCCCCATACCAGCCTCGGTGCCACTTCTGCTCGCATGGTAGAAACTGTTTATCTACCGGAACAAGTCCACTTCATGCTCAATCCAGAATTTGTCCGGTCAAACCTAAGTCTTGACCGTGGTCGACCATCCTTAACATTCAGTGCTAAGATGAACACTGACGGTGAGCTCTTGGAATCTCGGATCAGTCCAGGCGTCATCAATAATGTCAAATTCCTTACTCCTGAGACCGTAGAAGCTATTATTACTGGAGTACCTCCTGGCAAAAATGAAACCCAGCATACAATCGGGACTGCTAGTGGACTCAATTGGGAGGTAAACCCAAATCCAAGTTCCGAAAGACATATGATTGAAAGCCCGCAGCTGGACAATAGCCACAAAGACAACCTCCGTATACTCTACAAGATTGCAGAAGCTCGAAAGAAGCAAAGATCTGCTAGAGGGGGCCTATCAGTTGGCTTTGGTGGAACAGATGTAGCAATTCCCGCACAGGGAAGATTGGCTCATAAAGATGATCCTGAAATCCACATCACAACTGTATCAAAGCAACTCATGCCAGCCGATCAATTAAAAGTTGACGTTGTTGCCCCGCTGATGTTAATCGCTGCTGAAGTAGCAGCACGATGGTGTCGAGATCGAGGCATCCCTATCCCATATCGAGTCACTCCTCGCAACCCAGGCAAGCCGAATCCCTCTGAATTTTACATGGACGTAGTCCTACCATCACTCGATACTGGTGGCAACCCTCCCATGGAAATAGCACATCAGTATTTCCGCATCCTGGGTTCTGTCCTCCCTTCTACAGACCCGGGTCCTCATTTGGCAGTCGGTGTTGAAATGATGGCAAAATGCACCTCTCCCCTGCGTCGATACAGCGATCTCTTAGTTCACTGGCAAATTGAAGCTACACTCCTAGAAGAAGCTCGATTAGGCACGTCTCTCATCGGCAACACGCGAGAAGATTTCCTACCCTTCTCCAAAGCCGATTTAGATGCTATTCTCCCGTCAATGGATGCACGGGAACGAATGATTAAAAGAGCTAAATATGATTCTATCCAACATTGGATATGTCATTATCTCGTAAGAGCGTGGCGGTTTAAAGAAGTTCCTTTACCCGCTACGTTCAATTTTACAGCGAGGAAAGCTTATGCGCAGTACCAGAGTGTGAGAGGGGTTTTAGAGACATTTATGGCAGATGCGGAGTTGGAGTTACCTGAGGAGATTGACTTTGATGATGTTAAGTCGGGAGATAGGTTTGAGACGGTGTTAAAGGATGTTAATGTTTATAGGAGGAGAATTACCGTCAAAGCTATTAAACGGATTGAATGATGCTCCTTAAGTTAAGTGAGTATGTAGAGCCTAGGTGTATATCAAAGATCATGTATAAGCTCAAGCATATATTCATAATCTTTTGGGATTGGAATGAAATCAAAATTCATCGAAAATCATCAAGTAAAGCTGGAATTTCATCCATTAACGAAAGATAAAAAACTATTTTGTGTTGAGTTTTGGCTTCTCCACACCTCCGCTCACGAACACCTAAGTTTCTCTTAGAAATAGCCAGGAATGCACCCAAAAATGCGGTATTAAGGAATTCCGCCACATCTCATATGCCTCTATCGTCTCCCATCTACATGCCGACCACCTCTTCATCAATAATTCCAAGCATCAAAACAACAATAGCAATGAAAATCTAAACTTCTATCTCCTAAGTATACCTAGACCATCTTCCTCTTCCAATCAAAAACCACACAAACCAAAAAGCAATAACACAATATCAAACAAAATGCAAAACCTCTTCACTATCCTCTGCGCCGCTATGGCAGTCATAGTCGTAGCCGGCGACCCAGAAAGCAGCTCTTTTATCGCCACCTTCGCAGAACCTACCAGCATCTACAGCATCCCCAATCCACCCGCCGCGACTTTTCAAATCCCTCAATCCGATAACATCGCTTCTTCGATTGCGGCTTCTTCAACTACCCTTAGTATCATTACTCCTCCTTTCACAACTACCACATCTACTATCGTCTTAACTCCAGCTTCGTCGAGGAGTGTTAGGAGCTTGGTATTAGAGAGTAGGAGTACGACGAAGAGTATTACGAATGTGGTGGCCAATTCGATGAGTTCGATGTCGAGATTACCGTCTGCGACGAGTACGCCGAGTAGCAGTCTGATTCTGGCGAATGATGCACAGAAGTCTTTGGGGATTTCGGTATGTTGTCTCGCTCTTAGCTTTCTTTTGGTCGATGGTGCACTTTTGCTAACTTATGCATGAATAGTACAAGATGGTTTTATCAAGCCTTTCTGGGGTTTTGGGCATTTGCTTAATTAACCTTAATATTTATTTTTAAGTCTAAGAAAGCTTTATATTCATGGATGGGACGAGGGAAAGCATTGCTGGAAGTTATATTTGTTTCTAGGGGATGATTTTTAGGGAAATCCAACACTATGAGGAATGAAAAGGGTTTCATGGGTTTTGTGACTAAAGGGTTGGTTTTTTCTGACTGAAACAGGATGTTCGTTTGCATCTTTTAGACAGAAAATATGGATATCATCTGCTCATTCAGGGGCACATGGGGGCCACTCTAACTCTCGCCTGTAGTTGTGCGTGTTGCCTTGAAGTGATATAGTAGCTATTTCTACAAATAAGCGCGTCTGAAACATGTTGTAATGCGAAGTTAAAATAACAAATCAAAATAAGGAAACTGGCAATGCAGATAAGCGGATGGGTCTATCCGTACTCTAGTCAGGAACGGCAAAAGTACCAAGAAGCGGGTGAACCCGCCACTGGGCCAATCTAGATCCGCGTCCAACCATCCTGATGGCATGGTCAGCGCTCATTGAGGGTTCAAGATTCGTGGGAACAGGCAATTTGACATGAACTCTAGTGTAACTGGACTATAAGATCTCAATCACTCAGAATATGTAGAGAGTTTAACACGACAGTGACAATTAAATGACAATAAGACTATTAGCTAAAGCTAAGTTCGGATGAAATCCAGGTCTTCCACTCCAGGAAATTTATATAGACAGAGCTTTACTTACATGATAACAGCACTACTGTCTTATCCAATTGCTATGATATTCCACGATCCCAAAGAGTAGCAAACAAAGAACTTTGAGAAATTGTGATAGAGGGTAAAACTTGAAAAGATCGGACGTTTAGCCGGTACCACCGTTGGTGTGAGACTTAGCCTCGAGGTACACTGGGTGCGTTACTTCCCCGATGCGAAGTCTTAATAACAAGAGGAAGATATCTGAAAGCTCGGGGAAAAGAGTGGCTAGCCACGTTGGAGAACGACTAGAAACTCACACCGCTTCTTCCGCGCGGGTGCTTGCCTATTCCATGGAATATTCTTCTTCTGGGAGAAGCGCTAGCTTTGCTTTTAATATGGGGAAATTCGGAATACAAAGATGATAAACATGACCTGCGGCAAGTCATGCAAGAACCCGATTGCGAGGGAGAAACACACCGTAATTGCCCCTCATTAGTTCCCTCGTCTCGGAACGAAATTTCATCACATTTCCTCAAGCGATCATTCCAGCGCATGTTGCTTTTTAACGTGATCGACCAAGTTGTGGGGATTGTAGACGGCTCAGACCAGCTGGTGGGTGAGACATTGACAAGCTGGCAGACTCTGGCTTTCTTCATCGACTGATCGATTGCGCCACGTAAAGAAAGAAGATAAATAAGAACTCATCCTCAGCGCCACTTCTCTGCAATGGGGAGGGGCGGGGTTTGTTTTAGGTGATGCGGTACTGCAGTACTACTACAACAGCGTGGGGTTCTTCAAAGCATCCCGCGGTCTTACAAAAACAGGCTGCACTTGCTTTACTCCGAAGCACACCACTACCACTTGGAAATATGAAATACTACCATGGATGCACGTTATTCCTGGACCATCGTAGCGCAGCTGCAAGGCCCAGGGTGAAGCAGGGCAGAGCAGGGCAGCAGGCCATGACAGCGCTGCAAGTTGAAATATAAACTTAGACCGTTTCCGCTGGAGTGGATTATCCAACAAATCAAAGGAACTCAGCCGGAGCCGGAGCAAGACTCATATACCTGTCCTGTATGTATACATACAGGACGTTGTTGGGAGAAGAGCAAGGAAAGCAGAAGCGGAAGAAGAAAAAGGAGTTATCGCGAACAGAAATCTTGACTGGTGAGCGGATGTCCTAGAAAAGAAAGTGCTATCTACCGTATTTATTATTTTCTTGGTGCCGCTTCACATCAATCAATCCTCAAATTGGCTTTTTAGCCTTTATTAATAATATCAGTCTCAGTCTCTCCTTCGATCAAACCCTCCCCCTTCCCCCCTTCGCTTCCCTCGCTTCCCTTCCGTCCCTCCCTTCCCTCCCTTAACCCCCTCCCTCCACCACACTCTTGCTCCTTTTTTCCGCCTCTCACCTTTCGTTGATTTCATTTCATGGCATAGCATGACATGAATCGCGTTTCCTCTTATTTGCTGCTTTGTTGATTCCGGATCAATCAGCTAACTGCTTCACTTTCCACTGCCAAGCCACCGTCAAATCCGTCCATATCTCCTCGAATCCCACAGTCGATCAACAGCCTACATCGGGCTCATTGTCCCCGCCAAGGCTACAAGCCAAAACCCCAAAGCTATCCTCGATATTCTGCATCATTTCCCGCTGAAGAACCGCATGGTGGCCGCATGTGTGTGTGTCTTACAGCAGCAGCAACAAATCAACTAGGACACCGACCCCGCCCCCCTGGCCAAGACGACTTTTGATTAACCCCCCTAGCAATCTTTTGACACACTCATCCATCCATCCATCCACCAGCAGTGCAGCATCTCAACTCCTAATTCAATCAGATCGGCCAGCCGAAGCATCGCGCAAAACACTACTCCTCGACCCCACTCAGCAATTTATCCGCATATCTCCTTCATATCCTCTTGCTTTTATCAGACAACTCACCCACAGCCCCTTCTAGGTATTTGCTTACTTGCTCTGCGATTCCCCAACTCGAATACTTATGATATCGCATGGTTCGCGGAGAGATGTGTAGCAGAGTACCAGGTGGCGCGATGTATCCCGAACCTCTAACTCCCCCTAGCGAGGACTCGACCGAGGCGAACTCTGGCAACAAAGAGGACAATGTAGTGTTGACGACTAATAGCTCAGGTCATGGCGAAATAAACCCGTATGGGCCGACCAGCATCCCGACACCTATGAGCTGCAATGGCACCGCATACGATGGCCAGGAGGGGATGTATGATGGCCAGGGGGACACCGAACCACCCGATACATTCGATGAGGATCAAGACATGTCGGAAGGAGGGGCAGCTTTGACCATGACTCTATCGCACGCAGAAGAGCTGAATGCTGAGATGGATTTACTCGATTCGGAGCTCATGGGCCATGACAACCTTGTGGACTTGCATTTCGAGAACTATCAGCCCCAAGACAACGTACCTTTCCACAATGCAGAACACTTGCAAAATCTCCCCGTAATCTTGCAGGGTTTCGACTTCGATGCGTTCTTGCAACATCCGGGGAATGCAGCCAATCTACCAGCCGCGATGTCAGAAGTGTCGCAACAGTTGCAGCATATCCAAGATGGACAAGATGGACAAGATCATGAGGATATGGGAATGGCTGCCGACGAGCAATTTGGATTTTTTATGGAGACCAGTACTGCACCCCTTCCCTTACCGTCTGTTTTGATGAGCATAGCCAATTTGGCAGTTCATCCACAGCCTAATCATGGCTCAATGGCCGCTCTCACTTCACTAAACCAATACTTGCCGGTCTTGGGTTTTTCTAATGCACCTCACATGTGGGTTGCTGGGGATCTAAGCTCTTTGCCTGGTTTGGACGGTTTTGCGCTCGTAGAGAGTGACCAGGTTTCTTCTCATTTACCCTCCACTGATCCTATTTGGGATGATGATGAATTCGATGCTGACCATCTTGGAGTGGAAGACCAGGTCAACCTAAATCTAGGAGATTTCCTCCATCAATGGGCGTCTGTGGCAGCAGCACGCAAAGAAGATTCAAGGAAGCACCAGACTGGCGGTCCATCTCTAATTGAGGTGGCTAAACAACGAACAGAGAAGAATCTCGAACCAGTTGAGCGAGAGGACCTCCAGGGTGAGTACTGTGACATTCAAAAGATAAATTGGAAGGACCTTGGAGTATCCAGGCTGGAAGCACGACAGATGCGTCGCCAAACATACAAGAATTACACTAACCTCCGGATCGCCCCCACATTGCATGTAAGTTAAGGTTGAAAGGGATCTTGTACTAGGTAACACGTACTGACTAACCATCTTTTTGTAGCCACGTCTGAGCGGTTCAAGGTTAGAAGATACTGAGACTTATTTTAAATTTAGACGAATGGATTTTAATCACAAGATCCACCTAGCCCATTTCCAACTTCGAAATATCATGGCTTGTCCCTCCAAAGATCGTATCTTCTACGCTGGTCGGTCGAAGATATTTCATCACAATCCGTCAAGGAGTACGATGTCCAGGTCGGTGATTATGGACCTATCGAATCCTACTGTTGAATCATCGTTTCATGCTTTACACGGGACTGAGAGAGGCATCGTGATCTCTACTCTGGCATCTGCTCACAATGTTCTTGTTGCTGGTGGCTTCTCTGGCGAATATGGAGTAGTCAACCTGAGAGCCGAGAAATCCACAATACATACCGAAGGACTGGTAACAGATCACCATAATAACATAAGCAATCATGTCCAGGTTCACCTCTCCCCACACTCTTCCCTCCCCCTGGCTACCTTTGCATCGAATGACTGTGGCCTTCGTATTCTTGATATCAACACGGACAAGTTCATCTCAGAACACAAATACGATCATGCCATAAATTGCACAGCAATATCCCCAGATCAAAGGCTCCGAGTTCTTGTTGGTGACGATTGTAAAGTTAAGATCTGCAATGCTGAAACTGGGGAGGTCCTTCAAGATCTGGAAGGTCACCGTGACTATGGATTCGCTTGTGACTGGGCTGATGATGGTTGGACCGTTGCCACGGGAAATCAAGACATGCAAGTCAAGGTTTGGGACGCAAGGAAATGGACGAATAGTTCAGGCATGGCTCAATCAGTGGCAACAATTGCGGCAGAGATGGCAGGCGTGAGAAAGCTGAAATTCTCACCATTAGGTTCTGGTAAGAGAGTACTGGTTGCTGCCGAGCCAGCAGATATTATCAGTGTCATCGATGGCGAGCTTTTTGATAGCAAGCAGACACTCAATTTCTTCGGCGAAATTGGTGGCCTAGATTTTACAAATGATGGGCAAGACTTGATCGTGGCCAATTGTGACCACATGAGAGGAGGACTCATGGAATTCGAACGCTGTGATCTGTTCGGTGGTCGTCTATACACTACACTAGATGAACGCAGCTCGAGCTCTCAAACCAAGGGAGGCCATAAGGATGCCATGAGGCGAGGAGGACCCTTTGCCAGGGTTATTGCGCCTCACCGGGAAGATGCCACTTTGGCAACGATTCCTTTCTTCTAAACAGGTCGCTAATAAGGATACTTCTATCACGACCCATTTGCTTCATTACAACATAATTCACACAGCTAACCTTTTCCTTTCTTGATGATACTAGGGATGATTGAAGAAACTATTGAGGGACCTGGGGAGTAACGGTTTAGAACGTTTCGTGTCCCCTCATTTTAGTTCAGGCTGTTTGATTAGGGGGCAGGCATTCTCAAGGCGTCACTCATTCATACGATTATATGTTTGACAAGGGGATAGGGAAATGGATTAAGCAGGACATGAAGCATACGATATGACTTCATTCACTATTACATACTTCATTGTGGATCTGGATACCATTACGAATCACCATTCATACTTTAGCGACGGAGTTTGGGGGTTCTTTACTACTCTTTTTTCTTTTAATGGAGGGAAGGGAAGGATTATTATGGAAATGATTGATCAATCAATGTGAATATTTTCCTTTTTTTTTCTCAAGAAGGAAGGGAAGAGTTCAATCACTAAATTTCATGGATGGACGGACGATGGAGGGGAGGGTACTTAACTCTTGTGTATGGGTGCTATAGGTATATAGGGGTTAATGATTACACGAAAGTTTTTCCCATCATTGAAATAAGTCGTAGTAAGTTCCACTGTTTAGTGAGTGCTATTTATTCTTGTACTGCTATCTATAGAGATTTGATGATAGTGATTTCTATCATTAGTTTTACGGTAGGGAGGACCAAAAGAGAGAGTGGTGCGAGTAGTGTTTCTTTCTACCCAACTGTTTCTTGGTTGTGAGTTATATTTAATCCTAAGAAAATTTGAATTGAATCTCAGCTGACTCAAATGATGAGATGAAATTTATTTACACTCAATGTCGCTGTTTCCTTAGAGGATTAAAGTCTCAGTTGAGTATGAGATTAGATGAAAAGATTAAACATCTTAATTTTCTAATTTTCCAAATTTCCAAATTTATTATATACCTACCATATATTGATTTCCAAGTTACTTAATTGGTCTACAAGGATGAGATGAGCTGAGCTGAGATGAGATGAGATGAGTAAGTAAGTAAGTAATACGATAATATGGTAATGCATGAACCCCTCCTCCTTGCATCACAGAAGACATAAAATTCACCTTTTCCAACTAAATCTTTACTTACATTTTACCTTTCTCTATCATTCTAAATGCAACCCCCCCCCTTCGGAAAGTACTACTCCTTAGTAATTAGAGTGGGTAAGGTCTATAAACAGTCTTGTTAATGTGCGTGCGTGGAAATTTATAGATAGAATGTAATGTAGTCAAACTGGAAAGAAGTGCTAGTCCAGTCCCAGGAAGCTAGTTGGCGAGTTAGCTAGCTAGCTAGCTAGCTATATTGGAGAATTGAAAAAAAGAAAAAAAAAGATCGGACTAATTAGGGGAAAATTGTCCATTTCCTACTGATATTAGTAGTATAGAAGTAGCGACACCACGAGATCCAGGATTTTATTGGGAGAAAGTCGACATGACCAAATCTCTACTTTTGAGACGTACTATCTATACCCCGTACTATCTATATATAGCTGATCAGCACCCTGGATATTAGTCGAGTATGAGGAAGATACTGAATTGACATCTACCACTAAAGTGATTAAAGAAACGCAGGAAGGTGAATGAGATGTGAAAGTTATGATTCTTGAGTCAAACTTACACGGCGGAAAGAGCAGAGATAAAGACTATATATATAGTTGAATCAAGGACGAGATAAAGATATTAAGGATTGAGGCTATTGGTCAGTCCTTTCTTCATTGTCTTCTTCAATGACCAGGGACTTGGCTGATTCCCCTTTTACGAAAAGGTGGTGCTTGGAAAGACTTTACTCGGAGCACAAAATAATTTGAAAATCAGACCTCCAAAGTGTTAGTGACCAAAACATACACTAAAATTTACAATAGCGTCGGGGTACAGACGACAAGTTAAGGTAAGTAAGCCTTCAGTTCCATCCACCAATCCGCTCCCTTACATACTATCCACATTTAAAGATTTGACTAATTAAAACCAACACCCTATCATCAATATGCTTGCATCCACCCTCCCCCAAAATACAAAAGAGAAACCGATCAGACCAAGTCGATTGATGTAAATAGCTTCTCTGTATAAACACGTACGGCTTTCATTCATGGACATGCTCGCTCCAAAAAGATCAAAACATGATGCGAAAAATTCGAAAAATTTCAACTTTACTTCAGTTCTGTTCATCTAGAACAAATCGATACATCCCCAGCTCTGCTCACAGCCAAAATCACCAGCTGCTTTCCAGAGATCATTGGAGTAGGAGAAGACTGCGCAACGTCCTCCAACGGTCTCCTTGATGGAGGCGATGGCTGTTGCTTGATCAGCTGCTGTTCCGCATGCGACACCGTTACACGAAGCTGAATAAGATGGCCACCCGGTTTCCATGTTCCATGCAGTCTTGCCAGAGCAGAGGCCATCGGCGATGGTGAGTTCAGAGAGGACGAACGCTCCGGCGTTAGCGGGCTCGCAGTCGGCATTGAAGAAGGCGTGGAGGTTCACTCCCACCCAATCGACGACATCGCAAAGATAGGAGGTGCTTGCTTGCCAGGAGTCAAGGGGCTCGGTGGTGCTGACCCCCCCGGCGTAGCCAGCGCTACTGAGTTGGCTCTTGACTGAAGAGATGAAGGTGGCGAGCTCGGATGCAGTGCAGTAATTGGATGCGATCGCTTCATTTCCAACCAATGCACCCTCGACGAGATCCCAGTTGTTGCCTGTGTTACCCCACGCGAGGAGATCAGTCACTTGTCCGGATGCGCCAGAGATACCAGTGCTGCCAATCCAGATTCCTACGATGATATTAAGTCCGACGGCCTTGGCAGCGGCACCGATGTTTTCGAGACCCTGGCAATCATCCTCAGAGGAACTGTACATGCGAACGGCCTTGAAGCCCTTTGCTTTAATGAGGGTAACGTCGATGAGGACTTCAGCAGCGCTTAAACAGTCTCCGGTGGATGGGTTGTAAGGAGTGTAGCACATAGCCCATTGGTCACCTGAAGCTCCAAGGCTTCCTTCGCCACCGGATGGGGTTGAAGTGGAAACAGCTACGGCCGATGATGTGCTAGCCACCGAAGCAACAGGAGTGGTTGACACATAGACCACTGCTGCAGAAGAGGATGGGAGAACGGGTGTGGAGGTAGCGAATGGGCAGTAAACGACATAATCCGTCTCGGTAACGGTAACCACAACTTCTGGCTGAGTGTAAGTTCCTGCCGGGTAGGAGGTCTCGATAGGATAGGTCCAAACGGTCTCCGAGGCGCAGGAGGTTGTCAATGGAGCAATTGTGTATGTTCCAGCAGATGGACAGACATATGTGGTGGTCTCAATTACGCTGGTGATGGTAGTATCGATGGAAGAAGTAGTGGCATATGGGCAGACGACGGTCGTTTCAACATCCACAACCGTGACAACACCTCCAGCAGAGTACGTTCCCGAGGAAGCGAGGGTCGTCGAAGCAGGAGCGCAGACCGTGGTCTCTTCTGTGAGCGTAATGGTGGTTGCGGGAATGGTGTAAGTCCCTGGGGTAGGACAAGTCGTCGCATATGGAGTTGGGACAACAACGACGGTGCTTGTAATCGTGGTTGCGATTGGAGAAGAGGTGGTAGAAATGGCTTCGGTGGATATCGACGTGTTGGAAGTATATGTCGGTGCTGGAGGGAAATATACTACATGATGAATTAGCATTCGAGGACGTTTCCGAGGATCATAGAACGCGTGTTATATCTTTCCACCACGTACATTGAGGAACCCCAGTGATGACCGAGTAAATCGTAGTGACACCACACGTTCCGGCAGCATCAGTATCATCGCCTGACAAGCCTCTCAGGAGATGTAAAGCGTCATGGCGATGAGCATGAGTACCAGCACTGGCAACACCAGCAAGTGCGGCAGCAACGGCTAAAACTCCCGACTTCATTCTCTTGTGCAATGAAAAGATTGACCTTGCAATTAGATTAGAAATAGAGATTTTGGGCTTTATTTGTTGGGCTGGAAGGGATTTGTTGATTATGGATTGTGTTTCGTGATTGGGAAAACGAATGCCCGCTGAAAGAGTGAAGCGGTGGTATTGAGAGAACAGCGAATGGAATTGGGGGAGGGAGAGGGGGAGGTATCACGGCATCGACAATTCAAGAGAAGAGAAGAGGAGGAGGAGGAGGAGGAAAAGAAGGAAGAGGAGAAGAGAAATGAAATGGAGGCGGTGGAGCTGCTAGAGAGACTGGGGGGGGAAGCTTCGCTAAACAACATCCATCCCCTACCGCGGGGACCGGGACCGGGGGAGTTCTGCGTATTTCCAACTTTCCCACGATACTGTAAGCAAGAAGAAATAGCAAGGCAAAGCTGTTCTGTTCCACACACATCAAACAATACACATCACATCACATCACATCACATCACCATCCTACCGCGCAGTGTGCAACGCAAAGGCACAGCGCACGCTTTTCATTTCATTTCTCCCTTTCCACCCGGTGGCTCATTTCTTCATCCTCATCCTCTTCACCATAATCTCTTTCTCATTTCCTACTCCCACCTCCAATGTCCCCAAACGCTCCAAAGACGAAATACGACCGTAATCAGCCCTCCGGAATCTTCTAAAGGGGAAGCTGCGATAGGCAGAGAGTGGAAATTACGAGTTTCCATGCCAACGCCCCATGCTCGGGGAAAATGTCTTCTCATAAGTTAATTGGACTTTGCAATTGCGGAGGGAATTTACGTTGTCTTCCTTCCTTCCTTCCCATGTGGATCATCTGTTGACTTGCTTGTTCACACGTTGGAAAATAGGTCGTGCATGAACAACTAAAAGGTGCAGATGCAGGTACCAGCACGGAAAAAGGAGAAGCGACATGATATAAGGCTATCCTTCCCCCATGAAGCAAAGCGGCTGAGCCACGCGCCAAGTGGCTGTGATGTGAGATTGCAAAGATGTCCGTGATTTCACTTCCACTTCCCCCCTCTCGATAAACATCATCACCATCCCATCCCATTTGTTTCTTGACTCCCTCGTCTCTCCATCCCCGACCAAGCACAACGGCCATGATCCATCCCCATCCCCATCTCCCATCTCCCATCAGCAAACAAAGCTCTCCCCGTACTTTTCCGAATCAACAACCCCCTGTCAGATCAGTAAGGGACATCCCCGTGTTCAATTTCTTAGCGAAATTGCATTTTGCGAGAGGAAATTGTGCCCGCGAGATAGGGGTTGGTCGAATCGTTTCATGATTTAATGAAATTATGAAAGAATGCCGCGCGGGAAAGGGAAAACGGAGAGAAGAGCTGATGTCAGCTGATGTGAGGTGAGAAATGTGGTTGACGAGGGGACGATGGAAGTCTTGAATTTATATTTGTGTTGATTGGAGTGGCATTAAAAGATGCTTCATGATTTTTACAGCGTCAGCCACGCAAACCTTCCGAGGTATGACGTCGCGATAATGATTTCGAATTGCTTGATATGATCCTCACCGTGAACAGCAAAATAAAAAGATGAGGTATAAGCAGTATCTATTAACATAACTAATGCGGCCTCGACGATTTAAGCAGAAGCCAATCCTGCTTCTCGAATGACTGTAAACGCCCGCAAATGATCGAATCGCCCCCCATCCTAGTTTAATCTTTCCCAATGCAACCCATTATACAGTCCTGGCAAAAACTTTTATTACACCCTCTCTCAGACATCGCCATACTCGTCATATCCATGCTGCTGCTGCTGACCCGACCACCCCCCACTCAAGCTACTAGATTCCTTGCTGTATGAAGTTGGCCAGCCCGACTGACTTTTGAGTCTTCTCTCCCGTTCAAACTCCGACCATCTCTTCATCGTGATCTTCGAGCTATCGAACTCGCCTTCGTATTCAATGCCAGCCTTCTTCGTCTTCTCCCCAGAAGTCTTTCGAGTATCACCCCATGAGAAATCGTCGAATTTCCAGAATGCATATGTAGGAAGCACGAAATTCCAGATGGGTAAAGAAAGAAGATAAATCATCATCCAGACAACATAAGACCATCGGTGTGCAGTGAGAACGATCAAGACGGCAGGAAGACCTAGGATCAAGGCTAAGAGAACGAGGGGGATAATCTGAACTGGTTTCCGGACGATGGAAATGACGACTATGCAGAGGTTAGCCACATGCATATATATTCAAGCAGTCGAGTGTCTACTTACTGACGTAAAAAGTGAATGCAATGGCGGCGGGTAGAACTAGAGTGCCAATGAGATCAATCATGACAACGAATTGCATGCTGAAACAGAAGGTCCCGCAAAGATCTCTGACCAAGACCAATTCCATGAGATTGTGAACAGTACTGTTAATCCATCGTCGTCTTTGCGATAGGAGCACTTTGAACTTTTCGGGTACAGTGGTTTTGCATACTGCTTGAGGGACGAAGACTTGTTTGCGTTTTGGGAATGTTCGAAGCATCAGTGTGGATAGATATCGGTCCTCTCCTAATAGAAGCAGGTTCTTCTTATGAAGCGTATCAACAACGTTCTCCGAATAGTGTTCTACAACATCGGGATTGGCAAGAATCGGAACCCAGTAATTGAGGCCACCTTTTGGAGCTTTGATTCTATACATGCAGAAGCATCCGGGGAGACATGTGACACCACCAAAGACGGACTCGAAAGATTTCGAAAGGTGATGCGAAATAAAGTACTCAAACACTTGAATCATCGTCGTCCAGCTTTCTCTCTTGTTTGAGATTTTCGTTTCACCACAGAGACCCATGATATCGGGATCTGTAACCATAGCAGAAACCATGTGCGTTAAGCTGTCCGGGAACACTTTGGTATCAGCGTCGACCATCAGGACAACCTCGAAGTAGTCGGGTGAAATTCCAGTGACTTTCCAGAAGCCGTTAAACATCTCAAATTCCAATTCTGTCATGCGTTCATCGAACATAACTTTCTGCAAGAAAGACATTAGAATAATTTGACTGTCACGTTTGCCTCTGTTCCCGGGTTTGGAATTTCCAGCCTCGTCCGGTGTTCCACACTTCACAATACACATCATAGGCACGCGCTGCTGCCTGTCAAGAGGAATTGCAGAGTTGGCACCGTAGTCATAGAACCCAGCGTAAACCTTTGCCATGTTGTGTCTCTTAGCTCCACTGGCCACAGCGACGTATGAAAAGGCTGGGACCTCATCTGGAAGGATAACGTGATCTTTCATCATACTGAGACAGATTTCTGGCGTTGTCATTGTCTCACCCTTGCCTTTGATCATGCCATCGCATACCATAAGGATGGTTTTGTGGCTATTTGGATAATCGGTTGTGGCCACAGAGTCGAGTGTACTGCGAATACCTGCCTCGCCTTCGGAGTAAGCTGTAACGAGACAAATTGCATGGACAAGAGGATAGCCAAATGGTTTCCAGTCAGCTGGGGGTTGAGGCACCACCGCTTCATGGATGAAGCCTGAGGGGCCAGGACTTTCATAATCACTGTTAGGAATTGAGTCTACGCGTAAAAAGCTGCTACGACTAGAATTTTGCTGTTTGAACATAGGATTCGGAGGCAGCAATTGAGCGGTAGATGTCTGACTGGCCATGGTTGTGGGTTGAGGGCGACCCGCGCGAGACATTCGATCGCTAGCGTAAGGGTTTGAAAATCGTGAAGTGGTGGGCAAAAATGCACTACCTCGCTTGCTCATTCTGTCCGAGCCTGTGCCTGAGCCTGCAACAGTGCTTCCTACATCTCCAGCAAGCCTTGGAGCGGGGCGGTAAATATCGTCAGACCATTCCTCAATCTGACGGTTTCTCTTCTTTGGATCTGATGACTGCGAAGTCTTCTTGGCCGCATACTTTCTGGATAAAAACCACTGGAAAATACAAGCCAAAACGAACTTGGAAAGAACGATGGACAGGATGAAAACCAGTGAGACATAGAGGACCACCTTAGACGCAATACAACCGATAGTCTCTGTATCAACACTTCCAACTTTGATGATTTCCTCGAAACACTGAGCCATCTGCTTATCATCGGTTGATTGGAAGGCGTGAGTGACGTCTGTGCCATGAACTGCCGCATTCGCTGCTGTAGTCCGGTCGGCGAGCTCGGTGAATCGAGAAGGGACCTTGACTTGAGTGGTATTGAGCCATTTCAACAGATCTAAGTCAAGCACCGTACCGGAATAGACCATCAAGTTCCTGCTGGTATTCTGGATATCGTTCCAAGTGAAGTATACATCTCCAACACTCTTGAGATCATTATAGAAGGTTGAGCGAGCATTGGATGAAGTATGGCAAGCATAACCCAGGTAATATGGAATGGTCATGTTTACCGCGCTCGAACCATCTTGATTGAAGGTGTTGCAAGGGAAATACCATGCAAGGTCGTCATTTGAGTTCGTAGGGACATCGGATCCATCTGCTAAAGTGATAAGACCCTTGCATTTTCCGTTAACATTCTGAAATAAGAAACTTCCGTCTTGGCCACCGTGCTTCTCAGGTAAATCATATAAGACATTACTGTCTGCTGGAATTCCGTAGGCCGCAGGATGCTGTGATTGCGAAAGATCGTAAGCGCTTCCATGAAATATCATATAGCCACTATCCACATGGTTGATTCGTAGACGAGTTCCACCCCCATTTCCACACACTGCCGCGGTAAAGCCAAAAGTCAAGAATCCAACAAAGGCCATAACGAGGAGAATGATGCTGATCAGACCCATTTTTTCTCGCCATGCCCGTCGTTGTGCCTTGGCTGGAAATCCGAAGCACCGTAGAACAAAATCGGGACACCAAAATGTGATGATGGCGCAGTAAACATTCCAAAAACTGGGTGGTTTCACGGCATCAAGTTCACGCTGAAGCTCCTTCTGTCTCGCTTTTTCCTCTGGTGTTAGTTTGGTGCTTTTTCCACGGGCCAGCTTCTTTCCATGGGGTCGAGGCGCATGTCCAGCTTTCTCTTTCAACACCATATCTTCCGGTCCAGCACCATGGCCCCGACGGCTCTTCTTAGGTAGAGGGGAGACTTCGGATTCAGCTTCGTTTGAGGTTCTCAGTCCGGAGGTTTCTGTAGCAGCCGTATCTGCCTCTAGGTCCTCCAAAATGGGATCATTTCCAGTAGAAGACGGCAACACATCCATGTTTGCCGCGTGTTGACGATAGTGGTAGTTTGGGTGGTCACGATCAATGCGACTTCGTTCTGGTCGAATCAAACTCCTCTTTCTACCCATTCCCGGTGTAACTGTGCGTTCGTGCATGGCGAAAGGATCTTTTGTTGTCGGAGAGAGGGGTGAAGTTATTGTGTCTGCATACGATGACTTTGATGGAGCCCGTTCATGCATTGGCGACGCTGGTGGCACTGTAAAGTATGCTGATTCTTCATCTTCTGGTTGAGTACGTCTTGGGGCGTCGCGGTAGGAAGAGCGCTGCTCACGAATGTGAGACTCTGTCCCTTTGGGCCGTCGAGGCACCGACATGGTTCCGCAGACCAGATCTCTCAGCCAGCGTCGAACGGAATGCAAGCTTTTCTTTAAATGAGCCTTTTATTAGCAAAGCATGCCCATTCAACAGCTTTGTTTGTGTCGAGGGAGAAAGACACCTCGATCCGGGGAATGTGATATCCAACAACGTTTAAGACGATATCTGGGGGCAAAAAGTAACACGTACAGCGAACTTTGACAATAGATCAGAGATGAAGAAAAGGTCGTCTGTTTGTTGGATTGCGAAATAATAGCCCTGCTGATAGCAGAGGCGGGGGTTTAGTTCCTTGGTCGACCGAGTTTCAAGGAAGTGCTTCGCCCAATCGCATCCAGAAAGTTGACTAAATCGAAACGGGACTTTGTCAAGCAGAAGAATTGGGTATTAAGAATACTTGTGCTAAACAGAATTCGCAGAACGCTCCGCGAAATGTGCTAGTAGATGCGGGCGGTGCTAGAGTCAAAGTCTTGTCCCCAAGCTGGAAAGGAAGCGACGGCTCTTGGGATCAACAATCGGATAAAGCGAGAGGAAGTTTCAATTAGAAAAAAATCGATGGAAATGCCGGTACAGGCAATTGTGTTGATGAGTCGATGAATCGATGAGTCGATGAATCAATGAATTAAGTAAACGACAGTCTGCAGTTCTGCTCGTCTCCCCCAACTACGAGACGGGAGGCTGAGAGAGCAAGTGAAAGTGGTGGTGGATGGATGGGAAGTCGATGGACGACGGAGAAGAAGGTGAGGGAGGGAAGGGTGACTTTGCTGGGCTGCACAATTCATCCCTGTTCTGGCCCAAGGCGGTTGTTTGTTGGTTTGTTCCTGGACTCCACTTTAAAGTGGCATCCCTTCACGGTTTCTAAAAATACAAGGTTATTGTTGCTGCTGCTGATATCGTATGGACACTATGGCCAGCCACAAAGGGGCTTCTGCGTCTGCTTATGTTATTAGGGCGAGGCCGTATATAAGTATAGACTGAGGACTGAACCTCCAGATCCGACCATGAGCCTCACCGGAGAATAGAAGCCCGCGTTGCCCTCTACAACGGCTTTCATCATTCTCAAGAGGGTTGAAAATCGAGTCCCATATCTATGTTGGGGGAGTGACCATCGCATGATCGGCTTCGTATACGAGAACTTGTATGCCGTTCCATAAGTGGCGTGAATTACCAATTGAAACTTGAAATCTTTTAGCCATCTGTGGGAGAGATTCTGCTCTATAGTAGCCTATAGCCATGATGTGCGAAGTATATCACAGCTATGGACATGATATGGAAAATACTCCTCATTAGGGCGTGGTGTTTGTACTTATTACTTGAAGATCTGCCTTTCCCCCGCAAATCCCAGGGTTGAAGGGGTTAATGCAGTTTCAGACGCATTCAGAGCTGCATATTGTTTTGTGCAGCATGTAGATTTCGTCTGACAGAGATTGATTTGAGAGTTGTCAAGATTTTAAAGGGACTCTCTACATTTCACCCTTGAGGTATGGAAATAGATGAAGATTTTGCCACCTGGATTTCGAACCTGTAAACCTTTACTGTCCCTTGCACCTCGTCTCGAGTGCGGGCGTGATTGTGGCTGCGCTCGAGTCTATAAGCCTCTTGAATGCTTGCGTGGATGGGGTTAAAGAAAGCCATGTTCCTCCCCCTTGGAATTGTTGATCACTCAGCGGGAACGAAGCAGGCGAGCACGAAGTGCCTTGCACTTAACTGGGCTTTGACGAAAGGAAAATGGACCTGAGTGAGGTAGCTTCGCATGCACTTTTGCTAGTAGCTGGCTAAGTTTAAGCCTGTCTCGTATAAAAATTTCGCTCGAGCATCTTTCCAGATCACCCGAGATCTAACCCAAACTCTGAACTCGGACTCAGCCTCGCCAGCACGCAGGATTCGAGAGCTTTCAGAAGCAAAAAGTATGGGACAATTAGAATGAAACAAAGAGAGGCGTTTTCGTTTCCACCGCTGTATCCTGGAAGCTTTTTTCCCGTTGCGTTTAAAGACGAAGATGGAAGGATGACTTGGGAAGGTTGGCTATGTAGCTGAGCTCTGAAGTACCCAAAGACAGATATTTGGTGCTTACGGAGCACAACATATTCATTGAAAGAAAGTGGCGTAGAGATGAGTTGTGGAATTCCTGGAGGACATTTCTATCGCGAGGAGAAAATATATATCAAACGCTAGCGAGGCATCCACGCATTTTGCCTGTTCCTATTCTTAACGACAAGAAATGGGGAGTCGAGAGAGTCCTTCTCCTTGACCCAGGCACGTCGCCCACGTTGCATGGTTTTGATTCCCTCGTATGGAGTGGACCCCGGACATCTTCTTCGAACTGATCCCCTCTTGATTCCATCCTCTTTCCTCTTCTGATCCTCCCAAGACTTTTCCACGCGGTGACGGCTGCAACTTCACAAAACATCCCATAGCTTCGTATTCAGCTGACAGCCCACCCTCCTGCTGTACCTTGCCGCTTGGAGCTACATACCGTCGCTCCGGGCCTTGTTCAGGGCCGTCGTCTAAAATTTGATTGTCTTCCGCTATTGTCTTGCGAAGCGCTTTCTTCGCCTGCCGGTTGGCAAGTCAGTCACATACCACACATACCTTCGTCGCAGCACACTCAACCCCAACCTGACTTTGTTTCGGGCATCGCATCGTTTCAATTCATCTAGAGAAGGTCAGCTTCCCCGCACTATTCAAGCCCTTTTCATTTGGAGGGATAAACGCCAGACCCAAGCTGGAAATGGTGGCGTAGCACATCTTGTCACTGATGCAGCAGGGGCGCATCCGCCAAGTCCATATCTGGGCGCACATCCGGTAGACAAACTCTCCAGAGATCTGACGTGCTGCATTCTTGCATATCTGCACTCCTGTAGCTATCGACAAAGCAGCCAAGCTCGTCCAGAGGACTCGCGTTGGACAAGGAAATCCTTTCGGCCTGTTGGTACATGGCTCTGCGTCAATTCATCATTTGGGAACGACAAATATCTCCTCTACAAGAGCAGTGGCCGTATGTTCATCTTCAGCAAGGATATGGGCAGGGGTGCTAATCACTAACAAATGGTGGCAGCATCCCCGAAACAAGCTTCTCCAAATATCCACCTCCATCACCAACAAGGCCATCAAGCCTCTTGATCTTCTTCTCGACGAGATTGGGTATTTCCACTTGATACTTTATTGGCTTTTCGAGCCACAAACCCCGGGTGTCATCCGTAAGTCATTGCAGCATACAAATTACACGCACTCCTCCTGAGACCCCGCTGAATCTCTCTGCCAAAAGCTGAATCACCTTGTTCGACAGTCAGATCCATAACAGACGACTTACTCAGCATATCTGTAGCTTTGTCTTTGTTTCTTAATGTTGGAAGAAAGATTCCCATACAACACAACTTTCTCCTGGCAACAACCCCACTCCCCCCCACCTCCTTCAACAGCGAGCCTTAGCCTACACGTCCCATCGAACGATCAGACCTCTACTCTGTTAAGGGCTACACGATCTTGTACCATCTGCGGAGTTCTGCTTGGAGCTGGGGCAGATCTGCTGGCATAAAGTCCCTTCGTGGAAAGGATCTCTCCATATTCGACGATGGAAACTCAAACACCATTTCTTCAAGGAGCTGAGGGCGGAAAAGCTTCACTTGGGCAGCATGTACCCGACAGGCTTCATTCAAATGGAGAGTACAAGGAGAACGTAGGGCGAAAACCACTTCCCATCATCCCAATAGCCCATAATGGAAGGGTGCATGGCGCACCAATGTCACCTGTCAGAGTGAATGTCCCGCCAAAAGATTGGCCGCCTCACCCCTCTGTAGGTCAAATAGAAGGTGGAGAGTCGGCTGGTTCCCAACAGACATACAGTGGCTCAAAAAGCCTAGATCAGTACGAATTGTCTCCTCAAATACCATCAGGACCCGGCTTACCGCACCATCAATCATATAATACTCAACCCCCTCCAATGCCAAATGTCGCCCCGTCATCTGGTGAGAGCTTAGGCTTGGCCTCGACGGATGTATCTCCAACAAACATCGGTCGAGCTGTCAATGGCCAGTCAGACCGTGTCGACGAGAATGAGGCTGATCTGGCTGATCAACCTGTCCCTCAACTTCAATACTTTCATCAATCGCACCATTCTGAAGGTTCAGTAGTTCCCAAACGAGCATCTGGCACAGTCAACCCAAGTCCTTCTCCTAAGCCAGCAGAAGCAGGTGCATCGATAAATCGACATCTAACCCCTAATTCTCAATATGCCAGGAATTCGGCGATACAGCGACCAATGTCCACATATTCAGATATGGGTCCACGGAGTCGCTCACCTGCTGGTTCACCCAACTGGGCTGGGCGGACGCCTTCGGCCAATTCTGGGAGATCTTTTGACAGGCCGATGTCATCATACGTTGATCTAACTAATGTCTCATACCCTCAAGCACCTCCTGCGGGAATAACCTTGGATAATTCACAGTTAAGATCTTTGATTGGAACGAATGCCTCACTACTTGCTACCAAAAAAACCCTAGAAATGTATCGACAAAATCTTAAGAAGACTAATGATAGTGATACGCACTACTCCTTTGGAATCTACTTAATAGAAGCGGCTCGGGATGCTGCAAGTAGGGAGGCAAATAAAGACGGAGATACTACGTCGAGAAAAGCAAGCCCAAAGTCAAATCGTGACGTCGATAGTTCTTATGTGGAAAGCTCCCCTGCGACTTCCCAAGATCTTCTTTCGGAAGCCAAACACATTTTCCAGAAGCTGGCAGATCGAAGTTATCCCTTTGCACAGTATTACTTAGCTGACGGCTACGCGTCTGGTCTTTTCAACAAGGGCAAGGAAGATTATGGGGCTGCCTTTCCTCTATTCATCGCGGCTAGCAAACATGGCCATGCAGAGTCTGGATATCGAGCTGCGTTATGTTATGAGTTTGGCTGGGGTACCCGAAAAGATGCGACGAAAGCTGTGCAATTCTATAGACAGTCAGCCTCGAAAAGTCATCCAGGTGCCATGACTCGTCTTGGCCGAGCTTGTCTCTCTGGGGAATTAGGTGCGGTCAAGGAGAGAGAGGGCCTTAAGTGGCTTAAGAGAGCAACAGAATCAGCCGATATTCAATACAATGCAGCTCCTTACCACCTTGGTGAACTCTACGAAACGGGGTTTGGTGAGGATGTGTTTCGGGATGAAAGCTATGCAGCGCAGTTATTTACACAAGCTGCAGAGTTAGGAAATGCTGATGCTGCCTACCGACTTGGTGATGCATACGAGCATGGAAAACTATCATGTCCTCGGGATCCAGCCTTGAGTGTGCATTTCTATACTGGCGCAGCTCAAAAGGGGAATGCAGGAGCCATGATGGCGTTGTGTGCTTGGTACATGGTGGGCGCAGAACCTGTTCTGGATAAAGATGAGAATGAGGCATACGAGTGGGCTCGTCAAGCTGCAGAATGTGGTATGTATAAATCACCATTCTATATCAATATTGATTGACTAATGACATTTAGGACTCGACAAAGCTCAATATGCCGTGGGATACTTCACTGAAATGGGAATTGGCTGTCGACGTGACCCTCTCGAAGCCAATGTCTGGTACGTCAAGGCAGCAGATCTAGGTGACGAGCGTGCAAAACATAGACTGGCAGCAATTCGAGCAGCCGCCAGTGGAGGAACACCCATGGAAGTTGAGCCGCCTCGAAATGGGAAAATTAAGAAATCTGGAAGTGGGAACGAAAAGGTGGACAAGGACAAAGAATGCACGATCATGTAACGTCGATAATCGAATATCAAAGACTTGCAGCTTGTTGGTTCAATAATCTTCACGAGGATAGAGAGAGAGAGAGAGAGAGAGAGGGTATTAAGAAAGGAAACGGAGAACTGAGGCAGGATAAATACATTTGCCCTACGGTGACCTATTCTTGGGTTCAGTTTGGTTTGGTTTGGTTCGTTTGATGAATGAATCTCTGCTTATTTCACGAAATAGACGAGGCTATGTTTTGTGTAGGATACCTGAGGAGTCGGAAAAAGAGGGGAAGGGGAGACTTGTTGATTTTTCTATCATTGCATGAGAAAGAAAAGGAGGGGCGTTTGCATCACCGGGTGTTTCTTCTTCTGCATTTGATTGGTTGAGTTGCATCATGAAAGGAATGGAAAGGAATGGAAGATAAAAAGAACGGAACGCTACTTAGCGGCAGAAGGGAGCGATTCCTTAAAATCCTCGACGTAAATGCATATGACAAGAAACGACGAATAGATAGAGATAAGAATCACCCTTCTACGTATTCAAGTCTACTTCTCTACACTGCCTCCTTACTATTTGTGATTCATTGAAGATGCGCAATTGATTACTGCTGAAAGATATCTTCCTATAGGAAGTGATGCTAAAAGTGTGGACATGAAAGATAACCAAGCTCCCGATATTAAACACCCTTTCCTTTGAGAAAGTACGCCCAACACCACGGTAACGCTATGCATGAAATCCCATGCCTCCCTACCTATAATAACGCCCCGTAACAATAATAATAACCCTAAAACACTGATTCGTAATCTTTAATGCCAACTAACCATATTCCCTCCTTCACTTAATATCAGGAATATCAACACCGGATTTCTTCGGATCGAACCAAGCTACTCTCCTATCATCTCCATTGCGTCCACCCACTGTAACCCACACGTGCTTGTAAGGCACTTTGACATCAATCAACTCTCTATATCCGGACCATCTTAAACGGCCGCTTGGCTCCATGTCGCTGATGCCTAATCCTTCGCGTTTGACCCATTCCTTAACAACACTCTTGATGAACTCGACCTTTCGGCGGAAATCGTTTGCCTGAGGAATTCCTTGAATCATGGGATCTATTTCAGGGCGTTTGCGAGAAGTGGCTTTCACAGTACGTGAAGGTTTGACCATGAAATTGAGAAGTGTCTGGAGCGGATAAGAAAGGTGCTGTCGATCGTCGAGAGCTGAGGGGGGCAATGTCCCCTTTTCAGCAAGATCCCTAGCAGCTTCAAGGGGAAGATGGTAAAAATCACACCAAGTGCCATCAGCAGAAATAACGATCTTCGTGTGATCTGGGAAGTTGAACTAGAAAATGTTAGCTTAAGGTGATGAGGAAAATGCTGCACAGAAATGTACCTGGAAGTGGCCATCGTAGAATCCCCAGCAGCCAACATCACCCCATCGTTGATAAAATGTAATAACATTTCCAGCAGCCACGTTGCCCGAAGTGTTTGGTACGGGTGATCTGGCAAGGGCGTCGTCATACGGATAGTCTTGGTCTCTTCCATATGCGGTCATATAGTTGGCAAACTTCTTCCAAAGAACAATCTTCTCCCGCTTTCGGTCATCCCACTCATCCACGCCACGATCCAATTGCTTAGGCTGGCCTTCAGCAGCCTGAACGATTTTATAGTTCTGTGGGTTAACTGTGCCTCTTGCAATACCCTTTTCCCCTTTGTTCTCATAGAACTCGATGTTAGGACCTGAGACAGGGACAATTTCGTTCCGATCTGTGTACGCCTCGTTGTTTCGATTCTGAAGATGTCTCTCTGCATCACGAACAACCACACATGAGGGCGGAAGCATAGGACTATTTGACCCCCCGGAATTCGCAGGTGTTTTTCGGAAAATGCAACCAACACTTCCATTGCTCAAGATGTACCCAAGTCCAAACTTGTTAGTATAATCAACCCACTTAACTACAATTGTAGGATTTGGCGGAGGAGACTTTAGTGTAGGTGCAACAGATCTGCTGTTTAGAGCCCGTTCCAACTCTGTCTGAAGACGACGAAGGCGCTCAAGTATATGATCAGGCTTTGTGCCTGGGAGCCAATCAACACGTTCCTTGGGGCTAAATAGCGAAACTGAGGTGTTGGAAGATACTGGCTGTGAAGTTCTGCGTGGTTTTTGTTCCGCTCCAACGTCCTTAAGCTGAGCCACGAGATCTGCTGCAAGTCGTCCTTCAACATCAACAACTTTCGTAGGTGCATTCAATTCCTGTGAAGTAGCCTTTAGGCGTATGCTTGGAATAGTAAGAAGTGCGAGCGATTTAGATTCCGGTGCAGTCTTGAGATTCTGCTGGCTAGTCTGATATTCCTTACTTGGCTGGCGGGGTCGCACAGTCCGGCTTAATAGATTTGTATTGACACTAAGGGGTTTTGCCCGTTGTTGCGCTGCAAAGCTCTGAGCTGACGGACGACTACTTGGCGGTACTACCTGTTTAACAGACTTTCGCGTAGGAACGAGGACCGACCCTACTTCTTCTGTTACGCCCTCAGCCTCCTCTTCTAATGCTTGTTGAGCTTGCTCCTTCAGCCACTCATCGAATGGACGATAAACTACATCTTCAGCGAGTGGTACAGCCGGTGTTAACCCTGCTTTCTCCTCTGCAGCAACTTCCTTGTATGTACTTGTATGGGGTTTTTGCGACGGGTTCCAAGGGCCAACTTCGCACTGGATGCATAATTTCTTGAGGTTTCGAGTATAGAGATTTGTCCGTCCTCCTCGAATTCCGACAGAGAGAAATTGTTCTGGTTTTGGTGCTGAATCACGCAATTCAGAAGTCATTTCTTCTGCTTGAGGCATCCAGCCACATGTAAAGAAGGAGTGTTGAACAATAGTATCCGGGTCGGGTCTCTCCTCTGCGACTTGGAGAAGTGTGGAGACCAGATCTTTCGTCTCATTTGAAATGAAATTTTCAGATGAGTCCAGTTTCGGCCAGTCATATTCTCTTTCTCTAGCTCTGCGGTAGATTTCATCCGGTGTAGTGGACTGAAAGGGAGGCTTTCCGGTGAGCATAGCAAAGCTGAACATGTTAGAATAGAAGAACAGCTTGAACTAGGAAAACTCACATTATGATACCTAAACTCCAGATGTCCACAGCGTGATCATGACCTCCCTTATTCTTCTCCAATATCTCAGGTGCAATATAATTAGGTGTGCCACAAAGCGTTGTTCTTCGGCATGCCAGCATGTCTTTCCCTGACATAAGCAATGCAGCAAGGCCAAAGTCACCAACTTTAACGTTCATGTCCTTGTCCAAAAATATGTTTCCCATCTTGAGGTCCCGGTGAATGATACCCTTTGAATGCATGTACTTGATAGCACCTGCCATCTGAACTGTCCAAAACCGAACTTCGGGCTCTGTAATGAATTTCCTCTTCTTAACCATATCCATTAATGAGCCATTTGGACAAAGCTCGAGAACAATGTATGTACATTTCTCAAAGGAAAACGCGCGGTGAAATGAAACGATATTAGCATGTCTCATCTTCGAATGAATTTGAAGTTCTGTTTGAAACTATAGACAGCATTAACTCGGCACTGCTTCACATTACATGACCGACTTACCTTTTGCTCCATCTTCTTTTGTGGCATATGACTCTTGACTATCTTCAGAGCATACTTCTGCTTTGTTCCGACAAGCTGGGCCTCGTAGCATATTGCAAATCCACCCTTACCTAGTAATTGGCCGGTCTTGTATATAGCTCCATTCTTACGACTAGAACTTGGTGGTTCTCGTACTTGTGCAGGTGGAGGAGGGGGATGGTCCTTTTCCTTTCCTAATTTGGCAGGAGGTGCTTTCGCTTTCTGCATAGTTTCTTTGGCTCTAATATGCGCATTGGCATCTCTAGGTGACAAAGCCTCCATATCGATGCCTTCTGGAAAGACAGTCTCCCAAGCGAGATATGGACGAATCCTGTAAGATTCTACCTCTGTATATGCCTCGTATTTCTGGCCGTTGACCTCGTTATTCTGCTGGAACTTCAGGAACTGGCAATGTTTGTAGATGAGATTCTCTACTAAAATTGTCTCTAGGCTATGGTGAGAGCAATAGACCTGCATGACACGATAATTAGTAAAAAAGATCAGAGAATGCTGTTGACCCCGAAGCAATTTTCGCCGGCAGTCCCGTGGGACTCGAAGAGCTTCACTAAGAATGCATTCGAGAAGATTGATGATATCGAGGTCAGATTCGTAGTCTTTGCCCAATAACCTAACGCCTTTAAGTTCTCTGGCTCGCGTTCTGCCCTGGTACGAATGCTTATTCTTAAAGACCTTTGACTCGGTGATGAATGATACCCCGTATCGCCTCTTCAGTTCCTCGACCAAGACTCTAGGCACTACGTCTTGAAAAGAAAGCCAGTGCAACGGCGGCTGGTAAAGAATGGCGGACATCTTCTGCTCAACGAAAAGATATGCTTACAATTTCCCTTGCGATCCGGTGCAATAATCATGTATCCTGTCCTTCAATACGATGGCGAATCCCGTCTATCAGTGCTGTTATGGAGTTTCGAAAACTCAAAATCAAAGTATGAGGAGAGGTCCTTCGATTTCGTGAGGTGGTTGACGAAGCAAGAACGAACGAAGCAGCGGTCCGGTGTTTCTTTCCAAATTCAGTTGTCACAGCAACACATCAGCCCGCTTTCCCGGCAAAATAACGAGCCTCAAGTATTCTTTCCACCTTGCTTGCAGGTGGTGACTATCAAATTCAAGAGGATTCAATACTCCCTTCTTAGGCTGACACGGCGCATTCAGGGTCATGGAAACGAAATGCAAATCGATCATTCAATTATCTCCTTGACTTAAGACGAATCTAATGACCCAACAAATCTGCTAGCACGTCCAGCTGCAGGACGCTCTCTTTCACAATGGTTGCTCTACCTCTGTTTAAATTCGGGAGCCTTTTCGTGCGACATTTGTCAAAATATGGCGCGGTATATTCCCTCATCAAGTCTTCAAGCGCGAGGGCTAATATACCTAGAATTGGATAAAAGCCCAAGCCCATGACCATCCAAAATTTCGCACCTATGCCGCTAGATATGGCCAAACGATGCATCAACTCAACATGCGAATGCAAGTCACATTACTTCGAGACAAAGCAGCCGAAAGACGCCTTAGAGATAAAGTAGATGCACCCACTGTCAAGACAGAACAGCAGACGTTGGTAGAGAAGGAGAAGGAGAAGCACGCTGCGAAAGAGAAGGCCGACCACAAGGAGGTCCCTCAGAGCGTATGGCGACGCAAATTTAGGGCATTGCCAGAGAACAAAGCTGTCGACCTCTTTGCTGATGTTGTTGGGGATTCTTTCATACTTTCGGTTGCCGTTGGCCTGATCATGTGGGAATTCATCAGAAACAAGAACAAGCCAGATGCAACTGCAGTAAAGCTTACGGAGTTGAAGCAGAGGGAGGCAGAGCTGGATAGACGACAAGCAGATCTAGAGGAGGCCCAGCAGAGACAACTGGACCGGATTGAAACACTGGAGCAGGCTCTGGGGGAAATTAAGAAAGCTGGTGCTAAAAAAGGGGGGTTTCCATGATGAAGGGCCTTAGTACGGCGTCGTATCTCAAAAAAAAACCAAATATTGGAGAGTTCTAGACAATTTCAAGAGCCACACGAAAACCTCCGTGTTGGGAAATTCCTGGAGAGTGGGTAATTAGGCGTGGTTGGTATATGCCTAGTCCAAGAGTCTAGGTTTTTCTAGAGAAAGGGATATGAGCTTTTGTCCCCAAGTCTTATCATGAAAACTGTCGGCGATCGTAAACTCCTCTCTACTACTGTACATTATGCTTCTTCCTATATTTCAAATTCACAATTCCATGTCCGGTTATGCCGATTTTGACACTAAGTTCTCATATAGAACTCTCTGGGCTCGCTTGTTTTCCCAAATTCACTTCCAGCGCCTTGTAATACTATTCACTTTTCTGATGAAATACGATGTTCTGCAACTCCTTACGCAAACGATCGGAATGGGCGTCGGTTCCCTCTACTTTACTTTCTAGCCAAAATCCCAAATGGCGAGGTGAGTTACGCAATCTTGAGCCATAGAAGAAGTTACTGATGATTTCCTAGAACGCGCCCTTGAAACGCACGATTTGGCCGTCCCTCTCCCGGAACGCAATCATCAAGTGAGAAAGGAATTCTTCCTCTTCCTTCTGTTGTCTACTTCGGATATGCAGCCGCAATTCAACACATCTACTCGAATAGAAAGACTCTACCACCAGACAGGCGGCCGAAATGTGGGGATTGTGTTTCTGCTCCGGGAGAAGGGGTCCAATGAGAATGGAATGAAAGCATACATGGATCTTCAAGCAAGGTGTGTGCCTTCTCGCGGGTTGATTGCTTATATTAACGTCTCCCAGCTTAGCAACAACCTTCCAAATGCCAAGCATACTTCTGTCGACCATATCACAACTGCAAGCAACGCTCTTTGCGTTTCAACGACAACTGATTACTACTCAGTCGATTGTCCTACCAACAGGCAACCCCGCAACAGCACTCTTACCATTCTGTTCCGTCAATGTTCCACTCTCAGAACACACTAGGAATATATTGAGTGATAGTTGTCACAGTATACCGGAGTTAGCTCAGGCATCTATAACTCCTTATGGGCAGGAACATCTTAAGAACTGGTTGTCAGACCCGGCAACTCTCAACGATGTTGTGGATTTTTGGAAGCAGGAGTATCTTGTTGATTGATTGAGAGGTTTGCAAAGGACTGTTGGGTCTTCCCATGCTTGATGATGGACACGTTCTTTACACTGTGGGGTTTCGAGACAGATCGTACCGAATTTTCCAAGTGTTTTTCAACCCCATACAATATGTCAGTCTTGCTGGAATTAACAACACGAGCTATTCAGCTGAAGTCCTACAGCCTACAGTAGATCTCGGGGTAAACCGATGTCTCGCAGATACACCCCCCTTTCCCCCTCCCCACCATATTCTAGGTATCCCATATTTGATTCTGTGACGTACTCAATCCCAATTTGAAGGAATTTACCTGGTGATATCCTTCTACGCAGCCTGCACTCCAAAGCATGATTATCGCGTGACAAAGATACCCCTGCACCACTATGACGTAGCTCCAGGAACTAGCTAAAATTCACGCCAGGGACCTAGCCGATCAGGCTATAATTCACACCGATCGACTGTTGGCTCCCGAGCTACAAAACCATCTCACATTCCTCCCTTTCTTTCTTTCTTTCCTTCACTCTTTCTTCCATCCATCATCATAAACATCAAGTCCGTACACTTCCCAACAACCAACTCTAGAACTCCAGAATCATATTCCCCATTTCCCAACTTACCCCGCAATCATGACTAGAGGCGAAGGCACCCAACACAAGGTTCACCTCAAGAAGAACGAGGAAGACTACATCATCTTCGTTGAATCCCCAGAGTCTGTCGAAGAGTGGAAGAAGTCCGATAACACCATGGCTTTGGCACAAGTCGTTCAATCTTTCAAGGTCTTCACCAGTCACAAGTAAGTTTCTACTACCCCGCATTTCGTCTCCTCAGCCCACTCCACAAACACATCTACTATATTGAGTTGCATCAAAAGGCTAATCAATATGTTCAAATCACTAGGCAAGGACCTCAAGGAAATTTGGAAACTCCTTCGAATACTATGTTGGAGAATGACTTTGATACCAAAGTTGTAGAGGACATCATCAAGGTTATCTTGACGGAGGGTAAAATTGAGACTACTGAGGTATGGTACATTCTCTAATACCTTTTCTCCCTTCCCTTCAATCATCCCCCTTCCGCCTTTCTAATGATGATCAATAATATTAACTATCTTCTTCACACAGGGAGCAGCACGACAAGGCTCCAAGAACGACAGCATCGGCGGACAAGTTGCTCACTAGATCAACTCGGTGTATGCCAGGTGGAGAGGAGAGGACAGCGGAAGGAAGGACTGACACAAAACAGCATGGCATTGAACTGGCAGGTTTCTCAGGCATCAGATATGTTAGTAGTGGTATTTGGCAGGATCATTCATGATGACGGTGATTCCAGGGAGAGAATGGGGCGTTAAGTCTAGTTTTGCCTGCTAGCTGGTTATTATGAAGAAAAAGTCCTTGCTTGAATCTTGGACACTTTGCAGAAGAAAATACCAACCTACTTCTTCTGATTTCTAAATTTAGAATGCATTTTCTCGAAACATGTGAATTTGAACATAAAATGGCACTTCATAAATAAAATAAGACTTAAAATGCTTCTTTAGAAGAAGCAGAGGTGAAAAATAAATCCGTCTATGGCAAAACGCTGAGATGACATAATGAGATCCATTTGCTTATATCTAAAATAATCTGCCAAACCCAAAATCTCAAACTACCAACAAAATAGCAGCTCAAATTCAAGATTATTCCTCTTTCTCTCCATCCCATTCATAGGAAGGAAAGAAAGTGTTAACGTGACAACAGATGACCTAACGCTGACTGTGCCACACTTTTACCTTGACTTTCGAATACTTCACGACATCTACTTAGCACTTACGATTCTCGCCTGTTTGATCATCATCAAAGCCAAGTTTATGGTAAGGCGAGGATAAGGAACCCATCAAGTGAAGGGTTGAGGACATCAAATATCAAAGCCAAAAGAGAATTATCAAGCGACATTCATTTCATCGCAGCTCATAAAAAGCAATGAGTACCAAAATCCTGGGCTTCAACGACATGACATTACTACTTGAAAGCCATCCACCACAATTCCCTTATTGATGACCACCGCATCATCCGCATCCACCCAGTCAAACCAAAATGTTAACTTCACAGCGGCCGTCACTCTTCTTCCACTCCCCTCCTAAAAACCCCTTCGTCCCCCAACATCCCAGACCCTCAAAGAGTGGCCTGCTCTACTCATCAATCCAAAAAAAAAAAAGAGTGTATATAAAAATATATATTCTTGACAAAAAACGCCGTTCGCTGATGCACCCAAAAACCACACACATAAGTCCATTTCTTTCTTTCCTTTCTTCTATTTTTCACACGAAATATTGTCTGCTTGTCTTCCATTAATTTCTGGTTCGTGGATGGTATGGTATGGTGTGTTTAGACTCCTCCAGTTGGTGTCCTTCGAGGGAGGCTCCATGCTTTTTCTGCCACGACCTATTTTATTATTCATTAGTATTATGTAAGAAGGGCTGAATAAAGGAAAATTATGGGAAGTCTCACCTCTCCCTCACTATAAGCCCAGAAATAAACCACCATACCAATCATATAATAGATAGCGGGATTGGTAGCCTGGTACAGCAAAGCAGCAGCCAGGCCCGCCATTGGGAGAACAGCCAAACGAGCCTCGATGCTTCGATGCAGAGTCGAGCCCGCAATAATTCCCAAAGGCCATTCCCACGCAAACATGAAGATTCCAAAGATGAGATTGATGATTTGGAGAATGGGGATCGGTTTTACGGCTCCATCAAGGTTTTTAGTGATGAAGTCCCAAAAGACTTTGGGCCAGAAGAAACCTTCGATTGCGGCGCCAACTTGATCTATCAGTGTGTTAGCTTATTTGTTCTTTCTTTCTTTTCGTGTTGAGGGGATATAAAAGGAGGGACAAACAAGCAGCGGCAGTGAGGACAATGAGACGAGCCCAATGATTCTTAATCAGTCTTCCCATGTTGAGAGATGTGATGAAGCTGAAAAGGATCTCAAGTGAGAATATACGGAAGAAGTTATCGAATCGAAGAGGGATTAAAAAGTGGTAAATTGGGTTGAGAACGGTTGTATCCGGGCCTGCGGACGCGAAGAGCAACGAAGGTAAAGGGGTCAATCGGTATTGAAAAGAATGAATATCGACGGACAAAACGAGTGCTCAGCGCTGCAGAGGAGAAGGAAGAATTCCTTTCTGAGATGGTGGGGAATCAGACTATATCTCTGGGTAACGAGCAGGGGAGGAGTGGATCTCCTGAGCTTTGGGACCAAGGAGGATCTTCTTTCCGTGGGCTTGTGTCAGGCTTGGGGGGGTTCCTAGTCATTTAATACCGAATGTGGATGATGGGACGTTTCTAAAGTGGACTGTCCATGAGATGGTAATCTGATCTACTCTGACAGCGGACATGCGAGCGAGTGGAAGTGGATGAGATAGTGCGTGTATGAGGTAGAAGGAGCGGAGCAAGGTAATGTGTCAAACCATGGAAAGGGAATCGTCTGATCCGGAGTTATCTGATGTAGATTGGATTTTTATCTGAGCAGGGCAGTGCTTAATCTGTCAGATCTTCCGCGCTTAAGACAGTTTGACGTTGGGAGCGTTTTGTATTCGATCAAAGGGTCTTCGAGATGCGGCGGGACCGCCATTGTTTTAAGAGTTTAAGAAGGCTTAAGGCGGAGTACAACAAGTCCAGATTTAGATCTTGCTCCGTTGCACGTACATGTACATGGTGCAAAGAGTTCATTGATAGCTTGGCCTCCACAAGTTACTTGTGCGTTCATCCAGCAACTTCGGGTCCTTCCCAGGGTCTCGCGGCGCGCATCCAATGGATCGAGGGAAATGTGAGACGGAGATTTAGCAGCAAAGCAGCAAAGCAGCAATGGCAGCGTTTAGAGGCACTGATTGGGAGAAATGGCGGCGCGTAAAAAGGGATCGAGTGACACCAGTCAGAAGCAAGTTCTGTGTGCGGAGCCGAACTGCAAAGCAGCAAAGGCGACAAGGGGAATGTTGCAAGGGGCTCTGGGGAAATGCGCCATTAGCCTTTCAGCCAAATCAAGACGATGGATCATATTCATGTTCCTAATCAATAAATTGGGTGAGTTGACGACAATTCATTGTCAACATCCCGCTTCCTCCTCCTATCCTCCATTCTCAACCCAGTCCGTCCTCAGTCCTCAAACAGCAATCATACTCATACTCAATGCCATGGCCTGGCCATCGATCAAACAGCCCCCATCTTGTCCATCTCACCCCTTGGCCTGCCCTCGGCATTGCCACCCCTTCCCGCCGTCACAGACTTCTCGCTTGTGCTCTTGCCGTGTCTGAGCACCCGTTTGATATCGACCTTTCAAAACCGATCTCGTTCCAAAAGATGAGATAACTTTCTCACCCAATTCTTTCCCGCCCCGCACGCATAAGCAAAGGCGCATCCTTCCACCGTCGCCATCGTCGCATTTCTGACAGCAATACCGTGATGGTCCCCAAGGAACAGCTCGCGAACAAGGATGAGATATTTAAAGTTTGATCTGATCTTTCTTTTCCATCCTTTATTCTAAGCTTAACGGCGAAGGGACCCCTCCCACCATCTCATGTCAAGACATTTTGACGGACAGCATGCTTTCCCAGTCCAGCCAATCACCAACATGACATTCCAATGAAGACACATAATTTCTTCACCATCACCAACCATCTTCATTGCCTGATTTGCTCAATTTCATACTTCCGCGTGCAAGTGCGTTGGCTGCAGTGCAACATTCTTTTGGTCACGCTTCGGTTAGATGGATCTCTCCAAGTATTGGCCAGCCTCGTCGGCCTTGCGCTTCAAGAACTCCCCTGATTGGCTTGCCGACGGATTTCACGGCTCGGATATATCATCAGCGTAGGACATGGCTTGGTTCAAGTCACGCAGAGGTTCAAGATAAGGATGCAAATTGTTTTTCATGCGAGGTACCATCAAACATCACCACAGCCACCCTCCGGTCACACATCCAAGCTGATAGCAAAAACTGGTTGCTTGATGTACAAAGAGTACTGAGACGGACGACCTTGTTCAAAACAATACATGTAGTTATTACCGCTTTGCATGGGCTCCTATCGTCCAGCCACAGCGCTTCCAATCCACTCCGCCGTAAGCTTTCATGTAAGATTACGTACGAAATCGTTAAGGCAAGATCAAGCTTCTCATGCCACAACCTTGCATCGAGGGAACGACGGCTTCCGAAGATCCATATGCCGGTCTAAAAACAATCAGTGCTTATTAACCAGAGTAGGACAACTCAAATTCAGACCCTTCAACTCTGAGTACGAACCATCCTACAGAAAACTTTACTTGTATTTTAATCCAGAAAGGCACTCTATATCTCAACTTCTCATTCTCCTCATCCCTTCTCTTCTCTTCTCTTCTCTTCCCGACCTAAAAGCGAGATAAAAGCGAGGAAGTTGGTTGAAAATCCAATCAATGTCAATGTCACATTTCTCCTTCCATACACACCCCCCGCTCACCCTCATTCACATTCATGCATTGCAGCTTTCAAAATCCCCAATATCACAACTCCAAATCTTCTCCTTCCCCCGTCTTCATAGTCACCTTCTTCCTTCCTCCACTCAGTCTGATATCCATATGTACAACCTATTCCAAATTCGGAACAAATCCAACCAAACCTGCATGCAGAGAAGAGATGGCATTCTCTCTAAGCGCCCTCGTGTATGTACAGCACCTTATGTATGCACTCCAGGGAAAACCCACCGAAATCTTATCATTCATCGCTTCGGTATATATCTTCGAATTACATCACTTTCTTTCTTTTTAAGATTTCCTAAGTCTTATAATAATTCTAGATATTATTTCCCTAATTGGAATTGGGACTGGGATGGTGCTGACTTGATCAGGCCTTATTCCTTCTAGAAACCCGCATAATTGGGATGCGAGCTTATGCATATGCAAGTTCAAAGACGTCCCATCGCTATTTCTGCGACCATCTAGCAGTCCCGTATTATTAAATACCACGATAGTATTCCTCCTGGTCACAGTACTCATCACATTAAATCAAATCAAACCCTCCAACCTAATATACGATTTTCTACTTCAGAATAGTTCCTCCATTACGCGTTAAAGGAAGCACACACCTAGGTTTAGACTCTAGCACATATCTAGCAAACATGTTGGGTCTGTGAGATTGACAAAACAAACTGGGTTTCTATTGGAATGATATATCTTGGAAGTAATACAAAAACCAATGAGCTCAGCCCAAGACAGCTAAAGGAAAGGACGGTTCCAAATCAAGAGGAATAGCCAAAGTAAACTATGCAACGGAATGACAATCTTGAAAAAACTGCTAGGGAAAAAATGATACAAAACCTAGAACCTTCAACGGAAGAAATTTCGAATTCCCTCGGCGACGACAGCCCGATTCTTTCCAACCCCTTTACCTCGTTTCCCAATCTTTTGAACCTCTTGAACCTCTTGCACAGGCTTGGCCTGAGGAAGATTTTCCTTTGCTTCTGCCTGTAAGTGTACATCTGGCGGCGTAGCAGTCCGATGTTGAGTCATGCTGTTGGCACTTGAGGTTCTTAATGGCGGAGTGATAATTCTTTGTCCATCACGAACCCAATTTTGTTTTCCTCTCAGCGTGGCCAATCGGCGTATTGTTCCAATACTACTAACAGGGCTACTATTTTTTCGACCACCTTGAAGAGTAGGTGGAATCTCGAATTGGTCTTGCTGGAAATTCTCCTTCTCGTCTTGGATAACGGACAAGCGTGATTTCAAAAGATCTTCGTAATCGGTCCAAGCCGTTGCTTCTGTCGGATTGTGATCTGACCGAAAGACGAAGGCGTTTAGAGTCTCTGTTTCTGCGGTCACGTCTTCGTCTGGCTTCAGCAAACTTGTCATGCTACTCGAACGCTTTGTAAAATTGCTAGCGATACTTGCCACGCTAAGTTTCCGAATCATATTGCTGGCTGAAGCGCGGACCATATGTTCGCTGCGCACTCGACTGGTCATACCAGGGTAAGGGAGGATATCCCGTGTCCAGACATCTGCTAGAAGAGTTTCGAGTCGAATACGTTCAGCTCGAGGAGGAGCAAGGACTGGAATACGATTAGTCGTCAAGAGTGACTGAGATCTATTGATCGAGGTAGATGAGGATGAATGAGGAATATCTTTGAAGGCATTCGTGTTTTTAATGATGACCTGGCAAAGCGCCGATTTTTGGCCTACAGTGGTTGCTCGATGAATTGAAATTCTCCGCGCAATCGTGCCTATAATTAAATCAGCTCCTGCATGTAGCACCGAATCATATAGAGGCTTGATCAAATGCTCGATCCTGCTTACCGGGCTTTCCAAAGACTGTTCCCATTGACTTGATCCCCAGTGACAGTGACGTGAAAGCTACTTGCTCTGCTGAGTCAAGAGCTACTCTGCAAGACCGATCAATCAAGCGACTTCTCCATTCCATTTCTTCCTTAGGAGAGCAGGCGCTCATTGTTATCTCAAATAACTGGTGATCGTATTCTAAAACTAGCTTCCACGAAAAGGGAGCGGTGTGGCACTGTAAGCCTGCGAGCAGTCAACATCGGAAAGACATAAGTGACGGGATTCTGAAAGCATCAATCTCACCCCTGCCATTATCAACTTCTTCGACCCTGAGTTCACTTAAAGCAATACAAGCCTTTACTGTATAAATCTGATCAGCTTTGCCAGCAGCGGCAAGCACCAAAAAGTCCCGGTAGAGAATACAAATAAGATACTGGCCGTCGACACCATCCTTCGTTTGCCAGGAGGCGTGGAGGACGCCACATAAGTGAATGTTTCCGAGCCCGCGTATTGTAGCCTTGGAGCGAGGATCAGGCTACGATAATTGTTAGTGAGATTCACAAATCATCAGAGGATATCCTTCACCTGATCAGCAATGACAAGGCGATCTTGTAATAACCAGGATTTCTCCATGACAGCTTTTACCCGAGGATCATCAGTGGCCCGATTTATTTCAGCAGTTGCTTCGCGCAGTCTGATCAGTATCTTCTCAATCTCCATGTGAGAATCAGGACAATCATAGACCGGCGTTTGCTTCAAAAGTTCGCTGAAAAGCAATGGATATTTGCACACTCGCTGTATCGGCTTCTTGGTGTCAGAGTATGTGATAAATTTTGAATCTTTGAATGATTTACCTTTACAAGAAGGTCTCCGACAGTTAAAGCTTTTCTCGAACTGTCATGCTGACTATTGATAGAAGCCAATGACGATGCTAATGCTTCCAGCCCTTTTTGGTAAACCTCCCATTGCGGTATTGTTCTATACGTCGATGCAATATCTTTGATCATCGTCTCATACTTGGCGCTGTACTCCTCGTATATGAAGAAGCGGTTCATCTGAATCTAAGTATTAGCGGAGGTAGATCTCACTAAGACCATTTCAAAACTAACCCTCTTGCCGAAAACTTTTGCAACTTTAGCTGCAATTTTTGGCTCGGCTGTCATTCCAGGAATTTTGCTAAGCCAGGATGCCTCTTTGATTTCGGGTACTGCATCAAGGCTGCGCCACCTGTGATGTCCATGGCCTGGAGGTGGAGCTGCAGACTCCGCAAGATCTATTTGTGTATATTCAGAATGTGGTACCACACGGTGAAGATCTCCTAAGAGTTCTTCATGGAGCTCCACGATTTCGGTGAGATTGCGGTTGATGGATGATCTAAGATTCATCGAAAGCGTTGGGATTGAGGCCAAAAGGGTCACATAGACCTGGAAAGAGGTTAGCAAGGATTTCGACTATGCATGAACAGCTGACTTACATTCATCAAGAACTTGATGTCAGCGACATAGCTTTCCTCAGTGCTGATGATTTCTTCCAGCACTCTTCGGCGCTGAATGAGGCGATTTGTGACTGCTTGGTCAATGATCATTCCTCTTGCAATGTACGAGCTGTCTTCGGAAAGACGCCCAATATGAGAAGTCTTACTGCTGCGATCCGTTCGCTGGTGCCGAGAGGATACTCCTGTTCCCTTCGATCGTGGGGCTACACTGAAGCTTGCAAGGCTGATACTGGCACTTTTCACAGCAGTTACAAATCCAAATGAAGAGCTAGAGGATGACTTTTTGTGGTGATACCGTTTGGATGTCACAGGAGAATCGAAGAACTCTCTTTCGAGCGCGGACCCGTCCATATCACAACTAACAGTTTTTCGTCTTTGCGAGTTCCTCCTCTGAAGATTCTTAACCCATTTGTTGAATGGACGATCGGGTTCGACTGACTGAGGTTCATTTCCAATTGGGTTTGCGTCGTCCAATGAGAATCGCTGAGGCAGGTTCATATCTCTGCTTGGTGTATCTTCCCGATTGAATGTCAATCCTAAAGCAGCTATGTTATCCAAAGTATTCCAAACTTTCCCCCTTTGACTACTAGCAGACACGCTACGATCATCAAGATCAACATCGTCGAAGACATCGTTCGTCGATACACCCTTCCGAAATTTCTTACAGGAAGGTGGAGGAATTGGCGTTCCCCAGCTAGTCTTTCGAGAGATATGCAGAGAACTTGGATGAGAGTGAGGTGGTGTTGATGTACCAAAAGCAATTGTAGCCTGAAAGGGATGATCCATTATGAAAAATGGAGAAACCAAAGATGTAAATACAAAAATTGTCCAAGGACCAAGAGAGAATTGCTCTCCAATAGAGCAAGAACTTATGATAGCAACCAACTATGCTGAGCAAGAGAAGAATGGGATGAGTTTATTAGAGAGTTGAAGAGACAAGAAAAAAAGAGACAACAAGCAACCAAACGAACAAGGAAGACTTGGACTTTGTAAACAATGGGTTGAGGGAAGTACGAAAGATAGTTGCGACTTCCTTCACAAAGCTCCTGCCATAGGAAAGGCCTTAGTGGAAAGGAAGAAAGGCTACTGGCTTTCATCTGAGCTATCATATGGGTAGAGGTGAATAACGAAGGTCTTCGCCACTCAACTTCAAAACATATCTAAGCAATTGTATAATTGAAATACAGAATATCTAGTAGGCATGATGAAGTTTTCTTAGATAGGGAAACAAATATGCCTTAGTCAGTAGCTACCCCGCCAAGCGACGCGTTACCACCCAATGGAGCCTCCTTGGCAGTTAACAAGGCTGAGAACCAACTCTAAGTTCTCTCACAATACCGACTCTGTGATTATTTCTACATCCTCCACATCTCAATATCTTAAGAAATGGGATTGCCCCTGATGGAGAATCTCCATGCTCCCACAGTTCCCTCTGGGCCTACATCAGGAGCTGGTACGAATGGAATTCAAATGAACGGCTTATCTTTTTCTCAACTCCAGTCAAGGAAGGACAACATGGAAGCTGAGCTTAGAGCACTAGGCAGTGTTTTAGATTCGGTCAGTGATTTGCCCCGCACGACTATATACCTATACTGATGGCAAAAAGCATGGAGTTGATATGAATACACCACTCATTACTCTAGATGGTTTTCCTCGAGCAGACTTGGATGTAGCCCAAAGTATGTATTGTCACCCATCTCCCCAGCGTCTTCTAACGCGTGGCTAGTTAGGACAACGAGATCACGAATTATCTACCTCCGAAACGATTACAAAGCCTTGATGAATGTCATCGAAAAGCGGGTACATGAACAATTTGCACAAATTGCTAAGGATGCTCCAACTCCGGCAGAGCAGCAAGCAAGCAATGGTGTTGGCCAAAGCATTGATCTACCATTCTTGCCGAGTCCACCACAAGATCTGACTCCGGCTTTTGCAAAAGTCAATAGTGTTGTGGCTGGAAGTCCTGCGGAAACCGCTGGTCTGACGGCTGGAGATGAAATTAGGAATTTTGGATATGTCAATATCTCAAATCATAATGGTCTTAAGAGAGTTGCAGAATGTGTTCAAGGAAATGAAGGGGTAAGTTTTCTGCCATATTATGGCGATGGTTTACTAATCCTCATCGCAGCGAGACGTTCTCGTTAAGATATCTAGAACTACGGGCACGCCTCAAAGGAAGCATGAATTGTCGTTAACTCTTAAGCCACGACGGGATTGGGGAGGTCGAGGTCTTCTTGGTTGCCATATTCTCCCTCTTTGAGTCAATTTGGATTCGGGAAATGATTGAGTATGTTTTCAGCGTTGGTGTTATGGGAGTAAGGATTTATCGAGATTAGGGAGTGGGAAATGGACAGAAGTCCTTGAGGATACTAGATGCATCAATGATACAGAACTCTACACTCAACCAGATCCAAAAGAGAACCTTGATCACACCTCCTAGAAATATCTCAGTGACTCAGTCCTCTTGACTGCAGATTCTCAAGCAAGACAAACATAGTGATTCCAATCCCGAGCAATAGATTCATACACACTTTAAGATAGGAGTCACTAGGCTGAACAGATTCCTTAACAATCTAAGTGAACTACACAGTGAATGAAATGAGCAGAGTGTTGCAGCCTCAGGCATAATAAATTACAGAAAACTTCGCCTAAGAAACTAAAAGCCGCCTTCTTTCCCCCCTCCAACCCTCCAACGAAAGACACAAATCATACTCAACAACATCCACAACGAAATCACACCATTAAAAGGTATGCCATATCATCCAAATCCTTTGGTAATATCCGCGAAATCAAAGGGCTTACAATAATCAGTATCGAACCCACACTAATCACTTTATCGCAGCCCAAGATTTCCCTATTAGGTTGTTTACCTCTAATTTCACTGCAAAAAAATACATCAAGGCACCATGGCCACCTCTACTGGAGAAGTACCTACCTTCAAGCTCGTCCTTGTCGGTGATGGAGGAACTGGAAAGGTAAGTTTGTCGTACTTGATGAACTCCTGTTGGTGGCATCATGTCGCCCTTACCGCAACAAGCGGCTTCATTCCAGGAGCGGCACACCACCTGAAGAGCACAAAATTAACAACTGGATAGACCACCTTTGTCAAGCGCCATTTGACTGGAGAATTTGAAAAGAAATATATTGCCACTCTCGGTGTCGAAGTCCACCCTCTTGGGTTCACCACGGTAAGTTTGGTTTTCCCATATCTGCACTCTGTGTAGATGCTAATATTAAGCAGAACTTGGGTAATATCCAATTCGATGTCTGGGATACAGCTGGACAAGAGAAGTTTGGAGGTCTTCGTGACGGATATTACATCAACGGGCAATGTGGTATCATCATGTTCGATGTAACATCCCGTATCACATACAAGAACGTTCCCAACTGGCACCGTAAGTCAGCACACATTCCGTGAAGGATTTTAAATACTGATAGTCTCTCTTCCTAGGTGATTTGGTCCGTGTCTGCGAGAATATTCCGATCGTTCTTACGGGAAACAAGGTTGATGTGAAGGAGAGAAAGGTCAAAGCAAAGACGATTACTTTCCACAGAAAGAAGAATCTCCAATACTATGACATCTCCGCCAAATCCAACTACAATTTCGAGAAGCCCTTCCTCTGGTTGGCACGAAAGCTTGTTGGAAACCCCGCTTTGGTAGGATTATATGCTGTTATCTTTTATTAATGACTAAACTAACATCATGTCAGGAATTTGTTGCTGGTGTTGCCCTCGCTCCTCCAACCGCATCGGTCGACCCAGCGCTCCTTGCTGAGTACCAAAGAGAGATGGACGAGGCTGCACAAATGCCACTTCCTGATGAGGACGACAATGATTTGTAAACGGGTCACAGTCTTTTTCACCGGCGCTTGCAACCACTTCTCGGCAGCATCTTAGAAAGCTTCTTTTCGGCGATTTTGCATCCTTTTTTTGTGCGGTGGTCTTGCAGTCAGAGGCGGCAACAATAACTCCCTCTATACTTCAAGGAGAGGAAGACATCTCATGCAGGCAAAGGGCATCTTGAGAGTGGGTGGATTGGGATTTTTATGAGCGATGAACAACTTGAGATAGCGTATTACTCAAGATTTTGCTACTTCAGCAGTTTATGTAGCTAGACAATAAAAGCCATCGGTTCTTTGCGATAGACGAACATATGGAAGGCAATCTCACTGCCTGTCAAATGCAACACAATGTATCAAGACGTGGATAAGCTATGAATTATGGCAGGGAATATAACCCTTGTTACCCCTCACGCCAGCCATGTGGAGCTTTGCTTGACCGCTTCATTACTTGTTACTCCAAATCTGCAATGATGACGAAAATATGAAGGGCAAAAGATCTTGCCCTTCGTCCACATTGAGTCTTCCAATTGGTGCATAATCAAGAACAAATCTGTGACCATTTTTCAAGGCAAAAAAAGGACGGGCAGGGCAAGTTACAGTATCCATTTCGTTATCTTTTAGCATGGCTCATTTGGATCTCGATCTTCTTCTCACGTCAGGGCCTAGGGGATCGTTTGAGCTCACCCATCAGCAAATCTACAGCTCGTTCAAAGTACTGTGCTACCTAGAATAATGAAGCTATTCTTGTCAGTTGCTGCATGATGCTGGTAACACCTGCCTTTCTGGAAAAAGTACATCCGTCATTGAGGGGGTACTGAGCCATGTTCAAGCCAGGTATATAAATTCCATATCGCCACGGCTCTCCTTTTCGAGGCGGTCATTGATCGCGGCATCTTCGAGCTTTTCTTAGAATAGCCCCGTCGATTTCGTTGTTTTTCATTAGTACTGCTAGATTAATTTATTGACGAACTGAACATCATATTATCATGATCCTTTCTCTTGCACTCCCGCTGGGGCTGCTCACGACTACGGCTCTAGCAGCAAGAAATACCCAACGTAACCTACAAGCACATTCTTCATATGTTCCCCTGCATGCTCGTCAAGTTCCAGCAAATGCTACTGGCGTCCAAACCATTACTACTCCTCAAAATATAACAATCAGATACAAAGAACCAGGGTTGGCGGGTGTCTGTGAAACAACGCCTGGTGTTAATTCCTATTCGGGATATATCGACCTCGACAGGTTCGTCCCGCTAAATGTATCTACTTCTGTCTATTTTCTGATTAGTCTTTAGCACCTCACATACCTTCTTTTGGTTTTTCGAAGCTAGAAACAATCCTAGTGAAGCTCCTATCACACTATGGCTGAACGGTGGACCTGGTTCTGATAGCATGATCGGCCTTTTTCAAGGTACTCGTTCCCTAATTTAAGCATGAAAGGACTCTAATGATAGTAGAACTAGGCCCTTGTAGTGTAACAGCAAATCTTACAACTCAGGTCAACCCTTACTCGTTCAGCGAGTATTCAAACCTGCTTTTCCTGTCACAGCCATTGGGTGTAGGGTTTTCGTATGGTAGCGAAGAAGTTGGAAGCATAAATCCATGTCAGTTATTTCACCTTGCAATAAGAGGTTTAATAGGCAGAAGATTTTTCTAGAGAAATTCAGGCTCTAAGAGCTTCAAGCATTTAAAGTTCTTAAATGTTCCTAATTTCCTGAGAAATTTAAACTCACGAGCCTATCAGATATAGAATAACTCCATAGAGATAATCATTTCTTCCTTCGATGCATTACGAAATATTTACTGACCGTTGCTACTTTAGATACGGGTGTCTTTGAGAATGCTTCATTCGCAGGGCCTCAAGGAAGATATCCAGTCATCAATGCAACAGCACTGGACACGACAGATCTTGCCGCAGTTGCAGCCTGGCATGTGTTGCAAGGGTTTCTCGGTGGCGTGTCGCAACTCGATTCAGAAATTACGTCGAAAGATTTCAACCTCTGGACAGAAAGGTATGAACAGATTCTCGTTGTCTTAAGGCTTAACTAACAACGTTTTTAGTTATGGTGGACATGTAAGCTTGGCCTCCGATCCAAAAGAGAAAGCTCTTCTCACTGTCCTTATCCATACTTGCTCCTGATAGAAAAATACTGATATCATGAACTGAAGTATGGCCCAGCCTTTTATAACTATTTCTATGATCAAAATCAGTTGATAGAAAATGGCACCATCGAGGGCATTCAACTAAATTTTAATACCCTTGGGGTTGGGAATGGCATTATCGATGAAGCCATCCAAGCGCCCCAGTAAGTTGCATACCACTGCTAGATAAATTGACAGAACTGATTCTACGGCCAACTAGATACCCAGAATTTGCCGTGAACAATACATATGGAATCAAGGCCTATAACGATACCAGTAAGCATTGATCTGAGCCTAGAGCATTGGAAAGAGCCCCAAATACCTCAAGACATTCTCTAGGGTTGGACTGATTTAAATAGTCTACACGTATGCACAGATTGCTCTGAATATGCCCAATGGGTGCTTGAATCAGGTTGCGGAATGCAGACAGACAAATCAAACACAGCTCGCCGATCTAGCTATCTGTACGGAAGCCGAGAACATGTGCAGGGACAACGTTGAGGGACTGTATTATAATTTCGGTGGTCGAGGAGTGGTAAGAATTTCTAACCATCAGTCCCAGTTTTTAGTATACTCATTGGTGTTCAGTATGACATTAGGCATCCTTATGATGACCCGACCCCACCGGGTTACTTTATAGAGTCAGTATTTCCCCTCATCTGTTAACCTTATCTAGATCCCAAGTTTCAGCGTCATGTAGACCAACTGACTCTTATTTCCCCTAGTTTTCTGAATTTAGCGTCGACTCAAGAAGCCCTGGGAGTTGACCTCAACTATACGGAAACGAATGATGATGTGTACTACGCCTTCCAGCAGACGGGAGACTTCGTTTATCCTAATTTTATCGGGGACCTCGAGGAGGTTCTTGATAACGGTGTGAGGGTGGCTCTTTATTACGGAGATGCTGACTATATTTGTAATGTAAGCTATAATTTTTATATCAAGACCACTCCCTGAACTTACAAATTTGTTAGTGGTTCGGAGGACAAGCACTATCACTTGCTGTCAACTATACACACGCAGCAGAGTTTGCTGGAGCTGACTATGCACCATTTACCGTCAATGGTACCGAGTACGGCGAAGTCAGACAATATGGCAAGTTCTCGTTCCTCAGAGTTTATGAAGCTGGACACGAGGTGCCATACTACCAACCAGTTGCCAGTCTTGAAATGTTTCGCAGAGTTATATTGGGCGTTGATCTCGCGGATGGTGGGCAACCCCTTAGTACCAATTATTCAAGTCCAGGAACTCCAAATGCTACTCACACCGAGCCTTATGTCGCCTTGCCATCAGCGACGGGAAGTTCGTCGAGAACTTCGACGTCAAGTTCTACAGCTGCTCCTCAAATTATACAGTGGGATGTATGATTGATGATTAACGAAAGTTGTGATGAACTCTCATTAAGAAAACCGTGAAATATTGATGTTAGGAAGAGGGATAGAGAAGTGAAAAGCAGGATATAATTTGAACTTTCATCTAGAGAATCCGAAATACCGTCTTGGGATAATTTATTAGTTTAAATCTTGATGTCTTGGTTGAACAAATGAATTAAATCACCGTATGATAGATAACGTATAATACGTTTAAAAATAGGCACTGGATACATATAACTAATTGAAGACTAATCCCGAAAAGATATCCGAGTTATTGACACAGATAATCAATGTCTCTAATTTAACAGTTTCGAAAGCTTTTGAGATGAGATGCCATGGTAATTTAATTATATAACATTACTTAAAAACCGAATGACTCAAAAGACTTAGTTCTAAAGCGGTTCAGGGAGGAAGCCGTTTATTGTTAAGAGAGAGTAACTTACTTAGGGGTGGAACATTTTCTTAAACCTAAACCTGCTCTAGGAGAGCGCTCTACTGAATGCTTTTTACGACCTGAGTGTTTAATATCTTATAAGCCAATTACTACGGTAGGGCTATAGCTCAGAGATAGAGGAAGCTCTCCTCGTACGCGCAGGATCTTATAGAAGCTGCAAAGGTCAAGTGTGCAATGCAAGTAAGAAGAGGACAAAACAAATCACTAGCAAATTAGACACTAAAGTTCATAATTTCGTAAATCTTCAAGACATAATTTCCCATCTGCACCTAACTGTATTGTGTTCAATTGATTAATAGAGCTCTTGGGCCAAGCCGGAATTTGCAAGGTCACTCTCGCTTCGAGGTCGCGGTTCTCCAACGCGTCTCATCTGCTATTTGAAGCTTTCCCATTCCCCTCCCTTCCCTTCCTACGTCTAACATAGCAACTGGATTTGCAAACTCAAAACTTTCAGAAATCTTTAGGATATTCTTCTCTACAACAATAAGACTTTTTTATCATTTGTATGGTTTGAATATAACAGCACCATGTCTGACACTTTACCTCCACCCCGCTCTTCTTCAATGGCCCCAGTTGTTGGACCGGATGCCCGCTCAGACTCGAACAGCAGCGAGGGGGATTCAGATAATTCTTTGGTGAACTCTTCGACAGCTTCAGCAAAAGACGGATCTCAAGGCGAGGGGGAAGGAAAGTCAGATGGGGCCAAGCAGAAGAGGAAAAGAACTAGGTTTGTGGGAGTATTTACTTTGGTATCCCAGCTATACTCGACTATGTTTTAGCACATGCTATTCCTACCTAACCCCATTGAATACCTCTAGCTTGAGTTTGAAACTTGCTAACCTGCTTCCACCTAGTCCCAAAGACCAAGCCCTTCTGGAAGCCCAATATAAAGAGAACCCGAAACCAAACAAGGCAGCACGCGCGGAAATAGTTAAGAGCGTTAAGTTGAATGAGAAAGAGGTGCAGGTATTTCCTCTTAGATTATAGTCCCCCAAAAGACGCGTCCCTAGGACTGACAATTTATTGCAGATATGGTTCCAAAACCGCCGCCAAATCAATCGAAGAAAGTCAAAACCTCTCCTACCACATGAATATGCGGCGTTTGGACTGGGAGGAATGGCAGCATTGTCATCTGATCCCGTATCAGTGAAAAGTATTGGCAGCCAAAGCACGGAGGAAGCATCATGGGCTGAAGATGCAGGAAAGGATCTAGAAGTCAAAAAGTCCGAACAGTTGCAAATACCACAAGAAACACAGGTTCCGGAATCAGAGCAAGTGACTAAGACGGAGGCGACAGAGAATGCTTTAGAAGTTATTTCGTCATTGCCTCCTATCTCAAAGCCAGATGAACGGACTCAACCCACTGATGTACTAAGCCAAGCATCAAGTTCCTTCTCCGAGAACGTATCGAAGTCATTTTCTTCAAACCCAGGATATTTAGCCAATCGATGGAACGCGATTAATAGCTCCTTCTCGACTCCTTCAACTTCTCAGGCACACGAATTCATCACGCCCCCTATGTAAAGACCTCCCTTCCAGATTTATTTCAATCTTGCTGATATTGATTGCTAGCGCTAATCCATTTCTGCCACCTTGTCCTGGACGGATAGATACAACAGATACATCACCTACTTCATCCCAAGTACGCTTATCAATGTCTCTTGACGGCAGAGCGGAACTCATCTCGGGCAACGCATCTCCTCCTCGAGCACGTGCAGCACGACCTCCCTCGCCGGGACCCACAGCTCAGGGACGAATGAGGGGATTGCATCGAAGTCTGAGTGCCCTCCCCTTTGGCCCGATACCAAGAAAAACGTCTCTTGGGGGACCCTTTGTTCCTAGTCTACCGACTGGACGTTCAAGGGATGCACGAACATGGGAGTTTTGCGCTGATGCAGAGGCTCGCGACGAACTCACAACCCAAGCCGAAAACGAATCTCATGGGTCAGCCGTGGCAGCGATCAGCCTCTTACGCTCCACTAGTAGTACAACTCTCAAATCAAACCCCAAGAAACGAAATGCACCATCTTCGAAGGGAGAACCTAGAACGCAAGGAAAGAAGCCAAAATTAGCACGAGCACAGTCGAGTGTTGCCAGACTTCAAAGCACAACGAAGCCACACTCAAAGTCTATACAAGATCCCTCGAACAGTGAAAAGCCGATGAGATCGCCATCTGGAGACTCTGACAAGGAGAATTGGGTTCCTGGCGAAAATGGAGAAAATCCCCGGCGTCGCCTACCTTCCTTGAAACCCAACAAGCAAAAGCTACAAAAGTCAGTCCTACAAGATAATAACAATGTTCCAACCCACGCTTTAGACCTTAGCGGTAGGAACAAGCGGAGAAAACAAGCACAGGCAGAACCTAGTGTGTATGAAGATAATGAGAATAGCGAAGTGCCAGATAAGGAAGTCGAGAAGTTTATGCGTGGCGAATTGAGTCCTAGCAAGAAGGGAGATTTGGACTGCATTCAGGGATTATTGTCTTTGAGTCAAGGTAACTGGGGGTAAGACAAGGTAAGGCTAGGTACGAGTGACGAATAAAATGTAGCGTTTGTGGGATTTGTAGGAGTTTGGGCTGTCGGGTAGCCCGGAAATTTGTTGTTGCTAGAGCTGTTTACATCCAGTTAATGTCCTGTGGTAGTGGCTATGGTTTATTACTAATGAGAGTGCATTTCGGCTCGTTCTTTATATGTCTCGTCACTACTTGTTGGTCAAAGGTTGAGTTTGCTTCGATGATCTCTAGTCTCTTTTTGAGAGAATCTTGTCAGATTTTAAAATATGGCTTGCTTACTTCGGTTACCTCTGGAAGAGGGAGGGACGACTACAAAGAGTTCAACGTCATTAGACTGGGCAAGGTTTGGTTGTGGGAAGGGGTTAATATATCGCCCAGATACTTACTTCCATTGTTTCTGTCTTCCAAGTCCCGATATCAAAGATCCTGTTAACGTAGTCCGTGAAAATTATTCTAGTTTAATAATAACCTCACCTTTGATTTCCTAAGGTGGCCACCAGGCTGATTTCTCGTCTGATTTCCATCTGAGCCTTCCATTCACAGCAACAACATACTCTTCACTTCCTTTTCCACCTGCAGTGAAAGCCTTCTCGAGTCATTATTCACAGCATTAAAAACATCTATATCTCCACAGATCGTTACTCTTGTTTGTTATGCTGACCATGCATCTCCTGGTTTCTACTTTGGAGGCAGGAATCCAAACAATTTCCTCACACTATCTATAGTAATCTTGCTTTCAGGACTTGAAACTACAACTCAGAATACACCTCGGAAGAGCATCATTCAAGGGTTCTTTTCTCTTTCTTTTTACTTTTGTATCATCACCATTATCTTTATTTTTATCAATCCCCTCAGTGACTACCAGGGCAAGGCCGTAGCATTGATCCGCAGGCATTCCTCCCTCATCGCAACGACCATGGATCTTCTCTCAACTCTATCATTATTAGACACCGAAATCCCACCAGAATTCAATAAGTTGGCAGGTTCTGGATACTCTACAGAAAAGTTCAAAAGAGGAAGCACTTCTACTTCGTTCAGCGACTCCGATGGCAACACACCGCTATTCACGCCTAGCAGGAGTGCCAACAGCACTCTGGATTACGGAAGGCCCTTTATATTCTCTCTTCGGGATCCCCTCCCATTTTCTTACGTATCGCCATTGGGTGTCAAGTTCTCGAGCATAGTGACTCCGGGGGATTTCCAATTCTCTCAGATCCCCACAGAAAATGAAGATTTCCAGCATCACCACCACGACAACGACGACCCACCTCGCCTCTACAAAGATGTCCGTATCGATCCCTTATCCCCCGCGGGCCTCACCTTATCACCACACCATTCTCTCACCATCCGACCAAAGCACGCCCCGCATTCAACAAAAGAATCCCTCCTCCCCTCCTCCTCTCTAGACATCGACCCTCTCTCCCCCCTCACAGACCTAACCTCCTATTTCCACCCACGCGCTTCTTCCCCCCTCCGTCCACCAACCCCCGATCCCGAAACCGTCGCTCTCATACTCCGTCCCTTGACCCTCCGCCCGGGCTACCACCACAGCGAATGGCACGCCCGACAACATGATCCCTACCCCGACATCAATTTAAACGAAGGCTGGAACCGCGCCAGACTTTACATTCAATGGGCTAACAAGAGAGGACCGAGGGTTGGAGTAGAGGATGTGAAAGGGATCATGGAGAGTTTTGCGCGGTTTGGAGGGTTCAGAGAACAGAGCGACGCGAGGTCGTTGAAAGGGACGGAGTTTGAATATTGCTTTGAGAGGGTTTTTGAGGGGAGGCGTAGGAAGAGGGGGGAGCGGGCTAGGAAGCCGGGGAGTTGGTGGGCGAGTAGGAGGATGGTGTGCGAAGGGGATATGGGGAGGAGGTTTATGGAGGATATAGCAGGCAAGGCGGTGGAGATTGAGAAGAGGTTGGGGGTTTGGAGAAATGAAAAGAGGAAAAGCGAGGCGCAGAAGAGAAAAATGAGCGTGGAGATGTTGGAGGATGAAGAGAGGAGAGCTAAGAAAGTGAAGGGAAATAAAAGGAAGGCCGAAGAAGTCATGAGTGAAGAGTGGAGGAAACGAAGGAGGGAGCAGGAGAAGAGAGCAGGTCGGTGGACGGATGGGACGTTGAGGATGAATATGTTGTGGGAGCAGTTTCACTGGGTGTTGAATTCCGATGATCCGATGGAGATGAAGTGGAAACAAGAGCGCAGGACGTACAGGCTTAGGGAGGTTTCGGGGAAGAATATCTGGTCAAATGGTTGGAATGCAACCTGAACACAGACGGTGAAGCGGTGAAGCGGTGAATTTATTATTATTATTTTAGGCATAATATCATTATACTAATCCTTATATTACTGGTGGTGGTTATAATTGGTGGACCGCTGCGTAGTTTAGTCCTCTCTCGATTTTACAAACTACCTTTGAAAATCTGTATCTCTTGGATACATTAAGCTCCGATTGTTTCTTATCATTTGGAATATTAAGATCTGAGTGGAAGACCTTTGTTGCTTATACGAATGCCCATTTAGTCAGTATCACAATAGAATACATATATCGAACGTAGAACAATTTTTCCCCCTAGAGACCCATTTCCAACCTTAGCAATAACAATAACGGCAGCTTCGGCCCTCCCTTTACATACATAAATACCAGAATAACTTCAATTCAAACAAAAGAAACTAAAGATAGAAAAACAAAACAAGCCAGAAAAAAAATCTCAATTGGGTGGATACGTAAGATAAACTTCCGAGTAAATCGCATAGAAAGTGATAAGTGATATTATATTGTATGGCAAATCCCCTATTCGAACAGGTAAGTAAGTAAGTGGGCGACAATGAAGTAATTTTTATTGTTTCCTGTGATATGTTTGTAAAGGATGCTGCTTTAAAATAAATATGTACTGGAAGATTATATAATTGCATGTAAAAACGTCTTTAAGTTTTGTTTTTTTTTTTCTTTTTCCTTTATTAGTTTTTTTTTAGGGGGGGGGGGGGAACCCCTTTCCCCTCCTGTTAAGCGAGAGGGGTTGAACTTCCATGATTAATATTCTATGTTTTATGATAGTTTGCTGTATCAAAAGCAGATGGTAGATCGTATTTCCTAATATTATTCTTCGAGATTAATTTATGACACGATAATAACGTGTTTCTACTGAAATGACAAAACAGTGCTAATCTCCATAGTTCAGATCCCGAGAGTTGTGTGATCTATCTAAAAGACTGTCGAGAGTTGTTATAATAGATATATATTATAGCAGACAAATCGACGCGATGATCATGCTATTCATACTTAGAAAATTGAGGCCTCTTATTAGAGGTAATGCACCGCCCTGGTAGAAGGGGAAGGACGTTCAACTGCGGGACTTGGAGGAACGCCTAGATGAGGATGGTAGGGTTGCACTACGCCATGCGAGATGGGAAAACGAGGCAACCACTTCCACGAATGAATTATTGCGTAGACTGAGAAAATTCAATACTGCTTTCAATCCTCCAATCAGTGCTTTCAAATAAGATCAAAATTATCAATATCGTGAAGGCAAATTGTTTTGTGGCAAACAAGTATATCTATCTCTTTAGTCTATCTAAGTCTTAGTAAGTATTAATGGCTATCTACAAGATAAAAGTCACCCATAGGGTAATTCTCTAGAGAAAATAAGCTGTACACCGAACACCCAGATTAGAAGTAGGTGGCTAGCCTCCTAAGGGGAAATAGGCTAAGTAGGGGAATAAGCCACTACATTCCAAGCAGAGACATCTGCCGTCTCAAAGGAGAAGCACTCAGACTGCTTTCCTCGCTCTCGTAGCAAGCCGAGTCAGTATCGATATCCCATTCCACTTCTTGCTCCTTGTTCTCCTCCTCACCGTCCCATCCTTTTTGCATGGCTCCTCGAGTGTTCCACCGAAGGGTACGGGAGACACTATCAAACCACTCTGAGCCTGAGCTGACAACTGTAGGGAAAGGATACTGCGAGGCAGCGATGGTGACGTGGTCGCCTTGCTTTAACTCAACACGACCTTTACCGTCGAATGAGCAGTAAGCTGTAGCGCGGGAATGGCGTGGGATAGAGACTCGGAGAAGGAGGGAATCCGAGAGAATCATAGGACGGAATGATAGAGTGTGGGGGCAAATTGGGGTCAGGAGGATGGCGGGGATGTCTGGGTGGACAAGAGAACCACCAGCAGAGAGCGAGTATGCGGTTGATCCCGTTGGGGTTGAGAAGATGCATCCATCGGCCTGGACAACGGTAAGGAGTTCGTTATCTCCATACAGCTCTAGGTTTGAGACGTAAGGAGATGGTCCACGGTCAATGACGAGCTCGTTAAGCACCTCAAATTGCTCTCCTTCTTCGGCGTCATTGCCACCTTTACTATCACGATAGACGGTACAAGTAAATCGCATACGCAAGTTGACTCGCATCCCATCTTCGCCCATCACCTTATTCAAGTGCTCCTTGAATCGATCATACTCAAAGTTTGTGAGGAAACCCAAACTTCCCAGACTGAAGGACAGAATCGGAGGCACAATGCGTTGGAATAACCAAGAAGTAAATAAAACCGTCCCGTCTCCACCAAGCGTGAGCACCAAGTCAAATTTCTCTGGTTGGGACCAGCAGAGATCTGGCGACCAATACTTCAACATATGTTGAAATCGAGGTTGAGCTTCCAGCATGGCAGCTGCTCCAAATCGTTTGGAATTTCGAAGCTTGGCATCCACATAGACGTTCACACCAAGATCCGAGCCATATCGTGGAGTGCTCATAAGCCATATTGCCAGGTCTTTGGTCAAATGAACCAATTGGTTATCTCTAGCTTTGGTGACTATCATGATATTGCGGACAGCTCTCTTGATAGGACGGCGTTGCAATTGCTTGGAGACTTCTCGCACACCGGTGGCAGTGGCCATAAGCCGTGAATGGGACATCCAATCATCTGCTGTGATCTCTTCGAGGACTTTGTCAATATTGACGGCGTCGTCAAAACGTTGGTGATAGAAACATGGGGATTGAAGTGAAGGATAACGAGCGGTTGTTGGAGTGCCATTCCTGCCTGCCAGATCCGACAAAGCCGCAGAGAGTTTTTGGGACGAGGAAGTTCCTGGCCGGGTTTCCGAATGAGGCGCAATCATGCCTGATATAGATGGGACTAAAGACAAATTTTGAGGATTGTGGATTTTGGCAGATGCTAAAGCCTTGATAATCGTCTGACGAGGGATAGACTCGACGGACAGAGCGGACTTGCAGTGACTGTGGAACTTTTGTGCTGCTCGGGTAGGGAATATAGGAGATGATGGCATAGAAGCCGAGTTGCTCGGCGAATGCTGCCCTACTGTTGTGGAAGCAGTAGATGAAAAGTCGAAAGCGTCATTTTCAGAATTGATATCATTTGAGAATTTGCTGTTCAACGAGTCGAATTGGTCGGCATAGGCTTGCAGGAGGGAGTTCCCAGCGTTGGGTTTTGCAGGTAGGCTCAAGACATCGTCTTTAACGGGTGATAGCGTAGCTGCTGGAGGAGTCGAAGTCTCATCTATCTTGGCCAGGTTGAAGGAATGAGGGAGGGGGAGGTTATTTGGCTTAGTAAGAGCCGGATGGATAGAAGTTGGAGAGCGAATGTCTGACATGTTGGGGGAGGGGGGAAAATGAGGGTCGCCGCGGATTACTTATTTAAGCTCCTTTCCAAAAAGGCAGTAGCGGGGTCGGTCTTTAGCTGGGATCTTCGGAATTAAGGTACCGAACTTGAGGATTTCGAGCTATCGGACTCCGTAATCAACAAAAGATGATCGCTTGGGCCTGACAAGAGGGACTGAAGAGTATTTGAGCCTTGTTGCAATGGAGGCGTGGGGCAAGTCCAGGAAATGTTCGGATCCCAGGTCTGGCCCTGCATAGAAACATTGTTGTCAGCCATGGGCGTCAAACAATGTGCGACGACTTGTGGCTTCACCTTGGACGAGGTGTAAAAGTGAGAAGGATTGGGGATGGGAAAGCATCAGGTAGTGAGAAAGCTGGGAACTCACTTGAAGCAAGCGAACCCTGATGCAAGAACCGTTTTGGGGTGCCTCGTGATAGTGATATGTCGTGCAGAGACCCTTACGTGGTGGAACTTCGCCTTTGCGATGAAAATTGTGTGATGTGATGAGTTGCTGGATCTGACAAATGAGGGTATTTCAGAATGTTGTAAGCCCAAGTGCGGTGGCTAAAGGTCGTTCGTCTATGGTCTAGAAAATGTGATATCGATATCGACGACGCCCGCGGATATTGGAAGAGAGAAACAGAATTAGGGAACGAGGAAAACGCTGTCAAGGCAAATCAATAGTCTAATAATAAACAGGAAAGAAAGAAAGTTCGAAGGGGGCACAAGCTACCTGAGCGTGGCTGGTTGGGTCTGGTGGTGAAGACTGAAGAGCCAATACAAGCAAATGGAAAGCTGCTTCAGCCGATCTTTATATCTTTATACCATATCGATCGAAGGACCGCAGAAGCCCTGATCCTAGATCCGCTATTCCCCCGTATCGATCACCATGTTGGAGGCGAGTTAGAGGCGCTTCGTCGCAAAAGGTGACAGGCCAGCGTTTTCAGTCAGTGGGGATGTAAAAGGATGTTCAAGCATAACGTTTTGACATCTTTGACAAGCATGCTGAAGCGCAAGATCTAATTGAGGCAATTTACGCGGAGGTATTCTATCACTTGGCTTGGCTACATCCCTTTTCCCTCCTCCGTCTGATAATTCATGCGGCTCGAATAGCTGCATCATCTTTTATCATCCATCCCCATGTACGTTCCGGACATATGAACGTACACCCTATCACAGTCTGGCTTGTGTCAAAGTTTCCAAAAATTGGCCTTGTTTTGATGGTTGATTGGAGATCTGTGCTTGATGAAACCATCGCTTTCCAAGGGTTCACTCCCAAACCCCGAGGTGGATCCTACAGTACCTTCCTTGTATTCTGTATCAGTCACAATCACCGCTGTTGTCCTCAAATCTCAAATTTCTACTTCGTATACATCTCGGAGTCCCTTCTGTACAAACTAGGAAGCTGCCCGCCCCTAGTTCAAGGTCGCATTTGCGATATAGCCGCCGCTTTTTATAGCTGGCGCTCAATGCCTCTATCTCCTTGTGTCTCGTTCGGTGTTCTTCCTCGAGAAGTCGATATGAAACTCAGTTGATCTGGATGGTCAATTGTTTTCAAACTTTCCAATGAAGGTCCGTAGCGACTTTCTCCTGTAAAGCTGACTTCACGAATTCCATCATGCCTCTTGTTTCCTCCAATCCTTTGTTTTGCATGATGCCATCAGCTGTTTCGAAACCCCCGCAACAAAGGCGTTTTCCTTCCTCAAAAACAATCTCCCAATCGTCCAGCCCAAAACTTCCTTCACTCTCAGCTACTAGGAGCTTGCCATCAGAAGTAAATCCAAAAACGTGTACAGAGTCAGCACTTTGAAACTCTAAGGGTGAAGGATTTCGAATGAGTGTTCTGTTGGTTCCACAAGAGTTCAACGCAAGTAAGACGGAGGCCATTGTCAGTGAGAGGGGAAGAGAGGCGGATAGCAGTGCCAGGATGGAAGTTTGCAGTAATGTGGGGAGAAGGGGTAGATTCTAGGTTTTTTCTCGTCAGCTTATATTTTTAGCACTAGGTGCGATTCCACCGACAGAGCTTGCTTGCACAAGTTTGGATCCAATAGTATCATTTTCCGGTATGCTTGTGATTTGCAGTGTGATCTGGATCAGGCTTCGTGGAAAATTGTGGATGAGAATGATTTGTCGGAGGGTAGATTGGAGGATGAATTCAAGATATCTCTCCCGCGTACCTAAGACAGGATCAGTTCCAGCTGCATAGTAATATTGAGGATGACAAGAATAATAAAGAAAAAAGCGCACCTCCGACACCAGCTGCTGGCCGCACAATCACATCTACCGCAGCCTCTTCCGGAAGCTCATCGCGGCGTTGAATCTCGATGGGGCCATTGACGGCGCCTATAACCGTGTAGCCATTTTGCGAGAAAGTTGCAGAGCCATCTGCTCGATACAGAAGGGAGAGTGTTGCTGTGGGATCTGAAGACATGACTGCAAAAGAGCAGAATGATGATTTATGTAGAAAAGCTCTTTGCTTCAAATCTGTAAAATCGTACGAATTTTTAATCTTTCGACCGGATCAGGTCATTTTCCGCTAGTGGCGGGGTACTTCATCGGACCATTTCAGGTTGCAGCTCAGGAACAAACGTTCGACAACTCAAACAACAAAATGCCTACAAGTACAGAAAACTTTCCATTGTCATCTCCTTCTCCAAAGGAAACGCCCTCTTCAACTATCCCAAATCTCCGAGACCGTCTGCCAAAATTGCAACCTCGAAAAAAACGAGAGCCTCCTGCAAACGCAATCCCCGTACCAAGCTGTCCTCCTCTTCCTGCCGCTCCAGAACTATCCACTTTGAACTTCCGAAAACCCACAAGACGGATTCTCTCCTCAAACGATCATAATCTATTCCTTGCCTCTCCTACCTACGATCTTCTCTTGGCATTCGTTTTCGGTCTTACAGACTCAGTTATCGATACCCCCGTATCAGCTGTTTCAAATGGAGATCTCAGTCCAGCGGTGCGGAACATACTTGATATTCTGGACAAGGTCGAAGATGTAGTGAAACGAAGCCCTCCTGAGGAGCAAGGAGACTCCCGCTTTGGAAATAAAGGTTTCCGCGATTTTCTCGATTTAGCAACAAAGGAACATGCAGAGTGGCACACACAACTTGAGGTCCCCTCATCTGAAGCTATCTCGGAGATTTCTACCTACTTTTTACAAGCTTTTGGAAACCGGACAAGAATAGATTACGGTTCTGGGCATGAACTGAACTTCATAATATGGTTGTTGTGTCTTTACCAGCTTCGCATAATCACAGCATCTGATTTTCGCCCCTTGGTCCTGAAGGTCTTTGCAAGGTATCTTATTCTTATGAGACTTATTCAAAAGACTTATTATCTCGAACCAGCTGGCTCACATGGAGTTTGGGGTCTTGACGACTATCAATTTCTCCCATTCCTATTTGGTGCTTCTCAACTCTTACACCATCCATACATACGACCTCTTTCGATACACCAAAATCTGATACTGGAAGAATATGGTAACGACTATTTATACCTAGGACAAGTGAGTTTTGTGAACAGCGTCAAAAACGTTGAAGGTCTTCGATGGCATAGTCCCATGCTCGACGACATATCATCAGCTAAATCGTGGTTAAAAGTGGAAGATGGAATGAGACGAATGTTCGTAGCGGAAGTTCTCAAGAAGTTACCTGTTATGCAGCATTTCTTGTTTGGATCTTTGGTACCGGCTGTAGAAGGCATGAGCACTGAAGAGGAGTATGGGGTTCCTAGTGAAGATGCAGATCCGGAAGGCGGAGAAGTGGTCATTATGCAAGATGGTATGAAACATGTTCATCAAATGAATAGCTGGGGTGATTGTTGTGGGATCAAGGTGCCAAGTAGTATTGCTGCTGCACAAGAGATGAAGAAGAGAATGGGAGGAGGGGAGGGACTGAGGAGAATACCCTTTGACTAGGCTACGATATGTGCCGATCAACGAACAAAGAATTACTGCATTATATTTCTCTTTTCGATACATCATCTTCTAAGAAACTACAAGAAGCAGGAGGGCAAAAAGCTTCTCAAAATTAAAATAAAGTAACAACCATTCATTTATAAACCAAAGACCTAAACCCCTAATCTATCTATTCGCCCACCCCCTCAGCTCTGTTCTTCTTTTCCTCAATCTAAAACTAACATAAACATACCAACCCCCAGCGCAGCACCCAAGCACCGCTCATCCTTCAATTCTTCTCTCCATTTCATTCTCTTTTTTCCTTTCCACATTCGCTCAACCCAAACTCAACATCCCCATACTGACCCACACAATAGCACCTACGCTTAAAATCGTCCTTCCTCCAACTCCAGTCAACTGTCCTGCACCAGAGTGTACAACCCCACCTCATCCGCCAGATTTCGGACTACTTGATCTATCTCCATCACTACCATGACCTCCTCCTCCATCACCGCCACCATGGCCACCACCACCACCTTTATATGTTGGTTCTGTAGAGTTTGTTATGGTGGTGTTTGTTGGGGTTTTTATTGAAAGATTAGGTGTTTCTTGAACGATAGGGAATTCTAGTGTGGCGAAAGAAGGACGAGGAGAAGTAGGAATTTTAGAGATTTTTATTGAAGTTGTAGTGGAAGGAAAAGGAGGCGAAGTGGATTCGGCGAGGGAGGGGAGGGGTTCTAGGTAGCTTTCATCTTTTGGGGGTTTTTTGGAAGGGGGGGTAGGTTGTAGATGATCGTGTTCTGTTTAGAGTATATGTATATATATATGAGATAGATGATTTTTGATAAGAGCTGCTTAGATTTATTTGTAAGGAGAGAAAGAAGGAAGAAAGGAAGAAGGAAGGGAGAGTAGAGGGTATTTATACTAGAGATAGATTGGTGTGAAATCACTACTTGAGCATTGAGACCCGGGATTCATTCACAGATGGGTGGAAGTAGACTTAGTCTTTAGTCATGTCTTTTGATACACAGTTATACAACCTCTATATAAGATTATGCTCGGGACCACGAACTATATTCTTAGAAGAGGTATTCTTATATCGAGGTTTTATAATTAAATTTTTTGAACACAGCTTTAAAAGATAAATTCTCTATTCTAAATTAATTTCTATGTTAAAAGAAGCTATAGGTATCAGCGGGTTTTGCATATACAAAAGTAAAGGAAAAACAAGGTTGGTTCAATAATCTATGATTCTTCTAAGTTCTAGGAAAGGATACAGCGGCTCTTAGTCGGAGGGGAAAGCATACTAGTAGCCGAATGTGGTTAGTCAGTTATATGATATTTATCATAAGCTTATAACTAATAATTATATCAGTATCATTTGAAAACCAGTCTACAAGCTCATTCTATTGTGCGGTAGAATGTGTCAAATGAATCTTTGCCATTAGGAAGCCCCTAGAGCCTCATTTTTATAATAATCATTCCATGAAAAAAATTAGATGCTTTCCTGTACTTTCTAGTTGTATTTCCGTCACTCGCTTAATTCTAGATCTAGCTCATCGAAAAAAAAAAATATCACACGTCAAAAAAGCAAAATTTTAAGCACGGCTAAGGATTTCCAACCTCTTACAATGTTCTGCAACATTGAGTATATAGCGGACAGGGGCCTAAGGTATAATTCGGGGAGGATTGGACTCCACCGGGTTACCGGCAAAGGAACGCGCTACCATTACACCAAGAGTGTAGACGTAGCCGACACAATACGATATATAACTATTAAATCACGTGCGACTCTCAGCGCGTGAATTTCGAGGTATTGCACAAAGACTCGAGTAAATGGGAGTTTCCCTGCCTAGGAGTTCAAATGGGTGGATAACATCATTCACAATCAAGTATATATGATATATCTAAGACATATTAAAAGTTATGAGTATAAAATATGAGTAGCGAAGCATAATACGACTTTTAACTTAGTATCTCCAATAAGGAGAGATGGTACAGAAAACTCCCACACGGCCTTCCGGTTCTAACTAGTATACGGAAACTTCCTTTATTCGAAACTACTAGTGATCTCCATATTTCAAGGTTTGGATGGAGATATTCTTATTGGCCTAGCTTAAAAAAGGGGACCGGCTACCATATTCTTATTGGGCAGGTGTTCTTATCTAGAGGATTCTTATATAGAGGTTCAACGGTAGTGTCATCGGTACGTGAGAGGCTCACATATCCGGAGGACTGGAGAGCCATAGGAAAATATTTGTCCAACTATTTCTATATGAGCAAGCCTGGCTCGTTGCAATAGCTTGGCTTTCCCCAAGGAAGTAGATGGCTATTCAAGTGCGGATCCTTCTCTATTTCCTAGAGACAACGACTGCAACTCACTCAGAATACTTGTATTGTTGCCTAAGTTCGAGTTGAGTCTAGAGTGGCTTGCTTTTCTCTAAGAAATCAGTATTTACCTGACTCGAGAAAAGCCACTTGAAGTAGGAAGAATTGTCGTTACTAGAAATAAAAAAAGAATATAATAAAACCCGATTCATTGTACTCATAACCAATTTAAACTCACCTCCCTCCCTAAAATAATAAACTAAAAACAACCAACTAACACAATAGAGAACCAACAGAAAGAGACATTTTTCGATATTACCATTCTATCCAACCCAATCACCTATTCGTATGCCTGCCTGATTTCCCATTTCCTATCATAACCACTACCAATCATCCATTCTCCATCTCCTTCCTAAATCTATTCCATGCTCATCATTCCTCCTTTTCCAAAGCATTACTACTCTATAAGATATAGATATATTCAACTCAATATCCAAGTAGAGCAGGATCCCCACAAGCCAAATCAAACCACAAATTAGGATCATAATTATCAATCGTATCCAAGCTATCAGCCACGCTGCCACCATAGAGATTGCATCTCGGGGCGCCGGTTATAGGCTCGGGATAGAAATCGTAGGACCGACAGCCTTGATCAATACCATATACTCCCTATATTTCAGTCAGTAAAAATGAACACTTATTTTTGATGGATTGTCAAGTCAGGGAAATGGGAGAGGGGAAAAAAACATACAGCGCAGAACTGATAACACCCCTCAAGCGTAACCGGCTCATCAGCTTTATTCTCCACAAACTCAGCGAGGAAATAATCTCCCACAGGAAGACCATGCAGGCCACACAGCACAGCAGCAGGATTCGGCGTCCCGCTCGCTATGGCAGTCGTGATTGTTGTGGTTATCGAAATTGTGGATATTGGATGGAGGTCAGTTCCTGTAGCTGTGGTGACGGGGGTGGCGGAGACGAAGAATGATATTGATGAAGAGCTCGAGGTAGAGATAGAACTAGTGAGTGACGAGAAGAACAGGGAGGAAGATGAGGAAGTGGAGCTCATTAAGTTAGATGAGCTAGAGTTAGACGTTATGCTTGAGGGGCTTAAGTTGGTGAGAATAGAGCTGGTAATGCTGCTGCTGTTTGAGACAGGACTAGAGCTTGGGACTGCAAGAGTAGTTGAATTTGTACCAGCTGAGATAGTCTTGGTGGAGAAGATGGTCACGGTACCCGTGGGAATCGTCGATGTAAGGCTATCAAAAGAGCTGGTACTCTTTGCCACTGCAGAAGAAATATTGAAAAATCCTGAAGAGGTTGAGTTTGCCAAAGCACTGCTTGATATCGTTGCAAAGCCAGAGCTGACACTAGAGCTACTAAACGTAGAAAGCGTGTAAATCCCAGTCGAATTACCAGCTGAAGTAGAAGTGAAGCCTGACGAAATGATGAATGTTCCAGAGGTAGTTATATAGGTGGTTCTCGTAACACTTGCGGTAACTGTGATGATACTTGTGATGTTTTGAGCACAAGTTGATGCCGTCGTGTTGGGGTAAGGTGTCAAACTGGCAACACTGGGCGTATCTGTCAATGACATGTAGACTATTGGAACAGTACCTGTTGGATCCGAGCCAGTACTGGATGCTGCTGCTGTTGGATCTGCGCCATTGTATGGGATCCAACCTTCACCGTCACCTCCTCCATTTCCATCACCATATCCATGTCCATGACTTCCTCTCCAACTACCACCGCCGTTATGGGAGCCTTTCTTATGCCGACCCTCTCCATGCCCACCCCACCACCAACCACCAGCGCCGTGATTGTTATTCTGTTATTTCATTAATACCGAGGTCAGAAAGATTGATGAAGGAAGACATACAGTATCTCTAGGACTTTTCTGATCCTGGATCTGAGGAATGGCTGAAACAGTACTCGAAAGCACTGCAACAGCACCACCAATCACATTGAGGAGATGCATCGTGGATGAATTTTTAAAGAAAGTGCAGCTGGAAATCAATCCGATGAAAAACAAACAAACAAAAAAACACGACGACTGAACGAGAGGGAAGGAGTGTGATGATTCTGAGTGATGAACCAGAATTAAGTAGTTGGGTGATCACATCTTATAACAATGCATTCAAACCACTGGTCCCTTGGAATTATTGTTTCTGTATATCGTTTACAAAGGCGAGGGGAATATCTAAAGGGGTTCAAAGTGCAAGGGGGGTTAATGAAAATCTAGCGAAGTAAGGTCAAATGCCAGAGTAGCACGGGGAGGTGTGAAGCTTTCACCCTTCAAAGAAGCTTGGCTGGATTGCAATATAGTATCTATTGCGAATACCACTTGCATCGTTTCTTATGTACAGTTTGGGAAAAATCAAATAATCTCTGCAATGCGGCCCTTCATACTCCATACTCATGCCCCTTTGTTATGCCCGAAAAATGCAGAAAGGTATCGTACAACATTATTGAGTGCAAGGGAATTTACTGAGTGACAGTCAGCGTTCTCGTGTGTCAGTCTTTTAGACTGCAGATCATAAATCCGAGAAGGTGGATAAACGAAGATGGAATATAGGGTACCGCATTCCAATCAAATGCTATTGATCGGAAAGCCATCCACCCACAATTCTTAGTCTAGGACGATATTTGGTCAGAATTTCAATCCTCCCATATTGTGTCTAGATTCAGATCACCCCTCCTCTCTGCGCCGCACACGCTCCATCGTTTTCGTTTATCACGGCCACCAAATCCCACCCCTAATGTTCTGCCACGACCACCAGTAACATCAGGCTTTGCCTTAGCATCCTCACCCCCATCAGCAGCATCAGCAGCAGCCTTCAGTTGTGCTATTCGTTCCGCCTCCAATGCAGCCTCCTCGGCATCTGGTGAATCTGGTATAGTCTCCAAACTGGATATACTAGGGCTTCGTGAACGTGCTGAAGTGGGCGTGGAAGGGACGGAAGATGATGCAAACGAGCCAGGATAACTGGAAGATCCGGAATAGCTCGTGCTTAAGTAGGAATCGTTGAATTTCGTTGTGTGGTATGAAGGGGAGGAATTGATTGAGGAAGGTGTTGTAGGTGTTGTACCGGCAGGACTTTGTTGATTTGTATATCGTAGAGGGGAAGCTGGTCGTCGATTTCGCATAAAACTAGCAGATGGTGGTAATCCCAATACCGGGGGTTCTGAAGCCTTGGGGGTATCATCCTCTCCAGACAAAGGTGATGTTTCGCTGATATCTCTCAACACCTGATTTGGAAGTCCAGGAAAACCCTCGTCTGCTGGTTTTCTAGGTGTGCGAATGCGTCCAGGAGAGCTTGGAACTGGGCTGGAGGGCCGCAGTTGAGGGCTCGCCATAAGCAAGTGACCGGCGCCATTAACCCCAGGCAAAGACTGAGCTCTGGACATGGCTGGCGCACCCAGACTTGCAGTAGATCGCGATCTCAGATGCCCTCGGGAGTATGGAGATGTATTCCGTGGTCGATAGGGTAGGATCGGAGAAGACCATGTTGGAGAGGAGGGCGAGCTTGGTGTAGGTTCTGTAGATCTGCGAGTTGTGGGTGGTTTAAGAGGTGCTTCGCCTTCTTTGGCTCGACTGTCATACATTGACGGATCTTGTAAGCGGAGTCGAGGGATTGGAGATGCTCTGAATTCCTCGAGGGAGTGGGTTTCAGGGAGGGGTTCCATGGTGGCGGTTTTGGGTGTCAGATGAAGACATGGAAGGGCGGTCGACTCGAGGAGGTATATTCGATATACTAGTATGTCGGATGAGTTTTTTTGGGTATGTCAAGAAAAGAGGCAAGCAATCACAGACTGCGAGGCTGTTCGAGGCTATCGTTTATCAGCGACAAACACTTCCATTCGTTTGTCTACTTTCCAACTCCTGGATTGTGAAGTTGGATAGGTACGAAGAATGTAGTGGTAAAAGAAAAGCGAATTGAAAGAATTATTTATGAACAAGAAGCCGACGCCATCGTGTGCTCCAAGTAAGCACATGTGCCAATGTAAGGGTGAGCTCAAACGCAAAGGAGACTGAGATGGTGGGCTTTTGAATGTATTTGAGGTTCTACTTCGTACATCACCGTCACGATGCTTGCTTAAGAGACACTTCGCTTCTCACGCCAGCCAATTACCGCATACAATGATTGTATTGGGGTCGGCGCTTGAGCATAAACTAGCTGAGATAAGTTCAACCACTTTTTCCTTACTCCGCAGACATGCACAGCACCCCAGTCCGATGGTTTATGCCATTTTGGTCGAGAAACGAAAAGCCAATGACTGTGCTACATTATCGTCGGCATTCGACCCGCCGCCCCCTTTTGCCTGATGAAGGGAAATGAGAGGATGACATGTAGACAACACTATCCTACTCCTCTTCGGGCGGATCCAAACGTCAACAAACAACATTGAACTGATTCTTCGCGTCAGAGTTCATAGGATTTAATACTGGTCGTGCCCATTTCGTGTTAGGTTTCCGAATCTCGATTCGCATGCGGCTACAGGCTCCCTGCATTGACCAAGTCAATGTACCGTATCTTCCCTTTCCGCCGTACCGTCAATGTTGTTTGCTCCTCCGCATAAGTGTACAATCCTGTCGTTTGAAACGCATTTCCGCGGGTTATCTCCATCCATCTCTCGGAATTATATCGAGACCGGTGGCACAGGAAAGATCAAACAACGATTAGCAAATCGGTTCGAAGACTATATATATGGAACATCTACCTCTTCCGTATGAGGAGCTGCAAGAAGGCATTGCAATTTCGGCTTGAACTTCATTTCCCTCAGTCAAGATGCGGGATCGAAATAGGCTAACACGTTCAGTTCCACCTAGGAGTACCCTATGGCGGGGACTTTTGACTGCTACAAGAAGGCTCTGCTTTTCAACAGTATCAAATGCCATAGCGTGAGTAGCTCACCCACAAAATGACTTGTCGGAGCGTCACATGTTGAGTCACGGTTAGCTGATTGATTGATTGAAACCTACTTCGACTATATTCAATTGTCTCTTGGCATGTGCGGTGTTAATCAAGATGTTCCTCCACATCCTGGTGGAATTTGGGTAACAGCTGGAGCAGGTCCCCGTCTGGAGCAGCTACTGGAAACATCTCCCCATACGCTCAACTTAAAGCTATTCAGAATTCTTTGTTGGCCTGCTCTGGTTATTATTTCTAGCTCCGCATTTGCGGAGCATTGCTTTTATGGTTAAGTTAGAGATCCTTCAAACGGCTCTCCCTTAGTCCTTCCTAACAAGCTGAAGGATGGATCCTCAATTCTGTAGAATTCCTGGAGAAGATGGGTTACGTTTGCTAATGAAAGAAGCTGTCCAAAGACTTGACATGGAAAGAGTAGGTACTAAAATGGTAGTAAGAAGCACTAAGAAGAATCTAGTCCACTTCATCGATATCGGAATTGGATTAGTCGATTGGTACTGGCACAGCAAAGATGCCCACTCTTGTCGAATAGGAATACTTTTCTGTTGAACCAAAAACTTCTTGAATATTTGTTTCGATCAATCTACCATATTGATACTTTACTAGGCATATCGTCATCGTACCTTAGTCGTAAATCAAAGTAAGAATAGAATCGCTATAGAATCTCGCGTAATAATAACTACTGTGTACTTCATCAAAGCCCGTGCTGAATGCTCCTTTTCAACATTTTGACCTCAAAACGCTCTTTCTACGGCGCAGAACATCGAATTCCTACGGGAACGCTCCTGCACTGGTGAATCCTGCTCCACCTTCCCAAGCAGATAACAAAGCCCCCTCTGAACATCACAAGCCGTGACTCGGAGCTGTTGGAACAACAAATGCACTTCAAAACTTCCTAAGGACAACTGGTCTACAGATAGGCGCAATGGGGCCACGGTCGTTCCGGAGGACAAGCCCGCTTACTATGCTCGTGGGCGCGGTCTTTACTATCTTCATCTTCTACTTCATATTGTCCCCGTCGACTTCCGGTGGATCAAATCTACGACAAAAGAACGTAGCCTCAAATCCCCTATCACCACCGACCTCCCCATTTCGAAAACAGAATGGGAAATCCGATGGCAAACGAATACCACCTCCAGTGGTACATTACCATATGAATAATCTGACATCTACAAGCGATCCAGAAGGAAACCGAGAAACAATTCTCATCTTGACACCACTCGCCCGATTCTACCAAGAATACTGGGACAACCTCCTCAAACTTACATACCCTCACGAACTCATCACACTTGCATTCATCATACCGAGAAACAAGGAGGGGAATACTGCCACGACAGCACTACAAGAGCAAATTTCAATCACACAAAAGACTGGACCGCGAGATCTAAGATTCGGCAGTATAATCATCGAGCGTCAGGATTTCGATCCACCTTTGGCATCACAAAATGAAGCGGAACGACACAAAATGGAAAACCAAAAAGCTCGTCGGGCAGCAATGTCCCGAGCTAGAAATTCTCTTCTCTTCACTACATTAGGACCCTCCACATCTTGGGTTCTCTGGCTAGACGCAGACGTAATTGAAACACCCCCCACTTTGATTCAGGATCTAGCAGCACACGATAAACCAATTATTGTACCGAACTGCTTTCAAAGATACCAAGATACGAAAACGAAAGCGATGGCAGAACGACCGTACGATTTCAATAGCTGGCAGGATAGCGAGACAGCTCGCAAATTAGGGGAATCGTTGGGGCCGGATGATATTTTGTTGGAGGGGTATGCGGAGATGGCTACATACCGGACACTGATGGCATATCTTTCTACGGATGGGGGAGACCCCAAAGCGGAGATTCCGTTGGATGGTGTTGGAGGCACGGCTTTGTTGGTAAAGGCAGAAGTGCACAGAGATGGAGCCATGTTTCCCCCATTTGCTTTCTACCATTTGATAGAGACTGAGGGATTTGCAAAGATGGCTAAGAGGTTGGGATGGGCTGCAACTGGTCTACCTAATTACAAGGTAATTATCCCCTTCCCGTTGCATATTAATGAAGGCTAACAATATCCCAGGTATACCACTACAATGAGTGAGAAGTGTCCGGAACAATCCACTCGTTATCTTCAAAACTAGATATTGACAACTCGTCAAAAACACATGAAATTTCTGAGTGGGGGAGGGGCCTTGCGGTCAAATAGTAAAAGAAAGTAGGAAAGTGTCCTGCATTAGAAAATATCATGTGTGTAACAAACATTTGGGAGGGCATTGTTTTGCAGATGATGCCCTAGATATTCATGGCATAGGCAATTGTGTATATCAGGAGTTTTTCTATACTCCAATTTTTTTTTCACATAGGCATCATAGAAGGGCTCTATGATAAGGATGTTAAAAACTTGCTTGTCTCTTTCTTGAATTTCTATATCATGGGTACTTTTATCATGAAAAGGACATATTAGCTACATTTCTTATTCGTGCTTAAAGAGCTGAAAGACTTCATCAGCGACATGATGAAAAGCCTCGGAAAGCCTGAATAGTAACATATCTTGCAGGTATTCTTCCATCACCAGTAGCCTATTGTCCTTAATTCCTGAGATATCCACCTCAGTATTTCTAGCTCCCCCATATGCCACTTTCAGACTTGGTATGTATCTCCCCCTCCTTTACTCAAGAGTGTGTATTCAACCGGTCTCCCTTCCTCGGACTCTGACCCATACACCCAATAAACATGACTCCCTTCTAAAACGAAGTATAAATTAGAACAGAACTCTTTGTGAATAAACGTTTGGTATCATCATTACTTTCTGCCATATAGAGCTAGCTCATTACTTCCTCCAAGCATGATATCCCCTCAACGAGTCCTTTCTTTCTCTTTTTGTAACTGTACATAATCTTTTCTCACCACCTAGAACTCTCAATGCCAGATGAAACTTTGATCATCCGGATTTCTTCCCATATACTGGCATGTAAACCCTCCATTACCAACCTATATCATTTGATTCGTTGATATCGAACCCGAGTATGCCTAGCACTGGCTCCTCCCCTCCCTGTACTCCAATTGTAAAATACCATCCATCTCTCCCTTTCCTCCTCCTTCCCCTCACCTATCTAACCCCTCCAACCCCCCTTCAAACCTCTCCTCCGCACACCAATACCCCACTAAGCCCCTACAACCTACCTCATCCCCCTCCCTCAATAGAGCCGCGACCTCCACCCCCAATGGACTATCCGTCCCGGGCTCCCCCAGCAACCTCCCTACACATTCCAACGCCCCCACTACTCCCAAAACAGGAGTCCATTTCTCCCCCAACACATCAAGACAAATCTCGCCAGTCTCCCACTTAACATTCGCATGGGCAATCTTGGTCACGAACCGTATTTGCGGCGGCGAATACGGATAGGTGGGAGGGATGGAAACGGAAAGGAGCCAGCGGCCGGAGGAGTAGCCTGAGGAGGAGGGGATGGAGGAGGGACAAGTGAGGATGCTGGATAGGTGGAGGAGGTTGGAAGGGGTGGTGGGAGAGAGGGATAATATGCCGGTTTGGGTAGGTGACGGCGGGGAGGTGTTAAAGGTGGATAGTTCGGTGAGGATGCGTTTTGTTGGGGTTCTTGAGGATGTGGTGGAGGACATGGTGGAGGAGGGAGGGAGTTGTTTTGGTGTGAGGGTGTGAGGGGTGTGAGATGTAAGATCCGTAGATACTACTTAGTTGTGAGGGTGTTGAGTTGTCGTTAAGTTGTTAGGCGTTGTAGTTTTTCAAGGAAATAAATTGAGGAGTTAGTTTGGAGAAGCTCTGGCAGATGTTGCCGAGGTTTAAACTTGAGCTTCACTAGTCATAGGAAAAGTAAACATCTACGAAAGCTTCCAAATAGAAAGTTATTTCACGTTATTTCACAATTATATCAAGTAGAAATTGTTTTCGTTTCAGTTATATTCATTATAGTTCACTGTAACACCTTGTAGTGTGAGCGCTCAATCTACGCTACAAATTCTGCCTCCGTCCCTGTTTCCTATTTCCATCCATCCACATCTCATATCCCTCAAAATATGAGAGATAGCAAGAATCAAGATAGATTAACGCCAAAGCAAGTCATGCTTCCATATCCCTAGCTGTAATACTCATAAAATGAAAATGAAAATTTTGCTCGTCCTTCCCGCTCCTGGGTCAGAGCAAAAACAGTGCTGAGATCATCTTCATTTCCCAATTCTTCTCATTCTTTATCATTAAAATTTGTGTGAAAAAGCCGCTAACTCAAGCAACACCAAATCTCGCCTTAAATTCAATATCCTTTCCAAATGCGGAGAGGGGTTTTAATGCATAACATGAGTGATCCAGAGAGCAAGTCTGCTGTTCATATTGTGCAAAGTCAAATGACATTTGCTGCCGGAGATTCGCTCAAATCGCCGTACCAGAGTAACCAAGCTAAAAGTTCGAGAAGAGTATGATTGATGCAAACAATTGTCGTGGAAAAACAAACGCATGGATCCAATCTACTATCGCAACTATAATATGCAGTTGAGCACCGAGAAAGTATATTAGGAGTGGAGTTGAAACCGTAGGGAGTCAATTGGGATGTTTAGGCTGATTCCTTGGGCTTCCAAAATTGGATCATACGGCTGAAGCGGTTGGTCTTCTTGTCTTTCTTGTCACCCTCCATCGTGCTAGGCCGGGTTTCGATGGACAACTTGCTCTTTTCCCCATGAGAACTGCCAATGAGGCGAGAAAGACTGGCCATACTAGACCTCTTACGCGTGACAGCTGCAGAGGAGAAAGAGGCAGAACGCTGGCCATCCCTAAATTGGAGATTGGGAGATGGCTGCGGTCCACTTTCCTTTGTCATCGTCGAATTGCTGCTTGTCAGTGATGGAACATCGTCAACAGACATCCTAATCTCTGGTCCAGGTTCACCAAGCAACAAAGATTGAAAAGCGTTCTCATCCGTAATCGAAGATGGAGCAGTTGAGATTCGATGTGGGTCGTATGAAAAAGGAGACCTTGGCGAAGGGAAAGAGGAATGAGTTGTAGAATGAGGACTTGGAGTCAAGAATGGAGCTTGAAGGGAGAGAGGATGGATCTCAACCTTACCAGGTCGGGGACGAAGAGGGGGCGTCGCAGTTGCAGTAGAGTCAGATGATTGTGCTTCAGAGTCTGGTCTTGGAGGCAGAGTATCGTCGTAGATTTCGATTGGATCGTGAAACTCTTCCAAAATTGGCTCGTCCTTTAATGAAGTGACTGAGTGCTCAGACTTCATGCTAGAACTAGCTTGTCGGTGCTCACTCTCACTTAATCCACTGCCCTTGCGCTTCACACCTCTCTGCAAGCTGCTTGATTCATCGACTGTCCAGTCCATTGTCTTATCCGCATTCATGTTTTCTACGTCGACAACCATGATATCAATTCCAAGACCTTGCTCATCATCATCGACTTTGTTGACAGACTCCTTATCAGAAGCCTTCGTATCCTCCCATTCGTCTTCCTCATCTTCCTCGAAGACATCGGCCATGGTGGAGCTACTACCAAGACGATGAAGGCCAAATCGTGGATTGTCGAAAGCAACCATTTCCGGAGCACTTTCCGCTCGTCGGTGGTAATGCATTCCCGGTCCCGCGAAACCTCCCATGCCAGCAGCACTATGCATGCGTTTCTTCGAAGATGAGCCTCGTTGAGAAGCATCCCATTCTGCATCGTAAGTTGATGGTGTGTTAAAGGGGCCGAGAGCAGCATCCAAGTCAATAATTGGGCTCATAGAATCATCATCCTGTGGAGGAACATGTCGTGGCTTCCATGAGGCAAAATCCGTCTGCAATTCTGGTTTGGGGGGCGACAATGGCTCTGAGTACGTTTCAAGTTGATTTGGTTCTATTATTGCTGCATCATCCATTGCTGCATAGGGCCGAAGAGGGGGTGTAGGTGACCGACGACTAGCGGATTTCTTCTTCTGGTTTCGGGGACGAGATTTCCTAGATAAAATTGAGCCTGCCCATGATTTGACCTTCTTCTGCTTCTTGCTCGACTTTCTCGAGACAGATGATCTACGAGAGCTGGAAGGTTCGATTGAGGGCATTGGAGGGTCAGCAGTTTCGATAGGTGCGCTTTGTGATACAGAAACGGTAGGAAAAGTTTCCGTTCCCTTCTCGGACATTGAAGAAACGGGTCGTGAACGGCTCGGCGATTGGTCACCAGCAGATGAATCATTTCCGAAGAATGACCACTTCTTCTTAGGGCTGCTAGGGCTGCTAGTATTGATGTCGTCCAATATCGGCACAGAACCACGTCTCTTTGGGCAAGGCAGCTCATCCATCATCCGGGGCGATTCCTTAGGAGTATCCAGAATTGATCCGGCAGTTCTTGGCCTGGAGTCCAGTGATTTTAGACTTGGCGATGGACTAGGGAGACCGCGCTGTTCCTTGTCAGGTGAACTAGAAGCTCCAGCAGAGACGATAGAGCTGAGAGAGCCCGATACAGAGTGTGACTGGCGCATTGTCATTGTGCTTGACGTGTCACTCGAGACCAGACTTAAAGGCCGTGGAATGAATTCGATGTTGTCCGAAAAGCCTACTCGAGCACGATTCAAAGTCTTCAGCGGAGTAATATCATCACTAGATTCTTTAGGTTGCGCAAAGCTGGAGTCGAGATTACCGACGTAATGTTCTTGAGTTGACGGTGACGTTGGTGCTGACCCTCCTCGTGGTGCCAGCGTATTCAAGTTGTTAGGATTTAGAATCATTTGGAGATCGTGTACTGAAACAGCCTGCGAACGTCGATGCACATGGCCTCGTCTCGGTGCGTTTGGTGGTGGTAATATGTTGTCCCCTTTTGTTGGACTGGCACTCATGAGGCCTATTGATCCCGTCTTTCCATCGCCACCTATGAATTCGCTTGTTCCTCTGCGATGTCCAGCAGCTCTAGGAGTTGATTTGTCGTTCGATGGAGAGATTGGAGGGCTGGTATAGGCAGACTCGCCCAATGGTGCTGTAGGGTGAAATGAGAAGCTTGGGAGTGGGGAAGGTATTGACATTGGTCGACGAGATGTAGCTCTTGAGATTGATGCTGGAGCAGAGGCCGGAGCTCTGGCTGGGAATACGAATGTTGGGAGTTGAGAAGGGTTGTGGACTTCACCATTTGAGGCCATTGTTGACATGGTAGCCATATTTCCTACGGCCGCGTGGCGGCCAAAGATCGAATAGTTCTCAAAAAGATATCATATGGCTCGATTCCAGGATCAATTGTCCAAAATAACGGTCATCAGGAGTGGCCTTTGTGGTGAATGAGGGTTGTTTCTAGAAGGGGGTTCGAGGTTGAAGATGAGGTTTAGATGGCACAGCAACGAGCTGTGATGAGAATCTAGTGACAACTAAATTAGCAAACGATCAAGCATAGGGGTGAAATATATGGAAGCAATGAAATAGAAATCATGGGGACTCTGAATGTACATACTTTTGGCACGTACAAAGGTCGTGTCTCATGTAGCGACCCAAGACGATCGAAATATCGAAGGATGAGAAGAAAAAGTGAAGTGATGGCGGATTATTGGGGGGGGAGGCTTTAAGGAATGGACGGTAGAGATCAAAGGCAGTTCTCAAAGAAGAATTGCAAATGATACAACTACCAAAAGGATAGATCAGATTTGGTGTTGTGGTGGAGGGAAAGATGGAGTTGAATGAATGATGAGGAGAAGAGGAAGAGAGAGACTAGGAGGGAATGGATCGAAATCCTCTTTGGCTCTCGCTAGTCTAACCCCTGTAAGTAAAATAAATAACAGCAAAAACGCTCGATAAAATAAATAATAAGATGACGGGCCGTAAAATGAACTTCACCTAAGCCATTTTCCAGGTTTCCCAAGTACGGTCTCTAAGTTATTTTATTATTTCTATCATCACGGATTCTTTCTATCATCCTGTGTTTTACTTGACTCTTTTGCCACCCACCTACTACTAGTTTAGGTACCAATGTTTATCAATGTTTTGCAAACTAGACATTAGATCGAGGCCAACAATAAGGGCGTCCTACCCGGACAGGAACCATCACAAGACACGAGATCGGTGCGAGATCTAACCATTTTACCTTACCCAAGGCGTAAATTTCCGAATATGTCGAGTTTGCATAGTTATTGGTTTGATTGGTCGCACCACGGCACTCTATCTTGCAGATACTTGCAAACAAACTCTATTCATCTGACTTATTACTGTAGAAGCCAGGATCCCGGTAATATCACCAGCTTCATCTGATCATTCCTTGGTACCGATTACCTTATGTATGACGGCACCGAGATATTTATATTATTCAATTTGCGGGGCATGGGGCCTTGCAATGCACATCTCAATCTTGAAGGCCCATTGAAAGTAATCTGTACTTCCATAATAGGTGAACCTTTCGTTTTCCGCGCACCATTCGCATCAGGTATTGATTTGTCCAAGGCTCAATTTCCTCGCCCGAGTTGGCGTTTTCTTGCATGCGAGCGCCTTCTCCTTGCATGTTCTTCAGCGAAACAAAATGACGGTGGAGGTGGCAAGTGGTTGTTAAAATCACGAACAATATGTGCAAATCATACTTACATTATTAGCATGGATGAATCTCTGCATCGGATATTCGTAGATCATTTCACAATGATCCACTGCTGATTGAGCCGAATCTCCTTTCTCAGTGGAGAAAATAATCACTGACCAACCTTGGATCCCTTGATACACGGGTCTGTTCGACTGAGCTCAAGTCGTCGTATCCATAGCGTTTGTTTTAAAGTCGAGTCAGTAGGTGGCATAAGCCAAGTGTTCGGAATTGCTTATGTCGAGACAAGTCTCATCAGTCTCACTTCATTTCATGGCTTCAGCTGGGACTCGGTCTACCAGTCTTTAACAACGACAGCACACCACCTTCTACAATTGGAATATAGGTATTGATGCAGCTACTTGCCCCTCTTGGATCTCCAATCCCAGGGCCTTCTGTGCGATTGTTGCTGGATGAACAAGTTAACACAGACCTCTTGACACCGCTCTGCTGCAGATAATGCTTGCATATTTGGATCTTTTTGGTCTGCTAACTGCAAATGGTTAAGCATGTTTTACATCTCCAAACGAAGTGATACGAACACAGAGGCTATTGGTTTACAATAAATAAGGAGAACATGGCCCCTGCTTGATATTGCGCAGCCTTCCTGAACCGGTTCTCAGCCTTCTCCTGAGTCCTTGCGCCTCCTGACTAAATATTACTTTAATACTATACGCAATTAGGTGATAAAATACGATCCCTTTATCGAAATCTTGAATAGGTTATATGTAAATTACCCTATCAAATCTAGTATGCAACATATCTTTTGTAAAAGTAATATTTTTAAATAGACTTACTCGAGCCCTTCACGCACATAAGCATTTATTGCAACCCTGGCGCTTTAAAAAAGGTACTCCCGAAGGTAATGGAACCACTTCTAGCAGCGAATCCGAATATATTGTGGATTTCGAGCGACGGGTCAAGGCCTTACATGTCATGGGTAGCAAATAGGCAAACGAAACATGAAGATATGGCCTCTGTTGGGCATTTTCGGCCTTCTCACCGCTTATCGATGGGGAAGGACAAGAGAATGCTTTTCGGCGGCTTCGGGATGAGATAGACAGAAGCTATAAGAGACCTGAACTCCATAGTCTTCCGAGATCAAGCGTTGGGTTGCGAAACTCCAGTACTTATGAAGTGAGATCAGGGATCAGATGCTTCAGATGTGACAATCGCCACTTCGTGAATGCTTTGCAAACAGGGAGACAGTCTCTAAAGCCCGTATTCGGAGGATGGAGAACGGTACTTGGCTACTATTTGGAAGGGACTTCTGTACTGCGAAAGCAGCCAACCTAAACTTGCAATCGAAAAATTATCGCAATCAGTAGCGCTAAGCATCTTGCAATGGCGCTGGCGTAGGAAAGAGAATTCTTTAAGTCCCGCCCACGTCTTTATAGCGATCAGACTTCAGAAAGAGCGGTGGCAGTCGGTCAGAAAATACTGGAAGAAAAGGAGCTCATCTCGATAATACTAGCACCAGTAGTGTATATGGAAGGATGAGAGTGCACCTCGCGAAGCTTTACAAAATCATTTAGACTTTAGAAGCACATATATAGTAGGCCCCTATTCCAGGCGCGGAAAATCTTCTGGCCGCCCAAACGTCTCGCCTATTTACCGTAAACTCCTCCCTAATTTACTGTACTTATTACTGAGTTCTATTTATATATATAATATCAGATATGGTTTAATGAACAATATACGCTCTAATTTGAACGATGTAAGAAAATCTTGGAAATGAAAGTGAAGATTTGCAATACCCGACATTACTTTAGATTATTCAATATCATAGGTTGGTGCCTGTTAGTGTCTCGCATCTGCTTAGTCATCCATTATTAATGTTGTCTCCTGCTCTGCCTGGGTGAAGTTTTGAATCCAGCACTTTTTGTCAACGAGATATTGGGTATGCTTCTGAAGGTTTCATGGAGGGCAGTTCGCCTCAACCGCCAATTCTGTCGTACAGTAACATGGCAAAGTCTAAAGCTTAGATCTCAGGGTAGCGCCGATGCCGATGATAGGAATATAATCAGGCGTGATGAAAGGAAACCCATGAACTTTCTTATGCCGCGTCAACTCAGCATTGTGTGCCCTAATCCTAGTGCTACTGTAAGTTCCTGTCTTTTTTTCTTCTGAAAGAACCCAACTAATCTTCTTTAGACCCAATATGAAGTTATAGAGGAAATAGCTTCCGCTCGCATGCATATAGCACAATGGGAATCATGGGCGCCTCAAAAGCAAGCCATAGTCATTTTGACAACTCCTTATTTTGCCAAATGGCTTGAAAATGAAGATGGCTTCTTACCAAGACTTCTAAGAGCTTCAACCTACCCTGCAGCAAACGTGCAGGTGAAAGTTGATATCCTTGCTGGTGTAGTCGACGGGATTGCTCCAACACCAGGAAGTCTCCGTCACTTTATAGGCCGAAAGGCTATGGAAGGATTTTCTATTATCCACGGTCGAACAGCACATCTTCTACCAGACTTATGGAAAGGCGACAAAGAAGTCGTGGAATCTTCTACACAACAAGCAAGCCTGTCCTTTTCTGGATATAGCGAAACATCAGGAAATATCACTCTTCCTCTGGCAAATACGCTGTTTACTAACGGAAAACTTTCAACACTTATAGCGTCCCATTGGCGCGGCAAGGATGAGCTTTTCTGGAAAGTGAAAAGCGAGGAGAGGGATCATCAGACTATCAGAAATATTCCCAAAGGACACAGACCTCTTCCGGATATGCTTATACCTGCAGTTCCAATCACTCCACCAAGACAGATTTCAAGCGGTCTTGGGAATATCATCCGTCAGATTGACTTTGGGAATGAAGGGATTGGTCCTGCATCTCGAGAACTGGAAGCAGTTGTTAATGCCTACATGGAATCGCGGACGGAGCAGGAAGAGAAGTCAACTATTGCTGTGTGGGCGTTAGTTGTACCTGCAGATCTGATAGACATTAATCAAAAAGTCGGAGACCCTTTTAACCTTAGTGAATACGATACAGAGCGGCTTCTAAAAGATTCTAATAATCAATACGTGGGAAGATGGGTTGCTAATGGGGCCAAATTCTGTCGTGTTCGTAAGTATTTCCCACTGAAGCTCCTATTCGTTTCTACTTACTAAGCACTTCCGCAGTCAGCGGGGGTGGAGGATGGGGCACAAAACAAGGCCTTTTGTCTTTGGATCCTCAAACAACGTATGAGAACGATAACGTTGAAAACGAGCCAGTATTCGATTGGATGAGCCATCCAACCCAGGCAGCCGAGGACGAGCAAGCATCAGCATTAGGAGACGTGGCAAAGCCCGGTGATTATGTCCAATTCTTCGCTGCTAACCTGGAGAGATCCAAGAAGCCCGCCGTCTTTGAGCCCGAAGAGCTCGAAGGCACTCGTCTAGAGCAATGGAGAAGAAGTCTTGTATTCGGAACAATCCCAAGTACCATCGATGACCTACCTGGTATACCACAAATCCGACACAACGAACCACTGATCCTCCAAAGGGGGCATTTTGGAGCAGTCTCGGAAAGGGGAATGTATATCAATCTTCCTTCTATAGCGAATTGCGACGGTCATGACAACCGTGTTGTTCAGTCGAAGATCGATTTGCCATATTCGTTTTCGTATAGAGATTTGACGGGCGTGAAGAAGAAAAAGTCGCTCGTGACGTTCCATAAGGTCCGTAGGTGATATCCTTGAATAGAGACAGAAATGAACAGTCCAAACATAGAAGGTCAAACGAGATGTAGTCCAGTCGGGAAAAGGGATATAGTTTTGGGGTGGTCTTTAAGCGGCAGACTGTAAAACTATGGTGGAAGATATTGGCATTCTTGTACATTAGCTTATGTACATATCACCTTGAAGTTTGTTCATGGACTTATGAAAGAAAGATCATACTCAAGGAGCAATGTATAATAATAGGATTGGAGTGCTCTAAATATCTAGAGGCGTTCCATTGTCCTTTACAGGTTCAAAGGAACGACGCAATATGACAACGAGTATAGTGTCATTAGGGCTATATTGTACATCTCAAGAGCCTTGAAACCCAGCCAGCCTGTCCACTATTAAAGCTAAAAATCATGTCTTTTTCCAATCAGTCTCGATATAATTTCCCCATAGATAAACCAGTACGTAGATTAAGCAAGTAAGTTTTTTTAAGAAGGACGAAAGATTTAGGAGATTATGTAGACTTTCTAGAAGCTAGTAATAGCCCTCTTATGTTTAGAAGATATGCTGTCTTTCTCTACATATGAGTGAGGAGAAATAGCACATGCCGAGATTGCAGGTTATAGCAGCCCGAATTGTTTCATGATAGAAACGAATCAATTTACAGAAATTCGAAAAGAAATCAGTTGTGGCATGAGGGAACACCTCTTATTGCAAAGGTAAACTTAGGTGCCTACTCAAAGATTGGATGAACTCTTTTGTTTGCAATAGTCTTCAGGCTATGCCAATCTCTGATGGGATAAGATGATAAAGAAATATATAGGTACTAAAATAAGTAACTGTCTTCAAGGAGAGTACCTTAAGTGGCTGGAAAGAGGAAGGTAAGTAGTGAGGGGTTCTGGTAAAGTTTTTACTTCATCCTCTTATCCTCGTCATATTTAAGCGAGATGGTGGTTTGTCGATTTCTCGAGCTTCAAAGTTCAAGCTACGCGTTCCAAATTCCATATCTGAACTCCTCCATACCAGCAATTATCAGTACGCCTCATCTATCTATTAATTAAGCCTATACAGCTCTTCTTCTCCCTCAATTCATCATGGATCGCAGTCTCGACGAAATAATCGGATCAGAACGAGTAGGCTCCCCTTCCGCGCTATGCTTCTCAGCCTTACACGTCACTCGCGGTTCTTTATCTAACGTTTGTCCAGCGAGGTAATGGACGTCGTGGAAATGGTGGTCGCAGAAGTGGCCGGAATAACTATCCTCGTGATGGCGTAAGAAAGGCAAGCTCCCCATCACGTTCTGAAGTTTATATTAATGCTGATGTCCGTTGCATAATAGGTTTAGCCACCTCCTCCTCTATTCTCAAATATCTGAATACTCTGCGAACCTTCTTAGACCTCGTCTTGCCGAAGATCATCGCTCGACGCCATAGATGGCGGTTCAGAGAAGTACGTGATTTGAATACATCAGCTAACCCAGCACCCCTCCTCAAACAGTCAACACCAAATGATCGTATCAATCTAGAATCGTGAGTCGAATCTTCCCAAGAACTACTGAGCTTCTTCTGATAATCTGCTAGGGAATGGGTACACGATATGTACGATGATCGATGTATGGATAGCCTTCGTTCTCCTTCGAATCGTTAGCTCACAAAATCCTAGCCGGTGGAAGAAGACCAATTCGTCGTGGTAGAGACCGCAGTCCAGAGCCAGTTTAGTACGTCGGCAGATTATATATATGATTTGCATTGTGCTAATTGGAGACTAGTGATACTGTTAGCGCAAAGCTACGTGTCGAAAATCTCCATTACGACTTGACAGAAGATGATTTAGATGTACGTTGTGAAGGAAGAGCGCCTAGAGTTCAACGAGCTTACATATACCCAGGATCTGTTCAATCGTATTGGTCCGGTAATCACGCTTGCACTCACTTACGACCGTGCTGGACGCTCTGAGGGAATCGCATATGTTACATATGAATATCCAGAAGATGCCAAAAGAGCTATACGGGAATTCGATGGTGCAAACGCCAAAGGTACGAAATCTTCTCTATCTTTGGAGTAGCATAGTTAATAAAGTCCAGGTCAACCTATTCGCTTGATCTCTATTCCCACTGGCCCGTCGGGAGGACGTCGTAACCCGGTAGATTTAACCAAAAGCTCTCGCTCGCTCGCAGAACGCATTACAGTAGCACCTGGCTATAGACCTCGCTCTGCATCACCCATACGACACTCTGATACTAGCAAGCCTCCCCCCAGTAACGTCGACCGCTACGTCCCAAGTCAAAACAGACGTTCCCGCAGTCCTATATCTCGCCATAGGGAAGGTCGTCGACCGGGTGCAAGAAGAGAGAGGGGAGAGCGTGGAGGCGGTCGTGGAGAGGGTCGAGGAGATAAGATTGGACGGGATGGTAGACCAAAGAAGACACAAGAAGAACTTGATGCTGAGATGGAAGATTACTGGGGTGCAAAGGATAATAGTGCGAAGGAAAATGGTGTTGAAACTGAAGCTGTAGCTTCTCGTATTGAGGTTGAGGGAGATATTGAGATGATTGAGTAGGGGGTTTTGATGGGTATAAGTTACAGACAATTTTACGCAGAAATGCTCCAGCCTGAGCTATAAAATTATAGGATTTGAAGGCATGAAATCGCTCTTTGTTTCGAGATATAATTCAGTAAGACGTGGGAGAGGAGCAAAGGTAGAATTCTTGAGAGATTGCAATATCTAAAGATTTGATATCCTTTGACCCTCCTTGAGAATGAGGAAGGATGCACATTTCTTCCATTGCAAACTTTTATTTCTTCCAATAGGCTGCTTTTTCAGCCCATTTCAGTCGATATCTTTCCCTTGATACCAAGTCACCGCTCCAAAACAAAAAGTTAATCAGAAAAATGAAATAGAAAGGGCGTTACTCCTAATATAATCTAGTATTACTATTACGAAAAGGAGTTTGGGAGGGGGGGGGTTTTTGGGAAAAGCTAGAGCGTGCTTTCCACATATGGACTATCAGGGCAGAGTGAGCGAAACACCATTTACGGACAAAACATGAGGATTAGATACTGTCTAAATATATCTATCATACATTCCGATCACCCTTCTACAATCCATTCATTCTATTACCATAAATATAAATTACACACAGATATAGATAAATGAGCTACACTGCAGTGCAATATCATTAAGTCTTCAATATCCCCAATTACCCCCCCAACTCGCATTCCCCCTCTCCCTCTCCGTTTCCATTTCTATCCATACCCATTCTAAAAATTGCACTCAACTCACTCACTATCATAATAATACGTTCTCTCTCTCCAAGCTTCATCCCCTTCATCTTCTGCTCCCATAATAAGCAATCCACTATCCCTCACAGGATGCCTTGTCGGTGGAGGAGCCGGTAAAGCTTCCTCACCATCTTCCTGCCGTCTTTTTAGAATGGATACTGGAAATTTATTAATTTTATCCCCCCTCGGAGGCGGAGGCGTCGGTTTAGGATTGTCTTCCCTCCTTCCACCCATACGGACCGGAACTGGAGTTTCAGTCCTTGTCGGTGGCGGTCCTATATCTTCTCGTTTTCCAGCCATAGGGCTATGTTTACTCCGAGCGAAACTTCGTCGTGGTGGTGGTGGTGGTGTTTTAGGCGGTGGTTCTTTGTCTTTCTCTTTCTCTTTCTCTTTCCGTAGTGCTACAATATGTTGTTGTTCTTGTTGCATGCCTAAAAGGACGAACGGCTTACTACCTTCTCTGAATGGATTTTCATTCTCACTTTCAGTTTTATCCCTCTTCTGTCCACTCCCAGTCCTCTCGCCACTGGATTTCTTCCTCTCCACCCCCCGCGGCGTATCACCACTCTTTTCCCTCACATGTCTAATAATCCGCTCATACCTCTCCAAATCCCACGTATTCGGTGTTCCAGGCCCCTCGTCCCTTTCCACTGGCGAATCACTAACTAATTCTCCGCCTGCAAATTCTAAAGCTGGTAATTCATAGATATCACTTGATTCTTCTTCGGCTTCTTTGAGTCCTTTTGTGCTTTTTACTCTTGATAATCCTGCGAGGTGGAAACGGGGAAAACGCTCCGCTGCTAACGCGGGACTGGTTGTTGAGGGATATGGGTTTTGAGGTTGGGGTTGGGCGTGAGTAGAGAAGGTGTCGGAGGTGGGTGTGGTAAGTGAAGAGGGAATCATTCCTACAAATGAGAGGATGGAATTTGTGATGCCGGATTTGTAGCGCCTGGGGGAGGAAAGTGGTGTTCCAGTGTCAGCTCGAGGGGGTAGTGATGATTTTCGTTTTCGAGAACGTAGAAAGAGGATTAGTCCGAAAGAGAACATGATGAGGGCTGTGACGCCGACGGCTACCGCAATGGCGATGATGGTTGTGGTGTTGATGTGCTTATTTGATGATGATGAGTTAGGAGAGATAGAGTCGATAGGGTAAATGGTTTGGATGTCTGAGAGTGGGGAAGCGGTCCAGGAGCATTGGGAGATGGAAAAGGTGGAACGTTCGTAGTCTGCTATCAGGTAGCTAGACGTTTGTAAATAACCGGTTTTGTATAGGAGATAGGTGGGGAGTGGTAACTGACGCTTCTTGAAGAAATGCCCGGCCAAGAGTTGTTTGTGTGTTATCCTCGGCTCTCTTGAGAGGAAAATATCGAGACCCATTTACACTATTTACTAGAGGATAGGTTGCATTTAAATCAAAAGCTTGGTAGGGAAGCGTGATTTCAACCATTGTTGTTGCCGTTATGTTCGTCAATGTAAATACCACTCGCGCGTTTTGTGTTAATAAAGTGGTGTGTAGTATATCATCGACAAGGTAAAGCTTAGTATCGTTGTCATAGATAATGCCAAACGCTTCTTCGAATACTTGACATACTTTTATCGGAAGATAAAGGTATGGAACTGTAGAGTCGATGAATGCGGGAAAAGCTTCTGAGGTTGACATTGCTGGGGTGCTCTCCCCGTTGGAGATTATGGTGATTGCATTAACATTAACAGTGAGATCCGAACTGCTTTCCGTGAAAGCAATAGTAAGATTATTTGGGATGAATAGAGAAGAGTCATATCCTCCTAAAGTCAGGCTACCAAAGACTTTGTTGAATCGATATTGATTCCCAGCTGTATAACCATAGGAAAGAGATGGTATGTAGCCAGCATTCTTAAGGGCTGACATGTAACTTGGAACAGAAACAGAGGAAGAGAAGACCGAGGGTGAGGGGTCGAGTCCAAATAAACCTATATAGAACTCATTGGTCGTGATCCCCCCAACAACTTGTGAATCGAGAGAAGGTGCACCACTTCCAGGATAGTTCAGAGCTACGGTATCATACCCATAGAGACCTGTCCCAGAAAGGCCAAGATTCTTCTCGATATCAAGAGTGAAGACTCCATTTGTAGTCACGTTATTCTGTGTCCTTCAAAGCTGTTAGTTTTATATGCAAGGATCCCTTAAGATGGGGGTACAAACCATGTGGATGAGTTACTTGGAGTAAATAAAAACCCGCGGTCGTAGGCACATGCCGCAGTATCAGTTGTTGGACACCCAGCTGGTAGAATCACCCACGGCTGATTGGATGCTGTTGATATTAAGACCTCAATTGTTTGGACTGGAGTTCCAACGCGCATATAAAAGCTAGACCACGGCCCATCATCACCATTCCTGTAAGTTATTGTAAGTATTCGAATGAGTATCCATGCAAGAACATCTGATTAACTTACCAATTCCCCGAAGGAGCAAAGACGAACGGGTCAGGGTAAGAGGAACTATCTGATGTAGTTGAGGCTGATGATTGATCGAAAAGTTCGAAAAGGGGCAGTACAATGCAGATCAAACATCCCCACAGCATTGTCGGGAGAAAGAAGACTCATCCGGTAGAACAAAGGATGAACATGCCCGGCCATGTGAACTTCCGTAGAGCGTATATTGCATACGGAAATTTAGCCAGCAGATCAAATGGATGAAGGAGGAAATGAAAGATCTGGGGAAGGAGTACAGTAGCAAGTAACCGGCGGGAAGATCTAGAAAACGTGGGAAGGTGGGATTGTAAGAAAATTCAAGACCTGACTTATTCCGTTTACTCAATAGTTCGGGAGCTGAGATGACACTTTTGGCTGGTGGGTTTGCAGCAGAATATTGGGGCGTCAACAGTGGGTGCTTACTCTTGTAGAAGGGGGCCATGGGGCCATGAAGGCGCTGAATATTTGCTTCAGAGTAGAAGACGCGTACCTAGGTGGTACTTTTTCATGACGCCATGCTGTTTATGCCAATGCTACATACGGAAGCGCAGCCCCCAGAGTGGCAATGTGATATCGAAATGTGACAATGTCGAGCATAACAAAGAAGGTGGTATCGGGCACGTCTGCGAGAAGCATAGAGATGGACCCAGATTCTGGGTTCTCGAGGTCTAATTTTAGTGCAGGAGAAGACCACTAATCTTGCGTAAGCACTGCACTGCACTGTAACATGGTGTATTTGAGTATTGTCCCGCTTGGGGTCCATGCTTAAAGGGGAATATTGTGGCATTATTGCCGCGGCACAGCAGTGGGGTGAAGATCAAGATGAAATCAACCTCAACGATGGATTGCAGCCATATGTGAAAAGAGAAGCATGGCCAGGGCAAGAAGACAAGCTCTTACGGCTACAGCAGATCTTGCGACTTCCATTGTTCCTCATTTTTGATACAAGACTTCTAGGAATATCAACATGACTTCTTGTGCAATGAGGGGTATACTTACTGGGAAAGACGCTCCCATTATCTCAGATACAGAGCAACCAAAATAGCCTCATATCAGAGGGCATTCGTCAGTAGTGGGGTTCAGAATGGACCCTCGAAGGCAAAAAAATGAAAAGGTAATTGAAGCATTTCTATTCAAAGCAAGACACTTTTCAAGTTTCCGTCCTCGAAATCAACAGCTAAAGTGGAACAGCATGCTCTTGTTAAACGAGTACTGTATCGTACTGCATCTAGAATTCATTCTATGAAATGTCCACCTCATTCACCAGCCCAAAATTCCCTTTCATATCATTCTTAAATCTTCCCGGCCAGTTCACCCCTTGCAAATTGCAATGCCATGGCTGCTTTCGAATCAGTTGTGTTGCCAATTTATCCTGGCTGGGCATTATAGCAGACGTACTAGGTCCCGGCATTTACTTTTCCTGTCCAATGTCAAGACTATTTCCACTTAAGTCTTCTTTGCTAGCGCTATGGATAATTTGTTGACCCGTCTGTTTGGGGATGTTAGGCGGAGGCATTTCCTTTATCACAGAATGCATGAGTATTGTAACAATTTGGATTGTATTCCGAAGCAAACGGTTATGAATCAACTAACGCATTCTTGCCGGACATGTCAGGTGCAAGTGCTTCAGGTCGATAGCAACACAAACTGACTTCACCTTTCTTTGCTTATATTTAGCACAAGTAAGTTTATTCGCTGACCTCAAGGAATTACCATAAAGTACATCTAGCACTCTTCCACAACCCGCCCCACGAGATGGCAATTGCATAGCGAATTAAGGTGGTGGTTGGCTCAAGCTCGCATTCCTTAGTGCACCAAATACACTCGCGAATGCACCACCTTAAATCCTCACATTCAGCAGTACACCTCCGAATACGAGTCTTGCAATATGCCAGTAACATTTTTGCCAGATGCGACAGATTTCGCGCTAAAGACCGTCTAAAGTACAATCTCTGGTGATCCACCCTGGGCTGCCTCATCTCTAATACAGCAGTTAGTGGTGGCAATTCTCTATTATACTAAACGAAAAAGAGTGAGAAACTTACAAATCAATCGCTTCTACGACTTCAATCACGGAATTGAACCCTCCCTTCCAGCACTTTTGCATAACGTCTCCAAGGCGAGTCTGGCTTACGTCTGGGTATTTTCCTTCTTCTAAGCATTTGATAATAGCTTCTTTCTCTAAGCCATGATAAGGCGTGTTACCCGTAATGATCTCGTAGAGGGTCGATCCTAGGGTGTGAATCTCGGCGCAAATCGTAGGCGTTAAATATTCGTCCCTATCAGGATGACAAAAGCCTGCCTCAGCTATAACCTTTGCTGCCTCCCCGTCGATAAACGAACCGGAAAAATCGCATAGTAGGACACGCTTGTCGGCGTCCACAAGAATATTTTTACCACCTAGATCCGCATGCCGGATGTTGTTCTTGTGAACGTAGCTAAGGACTTCGGCAATGTCTTTGCACCACTTGAGTCTCTCCTGGAGTGTAGCCTCGCCATCTTCCCTGTAGTATTGCCGCAAGCAGCCATAGGAGGCCTTCTCGAGCCAGATACCAAATTCGTCTATCTCAACAACCTTGACTAGGTTTGGGTGCTCTCCGAGGCGTTGATATATCCTCCTCTCGATTGGGTGATATGGGCTAGGGACTTTAATTAACTGATTTGGATGGTCGGGATGCTCGTAGAAAACGCTGAAGCCAGTACGGAATAGATATTTTGCATCTGGGGGATACTTGGTAAAGTACGTGTTTCTTCTCCTTTCCTCCGAGATCTCAGAGGCCATTAATAACAATGATGATACCTTGGAGATGGATCGAAGACTGAGGTTCGTTGCTGTAAATGGTTGGGCGGGGATTGTTGGTGCCTGGTGCCTGATTAAGAGACGTTCCTACGAAGCGAAAATCCCTGCAGACCGAAGCGGCACTCGCTCTGATTACAAGATTAATATTCAACACAGAACAACTATTGTGACGATTCAGCCTCTTAAGGTTGGTTGGTATATAAGTTGATTGCGATAAGATCTTCTAGATCTTATCAAATGCCTTCTACGGCCCGTTGGCTTAGTGGTTAAAGCAATTCGCCACAACCGTCACAACTCCTACTTCTCTATAATGCTGTAGTATATCTCAACGAAATTTTTTATAACTGCAAAGCGATAAAATACTTAGAATAGCTACAACAATTGGTATACAATTGGCTGTTAATTAATTCACAACAGGGCTAAGCTATGAAGAGTTTCCTGCGACGGACCTGATTTCGGCTTCGAGCCTTTCAAGCCGCCTTCAATGCCACCAGCTTTTTGACACTCCTCTTCATGAAATCCAAACAGCTATGATGTGATTCTGATCAAGAGATTGAATTGCTAAGATTTCAACACTGAACAATATTTCTCCATGCGAGTATTCCCTTGCCTTACCGCCGAGGCTGAAAAGAAGGCTAAATATCCAAACAACTTGGAGCAAATCATATGGCGTACTGCAGATTGACTAGTCTTAAATAGCTGACTAGCACTTTTAGCCGAAGAATCGCTTCACACCACCTCATTCTTTCCAACCCCCTCTCTTTCCTACTTCCTCGCCGTCGTACATACTTCGTACAGCGGCAACGGTTATCACCCATCAAACAAGCCGGGAAAGTTCCTGGGACCTTCCAGCGTTTTATCTCGAAGCAAACCCCACACGTTTACCCCAGGGAGGCGCAGCAGTCTGCCCCTGCTCAACGTCGACGGCTATGCAAATCGATTTTTCACCCACCTCCCACCAGTTCTGGAAGCAGCTACCTTGTATGTATATTGCATCGTCGCAGAGAAGAGGCTACATACTGCTTAATGCCTCCTTTCCACCTTTTGAAGCAAATATAGATGCTTCATCTCGACTTTCAAATTTCTTTCTTGCCGCCGCGCATCCTTCAGGCTCGAGCCTGCATCCCCCCATCTGCACGCAATAACACAGAAAGGCACAGCACTGTCAACCGGGATAACTTCAATCCTTCGGCTCCCTGTGATAAAGATACGATCCTATATTTGGCAGTTTAGACCCTCGTCCCCCGGCTTGCTATATGCTAGCTCTATGGAGTCGCTCTCCAATTCTGAGAATGTCTCTCCCCCTGATGGGCCGGTTTTAATTTATGGACGTCTAGATCACTGTTCCTTCCTATTCTTGCATGCCGTTTCTATGGTTTGCCTGCGATACCTACATACTAATTGCTGAGAATTCATGTTTGAGGTAATGCCGTGGTAAATGGAGCTCAATCTTGCTAATGTATCTCTAATTTGTATTATATTCTCATCAAACCTATGTGCTTCGAGCTTCTCCTTCTGTCCGTTGATTTTATGTTTTTATATAGTTGCCATGGGACGCTCTGTGGGCCGAGCTTCTGTGATGTTAGTCCGATTTGCAATGGGAATAATGTGCCTCATCCTTCTCTTTCGCAGTCTTACGATTTTCTACCGATCTGCAGCCGCACAGTCCAGTAAGCCGCAATTATTGACTGTTTAATTTCATCCAGTAAGCTTCGTCCTTACCAAGTAGGTACTAATACCAATGTAGATGGTCTATTGTGGCGGGGGTTTGACAGTGCTACCCTGCTATTATCCATGACATGCACAACCTCATCAAAGAATGAATCGTTAGAAACGGTCATCACACTCTTTTCAAACTCGGAACCGCGGTCTTGTACAGCAATCGTTACCTCTACAGGTGGCTATGCTGTCGATACCAGCAATTCTCCTGAGCATACTGTCATTAACATAGATCAAATCTGGAAAAGAGGAATATCTGAAAGAGCGGTCTTGACCACATCAAAGACCTCGGTGGAGGTAGCGTCAGCAAAACCAACGAGAACATCTGCCGGAGACACATCAATCTCAAGCGCAGAGAATAATTTACCTGAAGAAACATCAACCAAAGGAGAAATATCGACGAAAACAACTAGTACCTTAGCTACCACAGACCTTTCCCCAAAGACAACTTCTTCGAAGATTGGTGTTTCATCTCAGGTGTTGGTGACCCCATCGACGACCTCAGAGGAGTTAGCTTTAGCCACCAAGGCGACCGCTCTCGAACATACGATTACAGATCCCACCAGTTCCCTGGAGATTTCCTCCTCAATCAAGAACGATCAGACGGAAACAGAATCGACAATTTCTGATAATCCCCTTGGCACAGGAAGCCGTCAGTCGCTACAAACTTCTTCACAAATATCCTTATCGAAAAGAATATCCTCATCATTTATATCTGATGAGGTAAAAACGACATACCAACTTCAGGCAACAAGCCAACATTCATTAACTATCTCATTGCCTGGAGCAGACTTACTTTCATCGCCCACATCTACTTCCACGTCAGCACATACCATTGTAACTATAATAGATCAACAGTCTTTACCATCTTCAAAGCGAGAGAGAGCGTCATCAACAGATTTCATCATTTTGGGAACCCCAACATTGGGGGGTTTCCACGATGATTTCAGGCCAAGGCACAACGAACATTGCAACGAGCACTGTTGTTACAACAAATATTGGGATCACGACGAGCATTGGAACCATAGTTCCATCGTTGATGAGATGTACAGAAACTCTTTCAGTATATCAATCAACTCCTGAAAGTCCATCATGCCAATTCACATCGACCCTTGCCGCCTTTCTGGGAGAAACTACAACATTACCAAGTACGACAGTAGTTGTCACAACTTCTTCTAGTTCAACAGTTCAAGATGCGGCAGAACAGAAAACTTCCACTTCCTCAAGCCTACCGGGCAGTACTACAACAAGCAGTGAGACGTCACATTCAACAACTTCAACTAATTTAGAACAGCCTTCCTCTAATACTTGGGGCCAGTCAACTGCTAGTGCGGCTGCAGGAGGGGATAATATTGGAGGTTCAAATACAATACCCACAGCATCCACAACCTCAAAAGGGACATCGACCTCATCCACTACAAGCAATCAAATAAGCAAGGGGACGATACAAACAAGTGCAGCCGGGGGCGGAGGAACCACAGCGGAGATAGCAGTGACCACTACTTCTCTCACTACAAGCCAAGTTAGTAGGGGAACTAGCCAAAGCAGTGCAGCTTGGGGAGGTGTAGGGGCGGATAATGTCGGAGGAAATCCAACGACGTCCACCATATCAGAAAAACAAGAGACCAGTACATCGTCCTCTACCAACTCCCAAGTAAGCAGGGGAACAAGCCAAAACAGCTCAGGTTGGGGAGGCGCAGGAGCCAATAATCTTGGAGGAAATCCATCTTCCACAACATCCACCACACCAGAGCTAGGAGGGACAACGTTGACTAGTAGAGACACTGGAGATAGCAGCCAGTCCGGTTCTTCTCCTGCGTCCTCAGCAAAGAACCAGGGCTCAGGAGAAAACAACCAAGCTACTACTGGTACGACTACAACACCAAAAACCACGGCTCAAACTAGTGCAAATACGAATCTAGGTGGAGCAGGACCCAATAATGTGGGTGGAGCCTCAACGAGTTCCATCCTACCTGGGACTACATCCACTCCAAACGCAGACACGAAGATCACAACACAAATCACAGCAAGTCCGAACCCAGGAGGTGCAGGAAGTAACAGTATGAGCGGAACCACAACATCTACTACGTCAATCATTCAAAATCTGCCTAGCTCGACAACAACCACGGCAAATGGAGACACAAAGACTACGGCTCAAACTAGTACAAATTCAAACCCAGGAGGGGTAGGAAGCAACAACGCGGGTGGGACCACAACTACATCTCTACCAGTTGAGACGTTGAGTGCAACGGCAGCATCAGAGGGGGAATCTACCACCACCACCCCAGATAATCAAATACCTACTACAACAGGCTCGACTGTGATAGGCCAAGGGAATACAGCTACTGATGAAAATGGAAATACAGGAGTTGGCGGCGAGCAAAAGACCTCTACGGCATCAATTACTGGGGCAACTGGTGGAAATGGTGGCGATTCGCAAGGTACTACAATATCTAGTACACCAATTAGAAATAATCAGCAGCCCACTACCGCATCTTCTATTCCAGGGAATGCGCAAGGCACTACAACATCTAGTACACCAATTGGAAATAATCAGCAGCCCACTACCACAGCTTCTCCAGGGAATGCACAGGGCACTACATCCATCCCTGGTGTGGGAATTAGTGTAGGAGTCGGTGTGGGCATTGGAGATACTTCTATTGCTGTCGTGGGTGTGGGCGTTGGAGGGGGTGGTACAACATCTAGTGCTATAGGCAATCCGGGGAATACCGATACTGTGGTTCCCCCAACAACTTCAGTTCAAGGTAGTCAACCCACGACTACAGCTGTTGTAGGTAACCCAGGTGGCGATGCATCCACCGTGGGAACTCAGCCTACGACTACAGCCGTTGTAGGACCCGGAAACCACGACACAGCAACTGTAGGAGGTAACACAGCTACTGTTCGAGTTGGAAACCCAGGCGGAAACGAAAACACGGCAACCGGAGGAGGCGGAAACCAAAATACAGCCACTGTGGGAAGTAACACAGCAAGTGGAAACCCAGGCGGAAACGAAAACACAGCAACCGTAGGAACTCAGCCTACGACTACAATTGTTGTAGGACCCGGAAATCACGACACAGCAACTGGAGGAGGTAACACAGCAGCTGGAGGAGGTAACACAGCAACTGGAGGAGGCGGAAACCAAAATACAGCCACCGTGGGAGGTAATGGAAACCCAGGTGGAAACCAAAATACAGCCACCGTGGGAGGTAATGGAAACCCAGGTGGAAACCAAAATACAGCCACCGTGGGAGGTAATGGAAACCCAGGCGGAAACCAAAATACAGCCACCTTGGGAGGTAACACAGCAGGTGGAAACCCAGGCGGAAACGAAAACACAGCAACCGGAGGAGATCACACAGCTACTGTTGGAGGCGGAAACACGGCAACTGGAGGAGGTACTCAGGCCACACACACACCAGGAGGCGATGGAGGGGGGACTAGAGTAGGCGGCGATACTGAGCCCTCGAGTACAGCTAGTGCCGTAGGAAATGGAGGGGGTGGTAACACGCCCACAACTACCGCTCCTGCAGCAGGCGGTCAACAAACTGGCAATAACGTACCTCCTGGAGATGGACAGACTACTAGTGGATATGCACAACAAACCCCCGGAGGAAATGGCAACGAACCCACCGCAACAGGTCCCACAACCGAGATACTCAACCCCTCTCAAACAATCGGACCCATCGCAGTCGGCTCCGTAGTAGTCAGCCAAGACGGCTCAAGCAATGTCTTTGTTGGCACTCAGGCTCTTTCTCCTGGATCGGTCGTTACTGTTCCTGGCGGCGGACAAGTCTCCATGGCGACCTCCGGAAACGCAATCATCATAAACCCCGCCACAACGGCCGTCCAACCCAATGACCAAGAGACAGCCGTGCCCTCCGTAATCGGTTTGCCAGACGGAGTAGCCTCCCCCGTCACAGCAGGATTCCACACCACTACGGAAGCACTTCCCGGCGTCCTCGCCATCGGCAGTTCTCAGGTGACGGCCGATTTCACAAATAGCCAATTTACTATTGGCGGTCAGACTTTATCCCCTGGAGGAGCCATTACCACTGGGAATGTAATCATTACTCTCCCTACACTAGCACCTACCACCGCAGGCGGCATCGTCGTAGCCGGCGGGCAAACCCTAACAGAGAACTCGCAATCCCAACTAGTAATCGGATCGCAAACACTCACCGCAGGCGGAACTATCACTGTCAGTGGCCAAACCGTCGCTTTAGCTACATCCGGCGGGGCTGTAATTGTAAATCAAGATACAGGTACTGCTCAATCTGGATTCATCACGTCTACAGCTTCTCTACTGCCGCAATCATCAGTTAGTAGTCTGCTGATAGCAGGCCAGACGCTTACACCTGGTGAGACCATCACAGTCGGAGGTGATATCATCAGTTTAGCGCCGTCAGGAACCGGAATCGTTATTATTGGGACGATGACGATAGGTGGTGGACAAGCTACTGCTACGGCACAAGGAGCGTCGAGGAAGAGTTCTGCGCCTAAAGAGATAGGCCTGAATCTCAATATGTGGATGATGATGTATTTGCAGATTTCTTTCTGTGCTATGGTTTTGTGGTTATGATGAATACCCCCTTTTCCCTTTGTTTGTTACGAGGCGTTTTTAGAATGGAGAGAAGGAAAGGTGGGGGATTTTTTAAATGTAGAACTACTGTACCTTTTGTTTGTATTACCACTACTACAAGAGGTTTTTTCTTTTAATTTTGAATTGTTTGTCTTCTCTTATGGGCTAGGCGGGGGAGATTAGAGGATGATGGATGATGGATGATGATGTAAACAGGGATATTATGGGAGAAGGAAAGATGGGAAAAGGATAGGAAAGGAGGCATTTGATTTGGAGGAGTACATTATTTTTAATTTGCGTGTCATGTTGTCATATATAGTCTTGTATATTTCATAGTCCTAAGGATACTTAATATTACTTGGCCTTGAATGAATGAGAAGAAGAGAAACCCAGTTTTAAAAACAAGTACTTTGAACTCGTTGGAACCTGGTGAACTTCTAAACACAAAAATCATTGTTAATAGTGTGAGTCATTCTCAAAGACCAACAACTATCCTCTCTTGATCCATCTAGCATCAACAACATAAAGTAAATTGAGTAACTTAGCTCGCAAACCCTTCTTTTTTAAAAAAAATCGTCCGTCTCTATCAGATAGAAGTTGAACCCTCTTCTTCCATCCTGGAGGATTTTGAAAGGAGGAAGCACAGCGGTACGGGAGGATCATAATCTCGCATAGACAGGATCAAACGAGGGAGGGGGGGGAGGAATATGTTACATAGCCACATTGTGCGTTGCTGGATATGGCACATCAAACCAAAGGACTCCCTTGTGCCTCTTAAGGTTATTTAGAAGGTCGAAGATTTGGATCGATAGCTTCTTTTCTATGTAAAGTGGGAATAAACAATTGCCTGGCCTGGTTGGTAACATTCATCAAACCTCTTTTTCTCGTCATGGAGCAAATGAAATGTAAAGAGCTACGGGTCGTGTATGATTCAAATTCCTAATCTAATCCGCAGCACCCTACTCCATCTTCCTCTTCTCCCTCAACCCCTCTCCCATGGCCCCCGCTACATCCTCAACCGTCAAGCCCCTCTTCCTCCCCTCCGTCTTCTCCAACCCTAAAACCGTATCCTCAGCCACACTTCTATAAACCTTTGCGATCTCGCCAAAAACCCCTCTCTCACTTCCGTCCACACCCCCCTCAAAGCCCCCCTCTTCGGCATGCGTAATGCCAATCTCCTCCATCTCCCTCACCCATCTGTAGGCTTTCGGCGGCATGCCCGTCACACCCCCTGTTCCCACCTTCAACATGCCCGGTATCCTCTCCCCTAATTGCTCTTTCAATTCTTCTAGGACGCCGAGATTGGAGGCTGTGGTGAAGGATTGGATACATAATGCTGTGAAACCTTTAGTTAATGAGGCGAAACAGCATTTCAATCCCGACGCAGTCCCAATCTCATCAGAAACATGTTTAGTATTCAACGTTTCCGCTAGATGAGAGCCGCTTATCGGAGCAGATGAAAGCGGATGGGGTCCAGAAAGAGGAATATAAGGTTTTCCCCACGCAGAAGATGAAGAGGGTGCATGAGCACCTCCCACACCAGCCATGTCGACTTCTTTAGCACTTTCCGCTTTCAATTTTGGAGCGCCACCGATGATTCCTCCATCGATGAAGTTGATGGTGGGAGCGGATGAGGCGATTAAGGAAGCGATGGATTTAGCGGTTCGGGGGGAGATGGCGTTGAGATCGAGGTAATAAAGAGGGGTGGATTTGGGTGCGGAGAGACTGCTGAAAGCGCTGGTTATACGAAGGACGGTGGAGAAGGCGTCACGGGGTGGGACGATGGAAAGGATGTAATCAGAGGTGGAGACGAGAGCATTGTCTGAGGGGAGGGTCTCGATTGCTGCTCGTTGGACGCGAGAGGCTGTGTCTGCGCTGCGAGATGGAGAGATCTTAGCTCATGGAACAGGTAGAGCTGTTTTATGGGAGAGTAGGTATTGTGATGCTAATCACCATTACAGCACGATACATCACTTGATTGAAGCTCTTTTCATCTTCGCATCATCCACGCCTCACATATATATAAATGAGTCCTATCTTTGAACTTTCAAGACAGACTCATATTTCCTCATCCAGAAATTCTCCACTCCAAAAACGTCCTTCATATGAAACTTAGACATAAAAACGTAAGAACAACCAAGCTACCTCCTCCCCTCCAAATTCGTTACAACCCGATAATTATTCGCAATAAGTAAATTTGCAATTCCCATCCCCATATCTCCTATAGACAGGACTATATAGTAGCAAAGAAGTCAGCAATTCCATCCATCCAAGAAGGTTCGTGAGTTAGGGTTCCACGTGAGACCTAGAGTCTCAATCTGCTGTTTGATACTGGGAGGTAGAGAGGGGGAAATCTAGAGGGACTTACTGCCTACTGTGGCTAGTGGTGGCATTTTAGATGATAGGTGAGGGGAGTGGTGTGAGATGAGTAGGTGCAGAAGATGAGATTTATTGCGAGCGGGAGTGAAGTGAGGGGGGAACTTCAAAGCTGTCACGATTGACGGATCGACGACGGGAAGAAAGAAATGCGGGGTGAAGTTGAATTGTAGGCCGCGGGCCAAGACACTTAATGAATTCTTTTTTTATATAAAGAATTAAAGTTGCATGGTTTTGTTACTTACGACTACCCCCCTTTAAATGGCCGAGAAAAAAAAGGGGGAATCAATGTTTGAAGGTATGTTAACGAATAGATGGTCCTGCTCGTGATTCAGTTTGATGAGCTTAATACATTGAGCGTGAAGTTCTCTCCCTATCTAAAATATTTATTATTCTCACAACTACTTAGCTAACGGGCAGATGAGCGCTTGGAAATGGAAAGTTGTTAACCCCAATAATCTCATCAGGGAACTCGACTGGTGAAATAAAGATGGATATCATTATTACGTTAAATAAAGTGCATCCTACGCTAATCAAACCTAACGCCTTTCCAAAAGCTCTATATCCCAAAATCCAGCGGGATTTAGAATACGAAGTGATGGTGAAAAGATAAGAGGACCCCTACCAACCCTCAACCACCCTCGCTTTCAAATGCAATCCCTTCGCCGGTGCAGCCGTCACACCCCCTTTAATCTCCATCTTAGTCTCATCCATTTCCAATTTATTCTTCAGCTCAAACTCAAACCTTCCAACCCACGCCGCCAACAAACAAGCAAATTCCGCTTTTGCAAAACTTTGACCTATACAACTTCTCGGGCCATGTAAGAAAGTAAGATAAGCATAATTTGATGAGGCTCCGCCGCTGGCACTGTTGGATTGGCCATCTTTGGGCATCCAGCGATCGGGATTGAATTTTCGTGCATCCGGACCCCAGAGCGCTTCGTCTTTGTTGGTCGCCCAAGGAACTAACATAACTCGGGTTCCTTTAGGGATCTGGTGGCCACAGATTGAGGTGTCTACGGCGGCTTCGCGGAGGGTGAGAGGGACGGGAGAATAATAACGAAGGACTTCGTTGCAGACAGCGTTTAGGTAGGGCATGTGATCGATGTCTTGACTGGATACGGTTGCTTCCTCGTCGACACTGGGGAGTTTCTTGCGGATCTCCTCGCGCAGACGAGTTTGTACTTCGGGGTGTAAGCAGAGCATGTAGACTGCCCAGGTCATGGCGGTTGCTGTTGTCTCGTGTCCAGCAGCGAGGAAGGTCATGAGTTGATCCACTAGGTTCTCTTCGGTAAAGCCACCACTCTCTAAAGCAACACTTAAAATATCGATATCGGTAAGCTGGTTCTTTTCTAGTTTTTCTTTCTTTTCTCGGATCATTTGCCTGCAGACCGTCCTGATAACCGCGGCAGCTGCCTCGATCTCTCCATTTCGTCTGATTGGTAGCCTCTTAACGACCCAGTTTGGGAAAAACAGATTAAGGAATCCAAGGATCTGTGCTTCTCGAGATGGCTTGAAGACGGTTCTGTAGGTGCGGTTGAGTAAAGTATCGGGGTTTCCAATAGCGCCAAAGTCCTTTCCCATACCAGCAACCCCAATAATGTCCAAGGTTGCCCTACTCGCCCATGACCGAGCTTCGATATAAGCAACACCTTTCTCCCCCTTCTCAGTATCCCCAGTGGTTTCGTCCGCACCTTTGCCTGCTTCCTTTTCTTTGACATCCAACGTCATAGCTGTCACAGCTGCACACGATTTCTCCCAGAACGTAGGATATAGATTCTTCACGTGTCGAAATGCGAAAGCCGGCATCAGGTTCCTCCGCTGTATTTTGTGTTCCTCGCCTTCCGCCAAAAGTACACCGATTCCTAGAAGCCTTCCAAGTCCACGCTGGACCTGAACAGGTTTTATAAAGTCGTAGTTCTTCGTAGTAAGAACTTCGCCGATGGCCCTCGCGTTCGTAGTCATCAGTCGTTCTCCATTAAGGAAAGCATGATAACGGATGAGACCGTCGTTAGGCACTTGATGGATCCTGCATAGATAGTGAGTTAGAAGTGCGGTTGAGGAGGGACTGTGCATGAAGGACTGACCAATCTATATGCGGCTGTCCCGTAGGTTCTGCCGAGATTCGAGCGAATTGACCATTCCACCAACTTCCTCCTTTTGGCATTGGGATATGCCTCAAAGGAGAGAAACATTTGGGGTACAGCAGGACCTTCCATACTGCAAAGATGGTCATTTCGAGGAAGAAAAGTTGTATGTAAGTTCCCAGATAGGTGGGGCGAGAGGACAGTAGAAATTCGGGCTTGTGCTCAACAAGGACATAGGTGAAGGCCGCTGGCAAAAGCGCAAGGGCTTTGAAAGGAATGTCCGACATGGCGATGTTTAATTGAAGAGATATCAGTTCTCGAGAAAAGAGAAGAGGGGGCAGTATTTTATAGAAATGGCCCCTCGGAAGCGGAATCGTAGTTGCTTTCCGACTACCCGCGTCGATCTCAATGGTTCCGTTGGAGGAGAGAGGGGAGGAAAATAAATGATTGTGAATAGGAATGAATAGGACTACGAAGAAGTAGAAGTTGAGGAGAGTGAAGCGAAGACAGATGTCACTTGGAAGCTGTTTCAGGAAGCGGATCGCGAAGGCCGAGAGAGTGAAATAAGTCAATACGAAGGAAAAGAGGAAAAGAGTCTTAGAGTCTTAGAAGTCTATTATATGTAGAAAAAGGACAAAAGAGATGCGAGATGCGCCGTCCCGGCAGCAGAGAAATACTTACGTGTGGACCAAATCGATCAATCATCCACCAGATCGGTCTTTTTCTATTATTTCAACATCCGTCTCCACGCGTCCACTTGTCCACTTCACACTTCACACTTCTTCCACTTCTTCCACTTCTTCCACTTCCATTCTTCCACTTCGACCCCTACCGAGTTGGGTTTCTTTCTCCTCAACTCCCCTTTCCTCCAATGAATGACCATTGATTGATTGGTGGCAGGGGCCTCGACCATGACCTCGGCTTAAGTGACTAGACTTAACGAGGCAAGTCTGCGAATGACTTTCCTAAATTGGAACCATCTCCCTCACAAATATTATATTAAGCTCTTCGACGTATCGGCTACTTCCAACCCATCATGTTGCCAAATGGTCTGATCTCCTAGTCTATTACAAACAACTATGACTTTCTTTATTGCTGCATTAAAATAAGTCCAAGCTCCGTCATCTAAAGTCCTTCCTGTTACTTAGCACCAGTCTCATCATGCTTTTTGCTTCCTTGTAGCTCGGATCCCTTATAATAAGAATTGACGATGTTTCTAATCACGTCTTTGGTATTGATATATCCTAAATACCCTAATTTAACTTAGAATAAGTGGCTAAGAGGTTTTGAGATAAAATAGTGTTCGGTGGGACTCCGAGGTGTGGCGGAGAATGGTGTTAAATGTGGGATTCAAAGGGATCGAGGACCAGCCATTACATCCGCTCTCGAAACTTCAAATAGACGAAATAAAACAAAGACTACTTGGCGGGAAAAAAGGAGGCCCCACGGCGTAGCGAGTATCTAATGAGAGAGTGGATGTATGCGAGAAACATTAACCCATGGTAATATGTTTGTATGTCCCTGCCTCCTCTTGTCCTGCTGCCCCTATGGTTGCTCAACGAATCCTACCTATCTTTGCTTCTGTTGGCACGATAAATATCAATATGATAGCGGGGCATAGCGGGGCATAGCGGAGTAGTAGGTAGAGCAGGAGGTAGCATGATAGCAAAGCAGTAGTCGTCAACACAGTAGTTACTATAAGTATAAAACCTTAGTATATGACCTTATTCTCATAGTTTCCTTAATCAATCAATCTGAACGCATCTACCATTCCCTGTGATATCAACAGCTTCTGGTCTAGTTGTTTCTTCTCAATGAATCCTTCAAACCTCTAGGTAGGAGGTAGGTATAACTTGACATCACGAAATGTGCTTCTTTACAACCCAGCTTTGAATCAAGCATATAAGACATCCTACTCTTGCTCTGTTAGTAAATAGGTAGAACATAACTCAGAGATACATATTTTTCACCTCTAAAATGGCCAAAACCCCCCTAGGAATGACTAATATTAGGTTAGAGTAGTAGAGAGATTGTAATAGGGATACAAATCTTGTAGATAATATCTAATTTCAAGTAACATCTAGCTATAACTAGATGGGCTTGGCTTTGGATAATTGCCAAAAGAGCTGCAGCATAAAGAGATATACATAAGTGAAGAATGATACAGTCATTAATAAAGAATAATGTACAAGCCATGAGTAAATTTCTTATACCTTCGTCTGAAGGCTTCTGCCGTGAATAACGTTTCATTCGAATGATTCACAGCAGCTACCTTGGAGCAAGGCTGATTAATTCCCGCTTTTTGGCCATAAAAGCTTTTCGATCTCGATTCGAAGCCCAGCCCAAACAACCAACAACATAACCAAAAGCAGAAACCGTTGTTTGTGAACAACATCTTTTGTAATTTCTTCATTACAACCAAAGCTTCTTGTATTGCTTCTTGCGTCTCGCTCGAGCTTTTGTACTCTTTAATTTCTTCCTCGCTTTTGCGTTTGCGAACATCTTTAAGGGCCAGATCGTCATCCAACTACGACACACGATCAGTGCCTTGGATCGTATTGCAAGTCATTGGACACATCCGTTATCATCCTCCTCCTGTACATCGCATCCACTTGCTGACTGTGTTTTGCTGAAGCTTGACTAAGTCCACTTCGTCTTGTCTTGTTACGTTGCAACATAACAACGTCACCTGTAAGTCCCTGAAGCTCTTCCTTCTTCCCTTTCCAATTCTCCATCGACAGATCCCTTCGCGACGAATTACTGATTCCGTCTTTTTGAAGCCTCCCACAACCCTAGTACGCCGCCGCCGCCAAACACGCTTGATCCAACGCACAGGATATTACCAATAGATTGACCCAGGTAGCCCAGTTAGTACATCTGTCCGATCTCCACTCTTCTCATCCATACCATGTCCTTTCAGCACATCTAGCGGAAGCACTTTCTAATATTCGTTGTCGTCGTGAAGCGTCACTTAGATACTTCATCACTGCGAAGCACCTAGTCGATACCATACATCGTATACCCAGTGCGCAGCACAGATCATATTTACCTAGTCCAATTAGCCAAGTAAGTCTTATTGCTTGAACTTTCAAATCTCTTAGCCACCTTTTAGTGCTTTCACTAGTTCACGCACTGCTTCTTTAAAGCGTACTCATCCAAGAGCGCTATTCATTCAAGAAACAATTTACTGACCTTGAAAGCTCTAGATTCCATCATGTCTTCTGGCTCCGAATCCGATTATGCAGGCGAGAACAAGTCTTTTGCTCTAACCTTGAACGCTGTTCCGGCACAAAGAGGTTCGTCTGCAGCCGGCGCCAATGCACCTGTTAGAAGCGCTCTAGTCCAAAATCCTGCTATTGAGTTTGAGAATAACCCCTTTGCTCGCCGTGGCCCTGCTACTCTGCGTATCGATCCCCAAATGTTACAACCGCCGCTTCGCAGAGCGTCTACCACTTCAGGCCCTCCACTTCCAGCAGGCCCATCATCCAGAGTACATGATACTTGGGAAAAAATGACCGTCCACACAGCAAAGTGCGATACCTGCGGCCGTAACAAAATAAACCTCAACCGCTGCAGTTTGTGTAACCGCCAGGTCTGCAGCCAGTCAACATGTATTGCTAAACTCTCCGTACGAGGACCAGGAGGTGTAGTACATGACAGCGCGCGAATGGATTGGAATTTCGCGGAGCAGAATCCAACCCCAAGAAAGCGAACTTCTCGTAAGAATACGAGACGACTTGCCTCAGAAAAGTTCATGAGAGGCCCACCAACTTTCGGTCGTGGCGTCAAGAACCGTAGTACTGGCCAGATGTCGGGAGAGACAAAAACATCCTTGGCCCGCTCTAATGGGGTTTATGAAGATGATAGCGACGAAGACGACGACGAAGACGACGACGACGACGACGAAGACTTCACACCACATGCACGAAAGCGTGTTCGTACAGGTTATGGTGCTGAGTCTATTGAAGAAGCTCTGAGAGAGTCTCAGCCTTATCGTTCTGGTAGTGATACTCCAAGAGCTCGTCGTTCTGGTAGTGAGACTCCACGCAATTCTACTCCAAGAGCTCGTCGTGCTGGTAGTGAGACTCCACGCAATTCTACTCCAAGAGCTCGTCGTTCTGGTGACGAGTCTCTGCGCAATTCTACCCCGAGGGAACTTCGTCATCTAAGCAGAGCAGAAGCACGGGGGATGGTGGATGCTCATCACTCAAGCTTGTATCCTACAAGATCTTCTCCCTTGAGAACTAGTCAAAACGCACTTCCTCCATCAAATCGCTCCAAGGCTGAAGATATTCCTACTCCAAGCGGAAGACGCCGAACCGATATAGCAGACGCGCGTAGTCTTCAATCACGTGGAAATCTTCATCAAAGCTCTAGCACTGCTGAAGCTCTTGCACGTCCTCCCATGCCCCCACCAGCCGAGCAATCTGGTGGACAACTCCAGGGATTTATCGATAGGATTTGGGAACAAAATCCGCTGATAGCGAAGTTAAGAAAGTTACAGGATGCTGTTGTTCATCATAGAAGAGTGCCGTCCGATGCTGAGCTCTTCGAGCATGGTAGCCTTTTAGGCGGCATCTGGGAGTGCGACAGCACAATCTTGGACTTACGACACCGAGGAAGAGAGCCTGAAGCTATCACCGTAATGAAGATTATTGATGGACGCATCCAAGGAGACCTGAAGGGATGGATTTACCAACAGTTCGACTTCGAACGTGATTAGTCCATATATTATTCGTTCGGTGCTCAACTCCACCTAATATACAACTCTACTCGCTCCGTCACCACTGATTCCCGCCATCCATCACCTAGTCAGATATATTCTCCACACTTGCTAGTATTTGTTGCTCTGGTACTGTTACTCGCCTTGCGGCTGATCTTAGCTGGATGGAATTCGAATCCGACTCCGACTTCTGTCTTTTTTTTCCTTCGTTTTTTTGCGTTGCTGAATGAATGCTTCTCTTTTTTTTGCTCGATCTCAGAATCAACTTCAAACATTGACATTTTCATCTCTCTCATGACTTCAACCCATGAGATAATTTCCTTTGTTATGGTCTCGCGGACCCCTATTATTGCATGATACCCTTTGCTGTCTTTGTCAAGCCTTCTGTTTCCAGACGAATTGGAGTTGGCAGATCTGGGTTATGGTCGTTTTGGCTTTCCTCTGTGGGCTTTTCTCCTGAAATAGCTCGCTATTGGTTGTCTTTTAGGCCCTTTCCCCATAGATAGATAGCGAAATAAAAGTGACTTTCCCCTGATGTGTTTCTAAATCGAATGTGCCAAAAAGATGGCTTCCATCCCACAGCAGATGACCTTTCTTCTGAGCCAATTGACAATCCTTTTTCAAAGGGTAATTCCTCTGATTTGAGCGATTGATTCCTTTCCCCTGATCTCAGCCACCATTTTCTACAGAAAAACAGCCTGACGCAGTGAAGATCATGCATCTCCATAGCCTATTGTCAAGCTATATTTCCCTTCCACAGTATCAACAAGTGATTTCTTTCCCCGTCCAAAAATCAAATGTAGGCACCCTCTTTTCCACCTAACATCATATCTCTCCAGTTTTCTTCCTCCCCTCAAACTCCTCTGCAGTCTTCCACAAGACATCCCTGTCCAGCATCTCTCTCAACTTAACAATCTCCATTTCCTGAAGTGTGTGTGCGCATAAGCATTTTTAACAAACAGGTAAATTGTTTATAGGGAGTGTTGGCATGGCAACGTGCCTCAACACCATAACAATATGAGGCTAGACAATAGGCAGAATAGGTAGATAGCATAATAGCGGGGGAATAGGCGATAGCACGATAGGTACTATAGGTATAAGACCTTAGTACAGGATCTCCTTCCATAGAATAATCAACTCAATCAATAAGAACCAAACCAGAACGCAAACAACCAATCCCTGTGATATCAACACTGATCAGTGGTTAACATCACAAGTTAATCACAGAGCAGCAAGACTTCACAAGAAGAGACTTTGACGACTAGGAACTGATAGACCTCTGTACCTTGGAGTCATAGTGCTAAGAAGACCTAATAATAACCAGAAAATTGAAGGAAACTCTAGATTAGGGTGTCATGAACTGATAGAACTCTGTACTTGACAATTTACAAACAAAACACACTCACATTTCCGACTACACAAATACACACCTTTTTCTACCTTCTTCAACACCAAATAACACCAATATCAATATGGCAGAGCACGCATTATGGCCAGTTGATGAATTCAATTGGGGAGTACCGCTGGATGTCTTCAATGAAAACCAACACACACAATTACGAATAGACGGACAGATTGCATATTATATGCATATCTATCAAGGGGAGTCATCCACAGACAAAAGACTATGGGAACATTTTAGAGAAGATTTTAAGGGATGGACAAGAGATATCTTCGAAAAAGCAACCAAAGTGGTACAACGAAACCTGAGAAACTTCCTAAGAAGGCATGGGGTATACGCAAGCAAGAGGGAAGGTACAACTTATGTCTCAGCAATACTGGAGGTACTCACGGAACAAGAACCTGCAAAATGGACCAAAGAAGAGCTGGTTAAACAGCTGAACAGCCAGGAAGGACTAAATTCTTTGAGAAATAAGAATAGCGAAGTATCAATCAGAAGAGGAAGAATTAACAACGTCAAAGTACCAGATCAAGCAGACAAAGTTGATAAACTAATAGAAGTACTGATTAAATTTCTAAGTGTCAATAAGACGATAAATGAGAGCGTGATTGGCAACCAGACATTTCAACAAGATCCAAACGCTAGCATACTTGCACAACAGTACAACACACCAGCTGTGTACAAGAATCTATATCAGGTACCCGAAGAAGGGGATGAATTAGATAAAGAGACAACTATAAAATTGGCAAACGTGGCTAAAGCTTATCAAGACAAAGAACAAAGATATAGCGGAGAGAAGTACGACATGCTGGGACCAAAGCTACAAGTATTCTTCAATTATTGCAGAAATGCTGGACTGAAAAAGGATCAATACAAATTTGCCTTTGCTAGCATGCTAAATGGACGAGCAAAGAATTACTACTTCAATCAAATTTCCAATGGGATCGATACTTGGGATATTGATATGATAATAGCAGCAACTCGACAGCACTTTGAGACTGAGGAAAATAAGCAGTATTATCTGACTGAATGGAGAGACATGAGTTTAAAACAGATAATCAGACAGAACTCAGATAAAGACAAGGGACAATGTGTAGAAATACTTCTCGAGAAAATGCAGAATCTACAGCACGGATTGCCTATTCAATATCAAGTCGAGAATAGTCTGAGGGATCAAGTCCTCAACACAGTACGAGGGGTACCCGAATGCAGCTTTATGCTTTATAACCCAGGATCAACATATGAAGCAGTATGCAATCAGCTACGATCGGCAGTAGGGGTAGTAGTAAGAGCTCAAGAGAAACGTCAGAACCAGACAAGTCAATATATGCTGGACGATGACGACGAGAATGATAATGAACAATACTGGACGGATCGAAGATATGGAGGAAGAAATCAACTCAATCAATAAGAACCAAACCAGAACGCAAACAACCAATCCTGTGATATCAACAGGGAGAAAGAAGAAGGAAAGCCAATTGAGCCCATTCTATACAATTATATCCTGGGTCGTCTTGTATGATATCCACATCCTCCAATTCCTTCTCTAGCCCATCGGATCGTTGGATCTTTGTAAGAAGAACTCGTGCTAGTCGTGGATTGTTATGAGGACAAGGTGTGAAAATTACGTCGTCAATGGCTTGGATGATGTTTTGATGTGCAATTACGCCGGAATGTTCAAGAGACTCGTCTTTGGGGGAGATTTGAAGGGCGTAATGATAGCCACTTGGGTGTTTGAGTCGTGCATAGAGACAGAGATAGAGTCTGGTTTGTTGGGTGGCATAGTTGGAGGTTGAGGAGATGGATATCCGAAGTTTATGCGGTGGCAGAGGATGAGTTTGGTGATTGACAGAAATGCGGGCTGAACAGATTGAAGGTGAATGAGTCCGAGAGAGAAACAAAAAGATCTATCTTATTTTAGAGAGGATGTTTCTTCTCACCAATGCAGGTAGAAAATCTAACTAAATTAAAACTGGGTTTTTTTTCTAAAAAAGATTAGCAAGAAACTATGTCCCCTTACAACTCACTCTCTTTAACTCATCTAGCCACTCCTAAAGTAATCCGATGCAAACGCTTCAAGCATCTCAGATTCAACCTCCTCTTTCGTGATATATCTAGTAGTCCGTCCCATTGGCTTGTCAAGAAAACTGCGAGGCAAAATAAAGACATATCTCACCAAGACCGCAGCAGCTTGTTCTTCGATGAGGACATGAACATTAACCCCAGTCGATTGTCGGAGAACTTCACATCCCAGAACAACGCCATAATTTTGAACAGCATCGCTTTTCCGAACTGGCAGCGTCTGGCTACCTAAGGCTGCAAAATGGAAACATGTGCTTGGATTTTCGGCCATGTAAAGTGTCCGTTCAGTATTAGCTTTAAGCCCTTGTCGGAGGATTGAGGAGAGACACCAGCGGCCTGTGCCATGGAAGAGTACCATACTACTTTCTCTGTAACGGACCTTGTGGACATTAAATTTGACCTGGCAGGACTCTGGAGGGTTAATAACAATGAATTGTTCGACTTCATCAGGGAAAGCTCTAATGCGTAACTTGGGCGGTGCTGAGCGAAGAATGTTGCCATATTCGGAGTAGATCCAGCTTAGAAGGGCTTGAGATTCAGGTATAAGAGTGTTGAATGTCCTACGCACGTTAGCACTATCTCGGAGGCTTGGAATATCGTCGAGTTGCTTTGGTATGTCTTTAAAGGACTTGCTAGGACATGGAGTTAGAGGGATATCGAATTTGGTTGCATCGGCTTTGTTACGCAGGTATTGTATTTTTGATGCTAATGATGCTGAAGCAGCATTAGCATGAACTGAAGAAAGAACAAGTTCGAATGCTGCAGGATCTTTTGAGATTTCTGTGAGCATCTGTCTTCTAATTGATCTACTCCTGGGTTTATGGAACTTCCTAGCTGTATTTCCTTGGGAAAGGGGCTGGGGACTAGACAATCTACAACGATATGTAAGTGGCTCCCATAAACCAACGAATAAAGATTCTTACTGGAAGTGGATGAGGTGTTCAATATGATGGTGTTTAGAGCCCGTAGTAGGAAAGCCTCCCTTTAAAATACTCTTTATCTCCAACAAGCTCATTCCATACCAATGCATGACTTCTATCAGCTGGTCGGGATCAGCAAGGCCATTCTTGATTAACCCAAGATTGGATAATGCCCAGAGAGCCTCTAGTTCATTCTTCGTAGGATCCTGGCTTGTGCGAATGCGTTTATTGCGAACTTTGATCAGAAGGTCTTGTTTAGAGATATTCTCGGTGTCTTCAACAACACCAACCTTTACTGATGATTTTTTAAGAGGTCTGGTGCGTTTGAATACATCTTTAATGGCATTGGATATATTTTTAGTGCGTTTGACTGGAACATTGGATGAACTCATTGTCTCTGAGGTCTATTATAACTTATAATATTGTCTAGATAGTAACTAACTAACATTCAATTTTATAACCTTCGATTCCTCATTCAAAGCCAAGTAATGTACAAAAGAAAATCTCATAACAAAGAAATAAAAGAAATCTGCACTCAATATAATATTCCCCTCTGAAAGCGATTTCCGCATGCAACACTCAAATATGAACAAAGACTCCGGTCAATCAAGCAACAAGAGCAACTCTAAGAAAATCTCCGTTGAACAATGAGGAGCAAGGTAAAAGTTTAAAATGAATGAGATTCCAGAGACATAACAAGCCGAAAATAGAGTTTGATAAGAGAAGTATAGATTCTTCTTTCTCATCTACTTTATCCCTTGATAAATTTGAAATATCAGGGGAATCTCGCGTGCAATCAAGTCGATTTCCCCGCTTAGAGAATTCTTATACATTGCACCGAATATGCTGGATTAAAGTGAGGAAGATGAGACAAGGATTTGCTAATAAATAAGGGTTAATTCATAGGTGGCTAGACGGCAGGAAGAAAAGACACGAAGGGATCTTTATTTAAACTTGAATGTGTACTTGAGCTCAGGTTTCATTCAAGGTGGACGGGCAATTGGCCAATGCTCATAGGGGAAGGGAAAATAAACGAAGCGGACTTACAGGAAAAACCATAAGCCGTCTCCTCTCACGGGAACGGGAATAGATATATATCAGCTCACTCCGTGACTCATTCTTACTAAATATATATATATGTAAGAAAATTTTTGAAAAAACTCTACGACAACTTTTATAAATCTCAACTCAAACCAAAGCATCAAAACTCCCAACCATGGCCACCACCTCCACCCCTCTCGATCCTACATTCCGTAGCTACACCACCCAACAAGCCCAAGCCTACAACTCCGCCCGTGGCGGCTACTCTCCTGAGTTATACGCTTTCATCCTCAATCACCACGTGTCTACAGGGGGCCAACTCGAACTCGTGCTCGACGCGGGATGTGGACCCGGTTCAGCAACCAGAGAAATCGCACTTTTCTTCAATGAAGCTATTGGAACGGACGCCGGAAAAGCAATGATTGAGACGGCGAAGGAAACGGGAGGGGAAACGAAAGCGGGGAAGGATATTCGGTTTGTGCTTTCTCCTGCTGAGGAGATTTCGAGGATTGAGGGGTTGGAAGCGGGTAGTGTGGATCTTTTAACTGTGGCTATGGCTGTGAGTTTTATTTTCCATAGATGGTAGACTTGCGGATAGAGGAAGGCGAGGGAAAGATGAGACTGATTTGGATGGATGGATGGATAGGTTCATTGGTTTGATATGCAGAAATTTTGGGAAGAAGCAGCGAAAGTGTTGAAACCAGGGGGAACTGTTGCGTTGTGGACAAGAAGTATGTTTATTCCATCCATACCTCGAAGAGAGAAAAAAAAAAGAAATGCTGACAGCTAATCTAGCTTCATCTTTCGTCCGTAAGTTTCTATCTACCCTATTTCCCTTCAGATATGACTTAACCAAGAATCCACAGATCCATCAACACCCAACGCAGCAGCTATCCAAAAAGTCCTCCTCAAATTCGAAACAGAAACATTAGAACCCTACTCCACTCGAGGCAACCAAATCTCAGGAAACTATTACGAAGACTTGCCCCTACCATGGGATCTATCTACTCCCGTTCTAGCATTTCCTAAATCATTATTCGTGAGACAGGATTGGGACCGTGGAGGGGTTTTGAGCAATGGAAAGACTTTCTTTGCGGGCAGTCAGACTGTTAATTTTGTGCAGGCAACGCACGTTATGGATACAGTGAGTTCGGTCACACGGTGGAGACAGGCTCATCCGGAACTTGTTGGGACGAAGGATGATGTTGTGAATGTGTTTATTGAGGAGATCAAGGGGGCTTTGAATGGTTTGGAGACGGTGACTACTGGCCAAGCATTGCCTCTTCTTTTGTTTAAAAAGGCTGAGTGATCTTACTTTTTGCAATTGTCATGGGAGGTCTTGAAGATGATGAAATATAGTGATGATTATAATGAATACTACTTGGTTTCGATATGATCATTACGATAAGAATCTTGTAGATAATCTTCCATGTCTGAGTCCAGCTAGCTAGGCAATTCTTTGGCAATAATTGAAATAAAACATTGCTTGGGCTAGAGATTCGCAGGGTGAGTGAGTATGTTATATTACACATACTAAAGTGTGTTTGGGAGTGAAAGAAACAAGAGAACAATTGTCCCTCAGGAACTGCAAGCTCAGACGCTATTTCCTATCTTATTTGATGTGAGGATCATAGTCAGAAAATTCAAGAGCCTCACTTGAGCTTGACTTGATATTACCCCATAGATCCACACTCTCTGTTTCTCTACTGATAACAATTCTCTATTTTGAGCATCACTCTCCCATGAACACTCCTTACCAACTTGATTAGGCCTCACTACTCTCAATCTCCAAACCACCCCAATAATGCTTCCCCTCTATATCCACTTTTTAGTGAGACAAAGCAATTTCATAACCTCACTCTTCATTAATTCTCCTCCATTGCGTAAACCCAAATTTCCCTCCCATCTAACTCCCCATCTCGCAAAATCCTTCCAAAATCCCAAGATCTTAGAAGAGTGAGGTCCCACAAAACCCACTGCTTTGTCCTTACCCACCTATACCTAGGGTTACTAAATATGTACAATCACGAAATTGAGTAATTATGTATGTATTTCAGTGGGGAAGGGAAGGCGGGACGAAGCGATGCAGGTAATACATGGATTTTGGAAGAATGGGGGTTGTCGAGTACGAAGAAGTACCGTGAGATCAGCACAACACGGAGCTTATTGTTGCGCAAGATGGGGTGAGAGGTGAGGCGGTAAATGTGGATTGCCGGTTTGGAGGCTGTGGATTTGATAGGATGGATTTGATGATGTGAGGTTGGGGTAAGAATAGAAGAAAAGCGGAGTGGGTCTGGGAAAAAGGGGAAAAAGAGGGAAAAGAGATAACGCGCATGAAGTTGAGAAGGGTTCAGAAAGAATGAGAGGGGAAAAAAAGCTTTTAAAGTGATTATATTATGTAGATGTAAATCTGATGAAGATATGGTGAACGCTTTCTGCATCAAATATTTGGACATCACCAGAAGAATAGGGCAAGATAAGTAAGAAAATGAAGAATCCAGAGTCCTGTATACCAATCCAAATCCTGTCCAACCCAAACCCCAAACCATGTGACAAGAACGCCTCAACGGAACCAATACACCCCCCATAGAATAAACAGTTGCGAAGAATAAAGCAAGGAGTCAGAAAAGAAAAAGAAGCTATCTCCACGTCGAATGGATCTTCCCCCTCCTCAACCTCTGCTTCAAACCAACCTCCCCATTCCCCATCAAGCTCTTCCACCTCTTTCCCACACTCCCCCTATCCTTCCCAAGACTCCTCGCACAGTCTTGCCAATCACTCTTGGTAAGCTTCAATTTCTCAAGCACCAACTCCACTAACATCCTATCCTCTTCCGTCGACCATTCCTCGGCTTCCCTTCCACCCTCCTCACTCTCTAACAACCCCTCTCTATTCGCCTCGATCCCCTCTAAATGTAGCGTATGGAAATCCGAGCGTTCCAAGCCGAGCGGGATGACTTCAGGCGCCAGTCGAATTCTCTTCGGTGTACTGGGCATAGTATTATCATCTTCTTCGGCTGCATCGTCTGATTCCTCGTTATCGCGAGACATGTCATCGTCTATCGCTCTTCTTCTTTTGTTTGCTCCTCTCGGGGGTGCGCGTTTGGTGATCCTCTTTCGATCGTTGCTGGATTCTCCCGGCGCAGGCGCTTTCCTTGCGCGCAATCGCAGTTTGGTCGGCGAAGGAGTGGGGATTTCGATGTGTGCGCTCGGAGGAGAGGGAAGTTGTTGGGGTGTAGTGAGCATCGATTGAAGGGCGCGACATGTGGTGAAGAGGTTGTTGATTGTTGGGTGGGAAGAGGAGGATGCGGTGGGTGGTGGTGAGAGGGGTGGTGATGCAAAGAGTGATGACTGGAAACGGGTTTTGGGATAACCGCTGGCGGTGTTGGCGTGCGATGAATCGCAAGTAAGACTTGATGGCAGTAACATAGTTGCAGATGTTTGTTGCGGTAAGGTTGTTATCGAGTGAGGGGAATTGTGATAAGTAATGGGTGAGAGATGGATGTGGTGAGCAAAGAGTGGAAGCCTGTCGCAAAAGCCAATCGAGCGAATCGATGCGCCGGCAGCTCTGTAAGCTTCACAACTCACTCAGGGAAACCCCGATTAGACCAAAAGACGGACAAAGTTTGCCTCGACCGTTGGCAAGTGACTTTTCTTGGTTAAAAAGTCGCGATGGGAGAGAATTGTGGTGTTGAAGTCGTTTTTGCAAGCGTGTAGGATCAACGAGCGCTGGATAGGAAAAGAGTTCAAGGGCAGGCCTTCGAAAAACGGCGGGAGGCAATAGCTGCGCTGCGCTATACGGGCATTGAGCTACTTCCCTATTGGCAGGCACCTGACCCTCGTGACGGGTAGCCACAGCTCTGATCCTGAGGGCTGCGAAGCCGGGATAATGGTCTGAGTCTGAGTGGAGTATGTAGTAGTAGCGGTGGGTCCTGCGGCCAGAATCTTCAATCACCTCCAAAAGGTACAAGTGTATGTCAGTAGTTCCTTGTCTTGGTTCAAGTCCATATACTAGGGGGCTAAGGGAGGGGGTTTGTGTTGAGGAGAGGTCCTTTCGTTGCTTCTTGTGCTTGGCGCGGATACTTCATCCCTCATCTACCATTGACAGACATCCTCCATCCCGATAGCTGGGCTTTCATTAAACCTCTGCAGTCTGCACCCATGAAAGCACTAGCTTTTCCGGAACGCTGGGCAGGCTGATGATAGTCTTTCAGTCTGAGAGCCAGATGAAGCTTGTTACATCATTATACTGATCCTGTCTGGTGTGACTATCGAGGAGATAGCTGCTGCTCTATGCACGATGAACGCAATTTGGCTCCCAAGAGAGAGACCATCTCGATCTCTTTTCATTGTGCCGCGTCAATCCTCCCGGACTTCCTTCCCTCCCTAACCCCATTTTCACTTTGCTCCGCCTACCTTGTCCCCTTTTGAAATTGATGTCCTTGATGGCCTCATCGTCAATCTTACCAATATGTTTGAAACGTCCCCCCCAATCTTACCCCATGTCAACGTTCTTGAACCACCACGGGTTGTACAAAGCAAGTGGCGAGTGTCGCTCTGCTTGAGGCGCAAGGAGGAATATGGGTTTCTGAAGAGTGTGTGATGCAAAGAGATTTCAATTGGTCAATAGAGTCCTATTGAGGTTGCATGCAATCTCTTTCAAAAAGAAGGGGGCTGGGAACGACGCGTTATTCCGTGTCCTGTTCGTGTGTTTCTAAGCGAGTAGAACAGGGGAAAGGTGGAGCGGGATGTGCTGCTTCTAATCCTCTTGCATCGGAGGAGTCTGCATTGCATTGCATTATCATTATCAGCATCAGCATCATGACCTCTCCACCCGTTCGAGGATAACGATTTCGCCAGGAGCAATTTTTATCTAAGATGTTTGAAGGCCGGATCTCGGGTGTCGCTTTTCCCTTGCTTTGAGATATCGACGGATGGGAAAAGGACTCTACGAAGGAGGCTAGCTAGGCTCGGTAATCACAGGTTACGGTCGGAGAACCTCAGGCAGAAGCGCAGCATATTACATAATAACGCGAGAGCCTCGCTTCGGCCCGGACTCCAAAGCTATACTTGACAATCACTTAATAACTACAATGCTTACAGATATTATACTTGATTTAACTAATAAAAGACCCTTCCAACCTAATGCAAAACAATTACGAAAGAGAGAAAATATATTTCGGCTATAATATTGCCTAAATTTGTGAGATGTCACTGGATTGCTTAGTAAGCCTACATAACTAGCGTGTCACGTGGGTCTCTTGTACATCATCTATTCGTCACAAATTTTAGCTAGCAATTTATTACTTTACTTACTATGCGCCAGAAATTATTAGTTTAATAATTAAGACAATAAATAATTGTGTGCCAGAGTTTTAAACCGCCACAGCTAGCATTAGGAATTGTCCTTTTTCCAACTCAAGAGCTCGCACCGCGACATTTGGTAGCAACGAGGTCGTTTGCACTTGACCATAGATTCAAGTAAGTATAACGATCAAGCGAGTTCCGTATGGCTCGAGAAGGGATGCAACAAGTTGCATACCCCGCCTATGGCAAGTTAAAATACTGTCTCTGAAGTCTTGGACTAGCTTTATTGCTGCTTCCAACTTATCAGCATCACAGTAGCATCTCTTGATCAAAATATGGATTAAAAAAATGCCTCGAAAGCACACTCGTGACTCTCGCTCAAGTATTGAAGCTAAGTTACAAGTCAATCAGTGCCATCTGTTGACTCCACAACATATTAGCTGTTTGTAATACCCGCCTTGACCTCCACGAAGCAGTGCCTGCATGCATTCGGCGTGTGGCACGAATGCAACGAGTTATCACTCAGAGCACTCGAATCGGTGGATGATCGGTGCAGAGAATAAGCCGCAGCGAGCTGTTCCGCCTTTCCCTAGTCGGTGTCGACGGCAGATATCTCTTGACCAAAGCTCCCAAAAGCAATAAAGTCTCCCGACATGTATCCATCCACCTGCCAGCCACTGGGTGGTGATCCAATGATGCGACAAATGATAGTCGTCATGGAGCCAGTGTTTCATGATAGGTGTCTTTGCGATGCCGCGTTGGGTCACCGATCACCACCTTTCTCAACATTGACCAAGACGTGGGCTTTCGGCCCCAATTATAGAAAAATGTCCCGTGGCCATTCGAAGCCGTCTATCAACTCGGCATGGTTTGCACTGTATGTCCCACGATCGCCTTTCTCAAGCGGAATGTGGTGAGGCTGAAGTTCCTGCAAGCCATGTTGAGATGGCCAATAAATATCTTGACAATCGATCTCTCCTGATGGGAAATGAATTCCATCTTTATACTGCAACCTTGAGAATGTTTACCTGTTCTGTACCAGTAAATTGTACCATTCCCGACAATTCCACTGTTTCGTTTGATGCCGATCCTGATATCGATGGCATTGGGGTTAGTTCAACGTCTCAAATCCTGCATGTTCGTTCTGCTATTTGCTTACGGTATCTCATACTCGATTAGGTGATCGCTTCCTTTTACGTGGCCGCGTGGGTTACAATACTCCTCCTCTTTGTTGTATACATCACCTCTCCACCTGAAGAATTTGATAATTTCGGGTTCTCTAAGCTTGATATCCGCGTTGTCAAGAGTTCACAATCTTTTCTCCAAAAGATTCTCTCGAAGCTTCTCCAACGACCCCACCAGGCAAAAGCCGGAGCCAGAACCGCAAAGGCGCTTCAAAAGGCGCTTCTCGTTCTGAGTGATCAACAACTTGTCACTGGCCTTTCGATTTCTATCGTAAGCCTTGCCAGGCTGTGTGAAATCACGCAATACCATTTCAATACGATCATAAATCTGTCTCTAGCAGCATCAGCGGCACATTCCATGACATTCAGTTTCGTAGAATACTACGTCAAACAGAATGTTTTCTTTCGGACCTGGAGAGCAATTGCAATGATACTGTCCGGTGGATTGCTTCTTGCCATATGGACTGTAACTGGAAGTAATGATTGGTTTGAAGTGTATGGTCTACCGGCGCTGTGCGGATTCAAGAACCTCAGACAAGACTTTGGCCCCCCCCGCCACCACGTCCCTAGCCATCTTGTATTGGTTTTTGTTAAGAGGTTGGGTCTATGCTATAACAATCTTGTTTCCTAATATTATGGCGGCTGAGTGCTTTCTTCTCATACTAAGCACCAGTTGGTGGCTGGCCAGGATTTGTAGGTTGCTCCAAATGGCTTGCAAAGTGTCTGCCTGCCAGGTGCGCCGACATCAAGAAATCTTGCAGCAAACTACAGATGGTCTCAAGAACTCACCTTTGCCATCGTTGTTAAAGAACATCCGACTTCTCCGCGCACGTATCGATCGAGGCATTTGGAGCTTTGTCTGTGGGACATTATTGTTATTTTGCCGCCTCCCAAGTCTGGGCGTCGTTCATATTTGATCTGTGTTGGACGTGTTATACCCTTGCCGGCTCCGTGCAGATTATCGCTGCATACAGAACCGCAGCTGTGGACAATGGAATGAATGGGAGCGAAAATCAATGGACTTTTGGTCAACAATTACCGCTGTTGATGCTTGTTCTGCCTGCTTGTGCTATGGTGGAAATATTCTTCGGTAAGAAATTATCCCTAGAATTCGTCAAAATCAGTGTTAAAATATGATAGACGATCCCGTCGAGGGAGTTTCTCGCAGCGCAAATCCGCAGCGCCGAACAGCAACAGGAACTTCCGCACCAACTGGCCCTCCAGAGGCTCAGACTGATTCCTCCATTTCTTCAGGTTTGGGAAGAATAACAAGCATGCATATGGAGGCTGCAGCACCGGAAGGACATAAATTGAGAAGACGAATTGATACTGAGCAACAAGTGGGCATAGCCATTTCAGACACAAGCCTTGAAATGCATAGCTCTAGCGCACAGTCACCCTCGAGTCTTGGCCAAGGAGTAGTCATAAATGAGTCCCTTGTTACTGATCCTCAAGAAGAAAGATCAGTACAATCTCTCATTTTGCAGCAAATTGCGTTTGCCGAAAGCGGGGAGCTGGAAGAAAAACTGTGGACTTTGATCGTGTTTAGGTTTCTTGTCATGGGAATTTTCGCCCTCCTGAGTTATACTTTCATTGTGTATGGAATTTAAAATTTGAAGAGATGGGATCGACTTGTTTTTGATATTTGCTCCATAGCCCTAGCAGATATACGAAGGATATGAGAACACGCTGTGCATTAGCGGCTGGAAGCCTGCAATTTTGGTCGCCTTTCATGCAACCATGATCTAATTTACCCTCGTCGACCATGAGATCGAGCAGCACATGCGCTCCTAGTGCATCAGAAAACACAAACAGCCGTACCTCAACGCTCTCTCGTGGCCTGGCTGATGCGACAGGATCAAGTTTAAACGCTGTATGAGGACAACCACTGGAGGATATATTAGTATCTGGGAACGCCTTCCGGCAAGCCATGTTATGTAAGACTCACAACTTGTTCTAGAACCACCCTGGCCTTCCAGATGAGCCGAGTCAAACACCTTGAAAATGCAGACTTCATTATTAGTCATCTGGCTCAGATAATAGAAGCGGAACTTGTCGTTCCATTTAGCTAAGTAACTAAGCCGGACAAACTCCTCAGTGACTACCTTAAGCTCTGGTGATAGTGATGCTGATGGTGGAGTTGTTGCTATTGATGAGGGTGGTGAGAAAGAGAGAAAGAGAGATAGGAATATGATAGTGGTGGTGAGGAAGTGCGTTGTGGAATAGAGCATGTGAGTGGAGTAGAGTTGAGATGGTATATTATTGTGCGAATGAAAAATAAATAAATGCTGTGGTAATAGATTTCAAATATAATATGTTTGATCTTGATGCTAGAAAGCAAAGCCAAGCATTTATACTTATGATATAAGGGGGAGAGAACATCCTTAAAGACACACACACCTACACTACCATTACTGACTCAAGCAAGCAAACTCAGGAATAATACACATATTATTGCTAATCAACTCTATGCTAAGGTATCCCTGATACATTTTCATATCCATCCAAAAGATCATAAGCTTTTCTCTATCCAAAGCGCCAAATACACCACTCCATCCTATCCACCCGCCACAACACCATCCATCCACACCCCCCAAAAAAGCCAGATGATCCCCTAAATGAATATCCAATGATAACTACCAATGAGCCCCCATCCAAAGCAAGCACCGTATCACCAATGAAAGTCCAAAACCCCTAGACAAAGGAGAGGAGAGAATCCAAGATATCACCCATACTCCAAAATTTGACCAGGAAACCGTGAGACAAAGGAGATGAGAGGATCAAAGGGAGATTGTGTATGTCTAGGCAGAGAAAGGAGTAGCTCGGACAGCGTGGAAGTTATCCTCGAAGTTAGTAGCCTCAATTTCCCGAGCTAAGAACGTATCTTCATCGAGCTTGGTGGTGTCATGAAGCTTGGCTGAGAAACTGTTGGAGTCCAAGACTTTGGAAGTGTCACGCTTGTTGTAGCAGACGGGGAGATCGGGAATAGCTTTCTCTTTCTCTTTATCATTACGTACGCAATGGATGGGAAGATCAGGAGTAGCTTTCTCTTTGTCGTTACGCGTGTGAAGATCAGAAGTAGCTTTCTCTCTCTCTTTGTACTGAGCGGCTGCAGCTGTGAGGCAGACGAGACTAGCGAGGGTGAGGATGAAGACGGTTGCCATTGAGAAATGCATGATGAAAGTGAGAGGGTTTCGTTTGTTGTAGTTGATGGTAAGGTTATGGATTGAGTGTAGGAGGGTTCAGTAAAGGTAGAATTACGAGTCTTGAAGTTGTTTGATTGTTTATTGCTTGGTGGAGGAAATAATTTCTTGAGGAGATGCCTCTAGAGCTTTATACCCCTTTACGGACGGAGTTAGGAGAATATCCAGATCGCTAGCCTGTTCTGTAAAATTTACGTAGAAGGAACACCTTTTTTCACTTGGAGAGATGACATACAAAGTGAGTCAACGAGGCAATATAGACGCCAATGGGGATATCAGCATCCAGCTGAAAAGTTCTGGCTAATAACATAACTTTGAACCTATAGTTGATGATTTAGCAGTGAAGCGGCAATGCTATGTGGTTCTAGTACTGTTTTAAATACCTCTGCTGTAGTGGGGCAACTTCAAAAGAATGATTTTTTGCCTTCCTATACAAAACTTTAGACTCAAGATTACATATATCAGAAGAAAAGGGGGAGGGAATGCTCCAAAGGACTTAAAGCATTCAAGTCCTCTATGTTTTGAGACATTTACCTCCCGATTGCCAAAGAGGACATGAGCATTCTGGGATTCTGAGCCCCTAATGTCATTCATGTTTCTTCTAAGCTTAACTATTCGCTAAGTTATAGTGAATCATCCTGGGAAACATTCGGAAGAGGAATAGGAAATTCAGATGAAAACGAAAATGCTTCGATTGAGAAGACTCTTCCACAAAACATTCGGGCAAGCACAAAGAAACAATGAGGAGACGGCCGGAGGTAGGGGCCTATCAAAATGCCTCAAAGAAATAGTTGAGATATAATATAGCTCAAAGCACTGCTTAATATGTGCATACCAGTGACGCAACAAACTTGCTGAATGATGGCTACTGGCCACGGTTGATAGAATCAGAGCATTCGAAGTTGTCTCAATCAAACTTGCTTCCCATCATTTTCACACAATGGTCAGTTCAATCTCCATAGTACAGGCACATTATGGATCTGAGCTGGTGTTGTGTTGAATAATAATACCAGTATTTGATGTCTATAATCTGCCCAAAGTATACACCCATCCATGGATCAAAAACACCATGCGCCCATCCATATTTCTATGCCATATACCCCTCCACTTATGTATCACATCCATCTGGAAGCCTCGTCCTATGACAAAGTTATAGCTCCCTTACGTTTCTCCCTCATATGCAACCAAGCCTGGAAAGCGCATCCAACGAGGAAAACCTATTGCCAGGCACTAATCAGTACCTGAAAGTACGTAAATGTGGTGGGGTCGGAGGGAAACATACGGCATATATTCCAACAGAAATGAATACCGTCAAGGCAACAGCTGGTCCATCTGAAGGATCACCATTCGCACCGACAAAAGCATGACTGTTCGTTTGGAAAAGAGCTCCAATAGTCGAGAGAATGATTATCGCAAATACGCAGAGGACGATACTATTATCCAACGTTAGAGTAAGCTCTCTTAAATGGGCTGGGGATCTGGAAGTAATTGACGAACCAAGACCATGCTTGCAGTACTCCTACGACGGGCTTCATTTTGAGGATTGGTATTGAGGAGAGACTCGAAGGATTGGGAGTCTGCGGTGATGGAGTTGAGGTTGTGGTGTGGAAATCGTGAAGGCTTTGCTTGCAGGATGATGGTTCAATTGAGAGATGTCATATGTCGTTGAGCTCTATCGGCAAATGTTAGGTGGGACTAACACCAAAAGTCTTGGCGATGACATGCCCACCAATAGTTGCTTTATGGGCCGGGGAGTTTTGCGCGAATGAGCAAGTCTTTATCCTTCATCGTCCCAATCCGAACTTCTCTCAATCCATCTTCTGAGCATCCCATCAATTGGAATTTCTAGTTTTTTCCCCCATCCAACTAGGCTATTCCATCCTAGTCTATTCCTTAGCATCAGCTCTTGCAAGTGGCATCAGCTGCAAAGCCATTTTGGCTGAATTTCATGATATTGATCCTGGACATTGGACTGGGTTATATTATAAGGTAGTAATCTAATGATTACGAATCTTATTAATACAGCAGGTTTGGAAGAATTTGTTTGTATTGAAGAGCACACAAGGTGGATCATTCCCCCGATCACTAGATGCAGGTGATTGACGGTTCTTAAGCAAAGAGACTTCGCTCTGAAAATACAGAAGTGTAGTTGATACGAATACATTGAATATATTTCCGGTCGTTGTCATTGTCAAGTATCGTCGGTTTCTTGAGCAAGCTACAGGTGGGAATGAGGACCCAAATTGGCTATCTCCTCAATTCGCCACTCAAAACTCCCCATGGAACAACAGTCCAGTAATTAGACCCAATATATATATATATACCACCTTGCTGTCATCCTTGAGCCATGACGTTTGTCTTGGGAATCCGGAGAGCTGCCGAGCTCTCTATCCTATAGGATAAATCAAGTCTTTCTGGAGAAACAATGCGCACTGCTTGCCACTGACCCAAGGAAACTGCAGGCTTGGTTTCGTGTTACACATGTAACCACGAATACGGATAGGCTACCTGTGCGGTGAAACAAGGTGTGGGCGGGTGAGGAAAATCCGGGAACACGACGACGACCCATCCGACTGCCATTCAGAATACGACGGGAAACTCAGGCAGGACAGGCGGCTGGTTTCTCACTCGAAGTGCCAGATGGTTTGCTAGAGCGTTGAGTAACAGCCTTTGTAGCCTTATTGTATTATTAGTATTGATATATCCTAGCTCGCCGCGACCTTTCGGCAAAACAAAGGGATCTATCCATAGATTCTCTACCCAAGAAAGCCGTTGAAACATGCAGATCGGTAGCAGGAACGAAAAGGACTGGCGCGCGGGTAAAGGCGCAATAAAGGCGGAGGGATAATAGATGATGATAGCCAGGACTTGCTGATCAGTCGCTCCAATCGCTCCAATCACTCCAATCACTCTCAATTGCTCCACATCCCTGGAAGCAAGGCTTGCGGCTTACATAGCCGAAAAGCTTGTCTTGAAAGCTTGTTTCACCGTACAAGACTTATTGTGTACATGTCATTGTTGAAGGGCTACAGTAGCACAACAACACCGACCCCCCAATTCTACAGGATATGCCGTGCAACGGCCAAATATAAAGGCAATATCTCTTAGCTCAACCATACAGGCCTCATATATTGCTTCTATACTAAGAATAGCAAACATATATGAAATTCCATCTGCCGTCAGCAACACTAATTTGGCATTCGAGAATACTCTATAGACGATGAAACATCGAAGCTGCAAACACTGGATATTGCAAGCCCAAACCGCTCAGATCCCATGGTTAGACCCTCCCACCCCGTATGCTGAGAATATCTACCGGCAGGGTATAAGGATGAGGTAAGTCCATGAGAATTTAAATCTCATCCAACTTCTATCAAACTCTTCGCTTCATCTGCTCCATCTTCGTTCTGTTAAATCATCGGACGCCCAGTTCAAATACAAATACTAATCCCATTCGTAATACATCTCATCTCCTCTACCTTCCACAAATATCTTCAGCTGGTAAGTTCTTTCCATGCCATTAGGTCATTGAAGGTTCACAGAACTATCGAAATGCCCCTTCCCTAGAACCCATACACTCCTTCCTTTTCTCCATAAAACCTCCCTACGTCCCAGTCTCTTTCGTGATATTCATACTACACAAACTAATTGCTGTCGTACAGGTCATTTCTGGTTTTTGAACACTTTTGAAGACACATTACATTCATACTTAACCTTTCAAGATGCCTTCGAAGATCTTCTCCCTTCTCACTCTTGCCCTCTTCGGCCATGTCACCTTCGCCCAGACAACTACGGACCCAGTAACTGGCATCTTGGGCAACGCGACCATCGTTGAGAATAACCCTCCTGGAGTCCTCTACACTGCCACCCTTCCCAACTCATCTTTTTTTAACCCCGAAGACCCACGGGGAAACATTAAAGGCTCTGGTACGAAACTCCTATTCATCCGAATGTAGAATGAGAACTAACTACCTATAGTATCGGGAGTCGCAAGCCCAGATGGAATCGGTGTTACTTTCACAGTCTCTTTCTCAAATCTTCCAACCAGTGGAGGTCCATTCCGTATGTATCCTCTACCTCTTAATTACGATTGGCTAATAGGGCCCAGTCTACCATATCCATTCCGCGCCTGTCCCTGCCGATGGCAACTGTACTGGTACCCTAGCCCATCTGGACCCCTTCATTCGCGGAGAAGTAATTATCTCCTCGACCTAGTTAAATCTCACTGTATCTAACAATTTCTAGACCCCACCCTGTAACAACAGCCTCCCCCAAACCTGCCAGGTCGGTGACCTCTCAGGGAAATACGGCAAAATCATATCCGATCCCTTCCAAGACTCATACACGGATCTTTTTGCCTCAACCCTCGATGGAATTGGATCCTTCTTCGGTAACCGTTCTCTCACTGTCCACTTCGGCAACACAACTCGCATCACCTGCGCCAACTTCACGTTGGAGACAAGCTCAGATACCAATTCAAATAGCAGCACCAACGCCACTGGAACCGCAAGTGGAACCGCAACTAGTACCGCAACTAGTACCGGAGGACCTCTCAAGCAAACCAGCTCAGGCGCAATGAGGCTAGTTCCAAATATGACGACAAGAGCTATTTTGGCATTGTTCGGTGGTGCTGCTCTTCTATACTTGTTACATTAGTTAAACGACATGGGCGTATTGTTTACTGGGTGCTTTAATACTTACAATGATAGTATTGGCGTTGGTAGGAGCACTTTCTTCAAGTGGGATTTGGGAGGTGAGGGATAATGAGAGGGAAAGTTTCCCTATGGCTCCTTGGTAGATATTAGATAGCAGAGTAACAATTAATACCAATTCAATTATCTTTTTTCTCTTTGATTTGTGTATTCCTCTACCTCACACAAACACAGCAAAATAGCAATATTAAAATCTCTAACATCGAGTCAACAGGTCAACTCAAATCCACTCCGAAGAACCCCTCATTCCCAGCACCAGCCCCCCCACCTTGATATCGAATCGAATCGCATCCGAGCGTGCTACCCCTGATAGCTATCACAAAACATGCATTCCATCCACGTCCGTGAGCTATGCTATCAAAGTTTCAAAGTTTCAGATTATGCAGTGTGCTAAAACATTGAACATGCTGAGGAACGTCTGTCTTGGCGGCATAACCGAATTGAATCGAACTGAACCGGCGTTAATTGGATGAGTGGGATTTTAATGTCGTTTTGCTAAGGGAAAGAAGGCGAAGCGTTTCTTATTTTGATTCTCTTCTTTTTAAATGGGGGTTTACTTATTTTGAGGAAGGAAATAAAGGTGTAGAAAAGAAAGTTCACAGAAAGTTCATGAACCTTTTTATATGTACAAACAGGGGTCATAGTGGGAAGCTCCCCTTGTGTACCTACGTTCCGGTCGGCGTTTAGTTTCATAGAGGTCGATTTCAAGTCCCGACTTGAGTCTGGGCTCTCGGATGGAGAGAATTCCAGACTTGGATTGGATTGGCAGTCCGTTCATGGTATCATCAAGCTAGTGCGATTGATGAAGAGTTGAGCAATAGGTTCGAAATACAGGATGCGTCATTAAGTCACCGCTTCATTCAAGGAAAGCTTCTTAACCCAGCTATACGACAACATGGTGTCCCGAAATCCTCCGAACAAAACAAAAAGATAACATAAACGCAGCTCTCTCCAAGGTACCTCTCCCCCTCCATCTTCCCCCTCAAGGACCCTCTCTAACAAAAACCTAAACCACACTTCTCACCTTCCCGGACTCCACCTCATAAACCCATCCACTAATCTTCACACTCTCAGGAATCAATTTACTCCCCTTCAAAAACTCCACATCGCTCTTCACCGCATCTTCCAACACCGGGAACGGCAAAAAATCATCCTTAAACGCCTTCAATTCCCTCACAGCCTCCTCTCCGAGATCCTTCTTTACGATGCCGACCGCATCTTCGTTTTGGAAGGTTAACATCCCGCAGCCAGTGTGCTTTACGAGAATGATTTCGTTGGTGCCGAGGAGTTGTTCACTGATGACGAGGGAGCGGAGTGCGTCGATGGCAGAACCGCCTGCGTTCCGGATGACGTGTGCATCGCCAAGGGAAATTCCGTAGGCGGCGGCGGGGTCGATCTGAAAGGGGGAATTAGGATAGGTAAGTGGTTAAGAGAGTGGTGGGAGGGGAGCTTACTCGTGCATCCATGCAAGTTACTAGGAGATGTGTTAGTTGAGAAAGTAATATGAGGGTAGAATTGGAAACATACCAACGGCGTATTTCTTAGCAGGTGGAAGAGCAAGATGGCCTTGTGTGAAACTTGCAGCGTACTTCTCATTGGAAGCAACGAGGTTTTCTTGAATGGGAGTTTGGGCAGCCATAATAACGATGGTAATGTAATTTTAGTCTCGAAGAGCAGTATATTTGGGACACTTCAAATTTGCCTCGGTGATGTAAAGAAAGAATTCAGACTTGAGGTTGATAGGTAGATGTCGAATCTGAAGAAGATCTTCCGCCTTCTTATATAGATCAGTTCCAAGCAAGAAGGGAACAAAAGCCCCCAACTGTCGATCTTGCACTTGAAGAGGTCCACAAGTTGAGGATTGTGCCATCTTCAATCCAATCAAGAGGCTTAGATAAGATGAAACCATTCCTTTCTCGTGGAACAGAAAAGCTTCAGTGATGAATTTTGTGTGAATGGAACTTTTGACGATAATGGTACCCTGGTGATGAGAACAAAGGAGGAAGACGAGTTGGAAACTTCTCTCAGATAGAAGGAGGATCATGCATCCTCCTGTGGGTCTTAATAGGAGGTTTTAATCTATCCTAACTATATCTTTTCAAGTGATATACAATGGAACTACAATATAAAAAACTCCTCGTTAACCAGACACTTCATTTAGATAAGCTGAAATAGCTAATCAACCAATAATTAGATTTAAAACTGACCTAAATAGTTAGAGGTCAGTAAAAGTTGATAAAAGCCCTCCTCATTAAGGTATATCCAATTAAAGAAGCAGAGGTAAATAACTTCAATTACTGGGTAATGTAGAGGAACAAAGCTGAGGCGGGGTAAAAAAGCTTCTTAAAACGGAAATCAGTACCCCGGCCAATTCGCGATCTTCTTCAAAAGACAGGCAGATCATCCTTCGATCGATCGATATCATTAAGCATACATTGAGGCGCAATAAAGAATCTCAAAACGGAAATCAGCCCCCCAGTCAATTCGCAACCTCTTCAAAGACAAGCAGATCATCCTTCGATCCACTGATGTCATTAAGCATACATGAGGGCACAATAAAAGAAGCTCAAAACGGAAGCTGGTGACCTGGTCAAATTCGAAATTCCTCTCAAAGATGTCGTGCTCAATCCAGAAATGCAAGTCGGATCGAAAAGCTAATCTCTTTAGCGAGGCCCGCTGATCCTAGGCCTAATTGGCTTAAGCTAGGGTAACCCCGCATTATGCTGTGGCTTGACCCTTTCAACTTTATACGTACTTTGCTACATGGAAAAATATATCTTGAAATGAGCAATCAAGAAGATGCAATTGGACATCCTGACTTTGACAACAAGCCCAATCTCAATGTAGATGAGCTCACCGAGATCCAAGAAAGAGTTCTCGAAGCTCAGTACTTCGACGCGAGCAGCATGGCCCCCTTAACTCCAGCCTCGGTAGTAAGTAATATATATATCTTCATACCTACATCTCATAAGTCCAATCTGATGAATTGAGTAACTAGGCAGCCCTTGCTAGACTCCGTGCCTACAAGCCACCTCCTTTTCAAACAGTATGGGACCGACTCCCTCTAAGCAGAAGAGCCGCCGTCCTCGTCTTGCTCTTTGCTGATCGACGGGGCAACTTACGAGTCGTTATCACTATGCGAGCTAACACCCTAAGAAACTTTTCTGGTACTATCCTTCTAACTTCCATTTCATTGCCATATCCTGACAAGAAGCTTCAGGACATGCTGCCTTCCCCGGCGGCAAAGCCGATACCCTGGATGAAACCCCCTTCGAGATAGCCCGCCGAGAAGCTAGTGAAGAAATCGGTCTTCCGCTGGAGAATTCCAAAATCCCTCCTCCCTTCCGCATTGAGCACATCTGTCAACTGCCCTTCTCACTCGCTCGAACAGCTGTAGCAGTTCGTCCCTGTGTAGCTTTTCTCCATAACGACTCGTCTCCTACAAACCCGGCTTCTGTGCAGGAAGATATGATCCCGCGTTTAGATGCGAGAGAAGTAGCTGCAGTTTTCTCGGCGCCTTTTCATAATTTTTTGAAGGTGGGGGATGAAGCTAGAGAGGGAGACGAGCTGGAGTTGCCGGGACAAAAGGACGATTGGTATGATGGCAATTGGCATAGTTGGCATGATACGAGGTGGAGGATGCATAATTTCTATGTGCCGATTACGAATCAGAGGGTGAGTAAACCGAAGGTTAGGAAGGGGGGTCAGGCGGCTATTGGGGAACATTTGGATGAGGAGGAGGAGAAGGGCGTGGAGAGGTATAAAGTTTGTAAGTGATTGCTTTCCCTACTTAGTTGGAAGGTAAATGTCACAAGAAACCTGAAAGGAAGTCAATGCTTTAAACCGTTGAAATATCTCTCTTCTGCTTGGAAGTTAGCAATACTGACCCAAAAATCCTGATTACCAGGGGGGATGACAGCCCGAATTCTCGTCGGTAAGATACCCTAAGCTATGTCTCACAACCATAACTGACAACAAGCAGATGCAGCACGCCTTGCGTACGGAGAAGAGCCCGAATTTGAGGTATGTCTCACCGCCTGTACCTCTCCATGAATGTAAGGCTGAAAACGATCAACAGCATAACGCCCATTTCGGGGATGAAGCATTAATTGAGAGTTTGCAAAAATTGGGTCGTTTGGAAGAGAAGGTTCCGGGGCAAAAGGATCTTTCGGATGTTGAGATTAAGGAGGCTAGGGATAAGATTAAGGGTGAGAATAAGGGGAGTATTCCGAAGATTTAGATACGAGTGTATTGGAATAGATGTTTGTTTTGTGGATTGCTAGGGAAGAGGAAGGAATAAGATGGTGGCTGAGCATTGCCATGAATTAGAGTCACTGGGTGAGGGAAATGCGCGTTGTGGAAAGAGCAAGAGTTGTGGAGATCTCTTTGGCTTAATGCATGTGGATAGCACATGAGACCTCTCTTAATATATCCCAATTCTGTGTACTTTTTTTTGAGACTCTTTAGTATTTACTTATGGACGATAAACATGAGGGCCACCCTTGACTCCATGTCTCAATTGAGAAGTGGTGGTCAGTTGGGATAATCAGGAAGTCCCTCCATCTCAATTGAAAATGGTTGCGAATAGAGGAGAAGAGGAGGAGAAGAGATTGAGATTGATTTTAATTTTGATGGGAAGATTGAGAAGTGAGATTGGGGAAGAAAATGGTGGAATTGTGGTTGGAATGAAAGGGAAAGGGAAAGAGAAAGATACAAGAAAAGATTGTTCATTCTTCTTTGAAAATTTCCCCTGGCAGACATCTGCAAATCATACGGAGCTAAATTCAAGAACTCTCCTAAATACAAAAAGTATATTTGAGATACTAGATTTTGACCCTAATTCCTGCGCAGTGGTTGGAATAATGCATAACCAACAAATCCCCCTTAAAAAAAACCACGCTACACAAACAACAATATACGACCACGCTAGCATAACCCGCCGCATCAAAAACGACCACGCGGACTGAGAAATTGTTGCCGATGGGATGGGAGTATAGCATTTAGTACCTGAGATGGAGAGAGTTCTTAGGAAGGAGGGGATTGTGAAGAGATTTGAGCGTTAATTGGGTTGCTGGTGCTCATTAGGAGATTTGAATTTGAGGGGAAGTGAAAGGAGTGTTGGGGATGGGTTGGGATGAAAAAGGAACGTATGGAAGCTGTAGAGATAGTATTTTGTGTAATTTTGATTCATAGGAATTAAAGTAGATGTAGAAAAGTCCATTCCAGCTACCTATTAGGTATAATCCATGAGATGTAGTCCTAGTCCTCTCTTCTGTTTCCCCATGAGCCTCGCCCAAAATGTATTAAAAAAAAAAAAGAAAAAAGTCCAAATTCATTGAGACTTCTCAGTCAAGGAGTATTCGACACCCTAAAACATAGCATAATCCTATTATCATACTCCATTTCGTGTTTTCTTTCGGTCGATGATTCAATCAATGACAAGCCGTTTCTTTCGAAGCAGGCGTATTCGATCCAAATAATACGAAACCCACAAATGATCCCACGCCAACTGCTAACATAACCCATCCATTGTATGTCATAAATAGCAACCTGAAATTCGGTTAGTCTATACATACAAGGAAAAAAAGTAGAGGGGAAAGATACTTACATAAGCATAAAAGCATAGAAATTCTGAATAGCATACAACAACGCCTTAATAACATGTGCCTTTTTACTAACCTCAATCTGGGTTTTCCCTGACCAAAGAAACGGCGTATTCTCAGTATTGATATCCCCAACTCGTGTGTGTTTCAGCCTTTGCATTCCATATCATTTTACCACCAAGAAACAGGAAATTCTTGCGGATATAAAACGAGGAAGTGGGAAAGGGGGGCGGGGGAGGGAAGGAGTATAGGGGCCTTACGAGTAATGCCAGTTGTCTTCTTCTCAACCCAAGCTTCGTATCGTCGGGACCCAGAACGAATGGCTTCGTAGCCGGCAGTGAGAGCGACGACTCCGAGCAGCGACAGAATCAACGTGAAGGTATTGGAGACATGCCACCAGCGGAAAATGATGCAGAGGTTCTGAGTGTTCCATGTGAACAGCATCTATTTCGCAGCAGCAAGAGATTAGATTAGGTATGCGTGCTAGATCGGATGGGAAGATCGTACGTTCATGCTACACCTAGCTGCCGTGCTGCCACTGTCACTACCATGGTCCATCTGCGAGTGGTCCATATCGGATGAGCGCGAGCTGCGCGATGTCAAAGAGCGATGGTCAGGTACGGACGGATAGGGTTTTGGAGGTTCGACCACCGGTACGTCGCTTTGATGTTTTTGAGTTTAGGGGGAGCAATAAGCAGGGTTGAAGGTGTTAATTAACAGGATTCGGGAGTGGGGGGGGTCACAGGATATGATTATGATTGTAGAAGGGAGTGAAGGAGGAGGAGGGAGAAGAGAAACCGAGCCAGCCGGAGGGGCATCGAGGGATTATTAAAGAGCGAGCGAAGAGAACACAAGTGCAAGCGACAACCGCAGTTTGATCATCAGCACCTTGAATTGCGAGTTACGAGTTACATACACATCCTTTATCCTTTGAGTCAGGAAACTCTCTCAGAACTTGCTCACGCTATTGGCTAGTCTCAACTAACTGCATGACCCATGGCTCTACGTCGGAGAAAAAACTAGCCGAAACTGGTACGTGCCCGAAGACTAGTTAATTATATATTGTTTGACTAAAAAAATAATTCCATCTATGTGATATAATACCTTTATAATGTATATTCTTTTGTTATTACAGTTTAAAAAAACCCCCCTAAATAAAATAAATATTACTACTCAAAGATCGAGGTCTCGATATCGAGAAAGGTTGTCAATTTCGGCTATCTTTTTCTCCGACGAAGAGCCTGGATAGATAAGTAGGAGTAGCAATGACTGGGTGAACTCCGCTGTATGCTTACTGATCAACGTTACAAATTGCCCGCCTTTTGCAGGGAAATATATATGTATCTGTGGAGGGGTAAAGCTGCAGGCTAATTCTTTCCTACTCAACACTCAAGATGCTTTCCGCACCACTAAATCTACCAAAATGGTAGGTATTTTTGCTATATTCTTTCTCCAACATCTGACCATCTGATAGGCTCGAAGAGAATTCCCATCTCTTAAAACCCCCAATCAACAATTACTGCGTTTACAACGATAATGTAACCGTCATGGTTCGTTACCTTCATTTTCATCCGATGTGCAAAGTCCCCTCCCTCTGACCTGTTCACTAGATAGTAGGAGGACCCAACGCCAGAACCGACTACCACATCAATGAAACGGCCGAATGGTTCTACCAATACAAAGGCGCCATGATGCTGAAAGTCGTCGACGAGGGCGTTTTCCAAGATATCATTATCGGGGAAGGCGAGATGTTTCTTTTACCTCCAAATACACCTCACAATCCTGTTCGATTCGCAGATACAGTTGGGATTGTATTGGAGCAAGCGAGACCGAAGGATAGTATAGATAGATTGAGATGGTATTGTACGAATTGCAAGGAGATTGTGGATGAGGCGGGGTTTCATTGTACGGATTTGGGGACTCAGATTAAGGAGGCGGTTAATGAGTTTAGGGACAGTAAGGAGAGAAGAAAGTGCGAGAATTGTGGGACGATGGCGGAGGCTGCTCCAAAGCCTGGCTCTATCAAGGATCCTAATATCAAGTGATTGGAGGCTTATAGAGCATACGTATGAATGGATGGATTTCCCAACCCAAGCTTTTCCATCCTATCATTCGAAGATTTCAGGAAATTATCTCTATTTTGGGAATTTGAGCAAGTGCAGAAACATATACAAATACCTCCTCTTGACGATCAGGGAGTGTAAACTCCTATGGAGCCCATACGACAATGCCTCAGCACAATGCTTCTTCTATGTAGGGTATCCACGTTTACAATGTCTATCCAATTTGCCCAATTCCTTCTACGTCTCCTTAAACTCATAAGAACTAGTCGACTCCTCAACCACAACCTCAATCCTCCCGTCCTCCAACTCCCTCCCCCCAACTTTAACCCCCGCCCTCATCACATCCCCGGGCACCACACTCCCAACACCCTTCGGCGTTCCCGTCAACACAATATCGCCCTTCTCTAGTGTCATAACCTTGGAAATATCACTCAGAATCCTCGGAATTTGGTATAACATCAATTTGGTAGAGTCCGCTTGTCGAGACTCATTATTCACAGTGAGGTATAACTCCACATTATGCGGGTCGGGGATGGCTGATTTGGAAATTATGTTAGAGACAGGTAGGAAAGTGTCGAAGCCTTTGGCAATGCTCCATGGGAGACCTTTCTTTTTGGCTTCATTTTGTACGTTGCGGGCGGTCATGTCGATGCTTATTGCATAGCCTTTAATAAAATTCCCAAATCAGCACTGCATAGTTGAGGGGAAGAGGGGAAATATACTCTCTATAGCATCCAGTGCACCCTTCGTATCTGAAGCCTCTAAATCCTTAACCTGCTTCCCCAATACCAAAGCTAGCTCAACCTCGTAATGTAAATCAACTCCTCGGGGACGAATGACTGGTCCGGCACCCGGAGGAAGGATTGAAGATGCCGGCTTGATGAAGAAGAAGGGTTGTTTGGGTTTAGCATTGTTTAGTTCAGTGATGTGATCTCTAGAGTATATATCTGGTCAGCATTTATCCAATTCCTCTTTCGTCTCATCAACTGAAGCATAGGGTAACCTGTGAGAAAATGAATGAGGGAAAGAGATGGAAAAACAACATACGCATAATTCCTCCCAATACACACAATCTTTGGAGCCTTTTTCAAAGAAGCCATACTAGCCACTCCTCTGCGGAAAATTAAGGACATGATGCAGAGCTGAGGGCGAGAGGGGCTTTATGTATTTCGTAATATCTTGTAACTTTGTAACTCAGCTCAGAAGGTGAACGGGCCGAAGCCGAGCTATCGTAAGCTTCAATTCAACCTTACCACAACTCAAAGTATAATTGGATCAAGTGAACAGTAATCAACTAAACAGCCATCTTGAAAACCCCCAATTGGTTGAAAAATGGCATCTTCAGCTACACAACCAACTCTACAAATCGCCCAAGTCCTCGCAGATCTTAATTCCCTCAAACAAGCTGTTCGTGGCCTCTCTCCTCCCGCTCCCAAACAACTTCCCCTGCACATCCTCCTCTCCTCTGTCATAAACCTCTCTCCCTAATCCTTACTAACTAATAAACCCCATCCCCTCTACAGGACCCAAATGCAGCACACGCCCTTCTCTCCGCCAACAAAACCCTGACTGCCCGTCTCTCCCTACGTCGTAACTCTCACCCCTCTAGCTCCAGCTCTATCTCTAGCCCCTCGCCATCCGTAACCCCTAATGGAAAATTCGATCGTTTGGGTCGACAAGTCGTTGTTTCCCCTTCAGCATCTATACCTATACTTATGAAGCTTTCGAGTACGGGGGGTGGGTACTTTGGAAGTAGGAGTGTGGAGAATTCGAGGAGGGGGAGTGTGGATCTTTCGAATGTACATTTCTTCCTCTCTTTCTCTTTTTCCCTTCCTTTTCTTTTTCTTTTTTTGTTATTGGATTGTAAGGAAGAATGAGGGGATTGGAATATGAGCTAACAATTGAGGGGGCATAGGTAGACGGAGACATGGAGCGAGCAGAGAAACTAGTAGAGTATTATGAGAAGAGGGATATATTGAGACAGTTGGGTGATTCAGGATTAGCTAGGAGTCAGGAAAGGGTTGATGCTGTGTTGGCGAGGAGTGCTGAGAGGGATTTGAGTGAGAGGGAGAAAGTGGCTAAGCAGAGGTACTTAAGGATTTGAGAGGGTGGTGTATAGGGGTTTAGGACGGGCATCAAGTGCAATGAGTGGGTATACCCTTAGGCTTTGTATGCATTGCTAATATTATCACATAATCATTCTAAGGGAATGCTTTCTGTTTCCAATAATGTACGAGTTAAAAGGTTTGCATTCTGATGAAAAAAGGTCTAAGGAAAACTCCAACCGGCCTCCCACACAACTTCATCCAGGCCCCTTCCTGTCATTATTATCCATTGAAGCCCTTCCAATCTCCCCCTCAAACGCTCGCTCATCTCTCGTTGTCAAATATGAACAGGTGCAGCAGCTGCCACATCAGGTCCTGGTACAGATGATGTTATGTCCATAGGATCTATTGGCATCCCCTTTCCGATCGCTTTCAATACTTTGCTTGTTGGCCCAGCAAGCTGTCTACCTAGGATAAAAACAAGTATAGGCTTTCTCACAAGCTTTCCCCGGCTTTTTCTGATCCCCTTCAACAATAAAGCTTTGGAGTTTCTTCTCTTTTTCTTGTGCTTCTTTGACTTACTTTCATCGCTCACCTTAAGTGGTAATTCTGGAGCCGGCAAGTTACCAGTGGCGTCCGCTGGGACACCCGCGACACTTGGAGCATCAGGCAAGATCGAGGTGTCCGGAATTTGAGGCGCTGCCAGCTCATCCGGAACTGTTGGGGGTTCTGAAAGAGCATTAAGAGTATCTAACGGAGCAGCGGTTTTCGGTTGTGGTGGCAGTTCTGGCACGGCCAATGCATCTACAGAGGCAGAGGGATCTGGAAGCCCTTCCAAAGCAATCGTAGGTGCAGAAATGGGCCCATCATAATTTGAAATGCTAACTGGTGCTCCAATGCTGGTAGGGCTTATCTCCTCACAAGGATCATGGACCACTCTTCGTCTTCTGAAGTCGATGACTGTTGTTCGAGGAGGAAAACTAGGACGGTGACCATCATATGTAAGTTCCGTATCGCTGCCTCGTTCTTTTCCGTCGGGAGACACTGGTGCTGCCACTATGATGGCAGAGGTTTCCCTCGTTGGAGTAGCAGGTCGTAGGGGCAAATTTTCTGCTCCTGTCTTTTCACCGCCATTGTCTGAAGAGTTTGTAGCCTTCAACCACCTCCTCTTCCTATTGCTACGCTGCGGTAGATGTTCGAGTACAGGTAGCTCGATGCAGGGACTTTGACTCTGGGTATCGATCGTCCCCACGTTGAACGAGCGCCTCGCTGAAGTAGCTTGGACTCCTCCAATTGGGGAATCTGGCATCGACTGAATCAGAGCTAGCACACTAGTATTAAAGGATTGGCGTATTCTACCTGTTACTGTGTGATACATTGCAGAAGTTGTTTGCACCGGACTGGCTAACGGAGTATCAGGTAGTTTAGGCAGTGCTTGAAGATAGTCCGCCGGTGAGTCCATTGCACAACTCAGTCGAGATAATGGTGGAAGATGAGGCATATCGAGACCGATATCCTCGCCTGCTTCACTTGGAGGCAAAGCCAAAGCAGTGTATGCATTTAAAATGGGATCTTCCTCTTCGGCAATCTCACTCAGTAGGGGTGACACAGCACAAGACGAATGTATCGATGGAGCTAGAAGTGATGACTGGGTGCGCATTTCGGCACATATGATTCTAGTCATAACTGCAGGACTCACTGGCCGCGGGAAATCGGATGTTACAGGAGTAGGAGTGCGAGATTGAGGAGATGGGGTACGAAGTGACGGAGAGAGAGACCGATTTAATTCGGATGCTGCCGCTCCTTCGAGCTGAAGGACGAGATCTTTGACAGAGCCAGGTTTTGAGGATGGCGGGGTGGGTTCAGAATTAATAGAAGGAGATGCAGGTGAGTGACGAGACCACGTCAGGCCTCGTAGTGCGTCCATGCTTAAGGATGTATATAAAAATGAGTGTTCATCATAAAAGATGTTTGATTGATGGGGGTCTGAGAGCTGGGATTTAGACTTATTCCCTACCATTGTGGTCGCTCTTTCCTTCTTGAGTGCATCATACTTTGAGTTGGAAATCTCAGAGTTAATTAATTGACTGAGCTCAGATTGAGCTCGTTATACAACTATCGACTCGGTCAAGCCACGTCCCTAGATTCGCCATCGTCTCCTCAGAATCCTCGCTCAGGTTCATTCTCTTCCCAAATCTTCCTCGGACGGTGATTTATAACCTTCAGCTGATGCGCTCCAATCCGAACTCTTTTGCCCAACTTTCTAGTTCCTAGAGCTCAAGGACTTTGCTCTCGGCCTTCACACGCAACACTTGCAGCTGACAGAAATCAAAAATAATCTTGGCTTGTTAGGCGCTCGTCAAAGAGTTATATATATAGTTAATTTCGTTTTGTCCGTAGGTATCTCTTGGTGCTTGCCGTAAAACTAATTGGTTGACGTTTCTTCAAGTCTACATTGTACCTGAGATGAAATTCGTCGATTTTATCGAATATAAACTTTAGTTGAATTTACAGAGGCAGTCACGCGATTTCGTTTCGTCTTAGCATATTAAAGCAGTTTTATATGCCTAGTTTAAAGGCTTTAGCTTTGAAATCCTATATAAAGCTAGCCAAATAGTCCTAAAATAAAAGACATATTGCAGATTCATTTTATAGTTATTGGTTATTTTTTTAATATATATTTCCATTACTAGAGAAGTGCTTTTTGGTTGTGCCAAGGCTAAACGAAGTCGCGTGGGCAATGCAATATACTTTGAGCTCCGACCGGCGCTAAATTGCCAAGAGTGTTAATTAAGCACGAGCACGAGCACGAGTTCATTTTCTCAAGCACTGACGACACTGACGAAACGAAATCATCTTAAACGCTACTAATTACTAATTCGACCTCATTTCTACATTCTCGATATTGCGTTCTCAGTGACAACCGACCGCGAAGATGGCGTCAGTCGATGCGAAGCTACTACGGGCCACAAAATTCCCACCCGAATTTAACCAGAAAGTAGATATGCAGAAGGTCAACGCTGAGGTCATGAAGAAGTATGTGCGACCACTTTCCCGGCTAATTCCAAAGACTATACTGACTGTCATGTCACAGATGGATTGCAAGCAAGATCTCCGATATACTTGGAAACGAAGATGATGTCGTTATTGAGCTCTGCTTTAACCTTATTGAGGGAGCACGATACGTAAGAATACTCCCTACGCGATGGATCTATACCAATCTAATATCTACATAGCCAGACATCAAGAAAATGCAAATTCAGCTCACCGGATTTCTCGACAAAGATACCGCAAAGTTCTGCAAGGAATTATGGAAGCTCTGTTTGAGTGCACAGACTAATGCTCAAGGTGTCCCTAAGGAATTACTGGAAGCCAAGAAGTTGGAGCTCATACAAGAAAAGGTACTTTATTTTTTTCTCGCTGCAGAATATATACTGACCTATTGCTAGATTGAAGCAGAGAGGGCTGCCGAAAAAACACGATTACGTCGAGAAGAAGAGCAGCGCCGAGAGCGCGACACAAATACTATCAGAGCTCGTGAACGCGGAGAACGGAGTCGAGGCGGGGGGAGGGGAGATAGTTGGAGAGGTGGGCGTGGGGACAGAGACTTTGATCGTGGAGGTGGAGGTGGAAGAGGATTTGATAGACGTGGATCGAGGCTCTCTAGATCTCCTCCACGTCGATGGGATTCAGATCGCAATTTTGGCCGAGGTCCCCCACCATCGAGAGGGTTTGATTCATATATACCAGGACGAGGTGGACGCAGAAGAGATGAGAGAAGAAGATCATCAGTGTCCGGATCTGCCTCCCCTACATCTGTTAGATCGTCCACCTCGCACTCTTCACCTCCTCGACGTCGAAAGCGCTCCCAAACTAGATCTCGTTCTCGTTCTCCCCGCCGACGCAGATCCAGATCACCAGACAGACGTAATGATAGGGGTAGAGGAGGTAGAGGACGAGGACGAAGCCCAGATCGTGTAGCACGTCGAAGATCTCCAACACCTTCTGACGTATCTCGCTCTCCACCATTAAGGAAGCGAAGAAGACCTTCGTCCGAATCTCTCAGTCCTTCTCCTCTACGTTCTCGACGAAATCGGCGCGACTCTATCTCAAAATCCAGATCTAGATCCAGATCTCTTTCTACGTCTCGTTCCTTAAGCCGCACCCCACCAAGACGAGCTGAGGGGAGGGGAATGTCTCGAAGCCTTGAAAGAAGTCCAGATAATGATATACGCGGGTCTCGTAAGAGCCATGATCGTGACGAACTTCGGCTAACTCGGAGCCATAGTCGTAACATAACACCACCTCGTCAACGACGCCGAAGCTCTACAAGAAGTAGAAGTCCGAGCCGTGATAGAAGGGACAGGAAGAGACGCCGCTCGATGCAGAGATATGAGCCAGCCAGCAAGAGAAGACGAAATTCATCATCTCCTCCCTCCTCACCTGAAGCTACAAGAGATAAGAGGGTTGACGCTGAAGAAGAAAGCAGGAGATCGACGAGACCAGCAAGCGAAGCAAGCAATCAAGCTGGACCTGCCGAGCCTACAGAGGTGGGTAGCGATTCATGAAGCAGTGATCATGTCTTTGGTTTTCTCGATTGTCTATCAACATCACATTCATTGAGGCTGACTCATAATGGTCTTCAGATAAAGGATCCACAAAGACGAGCTAGCGAGCTTCGGGAGAAATTGTTGAGGGAGAGGATCAAGAAGATGAGGAAATCGAGTATCGATCCTTTGCATACTCAGGCTAACGCTCGTTGAGGTTTATCTCGAATTCCCGCACTTAAAAGCAATGCATTGCTTTTGATATAGCACATATACACCTCTTTTGCATTACTTCAATCGTTCATTATGGAGCACATTTGATGTGATTTCAAGCAGTTAGATCCATCTGGCGCCTCTGTAGTCCTAATTCTATATAATACTTTTGAAGTTACATTCGTGTGTATCAACGCCTTGAGTTTGGGCTTAAGGAAAGTGGCTTAGACCGTAGCTCATCCCCTAAATCATACTATGCATCAGAGTAAATTTAAACTATAAAACTGTATAACTAGTCCATCTCTCCAACTCGAAATATATTCCTTCCTCAAATCACGATAAGATAAGAGGTCTTCCAGGTCCGTGCCACAATTTTTTGAACCTCAGCTAGAACCTCATCTAACTATCTGCATTTCTCAACCTCCCTCACATATTTTGCTCATCCTCTACAACCATGGCAGAAAATCCTACAGCCGTACCCTCTACCACCACCACTACCACCACTTCCGCACCCTCCAACAACGACGCCGGACAACCCTTCTACGACAAAACGCGGGCACATCTCAAAGAACTCCTCGAAAAGCGGCGGCATCTCGAACAAAAACTACACGAACAAGAATCCGAAATCTACAAAAAGGAGACTGAGTATCTGGAAGAAACGTTCGCCGGGAATATTATTATAGGTTTTGATGGCTATACGAAGGGTAATGGTGTTTCTAGCGGCGCGAGGAGGAAGGGAAATGTAGTAGAGGGGAATAGGGTTTTTTCGAGGAGTAGTATTAGTTGGAATATCATTATTGTTTGTTCCCTTACTTCCTTTCTATCCTCCTCTATTCAGCCTCTATTTTGCAAATTGAACAAGGGAATAGTAGTAATAAATGTAATTAGGATCAAGATTCCCCCGCGGCATCCTCACAATCCACTCCAATCCAAACGGTGGCTCCGACACCTCTCTCAACGAGCGGATTTCTGAAGGGTGCAGCGGATATGGCTACGCCTCCGAGTGCTAGTTCGGCCAACAGGACGGGCGCAGGGAAGAAGAATAAGAAGAGTGTGAGTGCCGGGGCTGAGGAGAGTGATAATGATGTGGGGAAGGAGGTTAAGAAGGCGAGGACGGGAAGTGTTGCGGCTAGAAGGTAGGGATGTGAGAAAAGGGAAGGAAAGGAGGAACTGTACGCGTTTTGCAAAGTGGAGAAAAGGAGAAACTGGTGCAAGTCATCGGTTTTGAGAGGGTTTTGATTGTATACATACCTGAGGGAAGGGCGTTTGGATGGCATGGCGTATGGGAGTGTAAAAACAACCTTGGGCTTACGAGCGAGATGGGGAGTTAATGGCCGCGTGCTAAAGCAGCAAACGCAGAAACGGAAAAGTGTCAGTGAACTTGGATAACGTAGTTCACTGTGTATCTATAAAATGACTTCTCTCGTTGTCCCTATTTTCTCTACTCTAAATTATTAAATATGATCTACGGTATCTCCTCATCACTATCATCCCCAAACCCAAAACTAAACCCCCCACTATTCCCCTCATCCCCCTCACTTCCAACAGCCAAATCCCACTTCCTCTTCTGCCCCTCCTTCCTCTCCAACTCATTCGTCGCCTGCTCCGATAATTCCGGAAACTCCCTCTTCATCCCCTCCACAAAAACCCCATACGGATCAATAACCTCCTTCATAAACCCAGAAACCTGATCTGCTTTATCCCTCAAAAATCCCAACACACCCGATAAATGAGCTCTCGGCACAAAATTATGCGTGATGGCTATACTGGCATCTAGATTAACTACTAAATGCCACCATCCACTGGGAACATGAAGGACTTCTCCTTCGTTACAGACGCCTTCTACGCATCCTGGGGATTTGCGTGCTTCGTAGTGAAAACCTAGAAGCCATTCGGCGATGCTGAGGGGAGAAGTGACTTCGCTTTGGTCCTCTGAGACGTAGACGCCTGGAGGAGGTGGAGAAGAAGGAGAAGAGGGAAACATGATCCAGTATTTCGAACCCTTCAGAACTGCGTTCCAGGCAGATGTGGCATTGGGGTCTTTATCTACAACACAGAGGATTAGTAATTTCCTATATAAGGGTGTCTTGAAACTCAAAAAAGGAAAAATCGAACTGGAGCTACCGTATTAGGTATATTTAAGGACTGCGGGAAGAGTATGGGAGTAGATGCAAGCTCCCGTTTTCATATCTTTTGATATCGGGCAGTGGAAAATAGGAGACCCGGTGTTGACCTACGATATGTTGAGCCGCTGCGGGCGGGTCCCATGATTAACCATTTGTCGTCTGGTCGTTGGGGACCGAGGACGGTGAAGAGATCTTCTCCGAAACATTCTGGGATCCAATAGGAGGGTGATTCTTGGTTCAGATTCATTTTTTGGACGAAACTGCGATCGAAGAGGTATAGCGGACTTTCATCATTGGTATTATGCATATATTCAATGTATGTCTTGAGAGTCCAGTCCACAGCTTCCGCCCTGAATTTAATATTTCCGTAAGCCGAAAGTAGGGATTCGGTGTCCCAGGATTTGTAGACGGGCCATTCTCGGACGGGTTGGGTGAGGATGAAAGGTTTATTGCTCCATTTTTTGGAGAACGAGGTTGGGGAGAGGTTAGGGAGCCGGGTTATAGCGTTTCTGGGTGGGATGTCGGTTGTGTAGGGGATTAGAGATGTGTGGGCACATAAAAATGGGCGGTATAATACGTCTGAGAAGACATAGTCACAGGGAATTTGTGAGACTTGAGATTTCTCCAGGTTAAGGAGGGTAGATCTCCAGTTGCCTTGCCATGTGAAGGCACCAGATTTGGATAGTGGGGATCTGGCCGTTGGTCAGCATCAATTCAGTCATTCTTTGAAGCTTTGCTATGGTGTGAGATATTTCACATAATCTATGTATATAACATTGACCAATTCATATGAAACATTAAGAGCCTAGTATTTCAAATAGTTTGAAGCATTTAGAGATCAATGCTCCGTGTAAGATAGAACATCCAGAGGGAGGTGTCAAGCACTAGGCAGACTGAAGAAAGGAGAAGCCCGAGTCAGTTTAACGAGTCCTTATACCACATTCTGACTCCTCTCTAGGTGACTCAATTCCTAGTCTCAATTCAAAAATAGCCCGGACTCTATGACATCATCTCTCTCATAAGCCTCCCAAAAAGGAGAGAGAAAAAAAACACTTACTCAATAAACAAGATTTTCCATAAATCGTCAGACCTGCAAAAAGCATACAAGAACTTGCAAGTAGAGCCGAGTATTTGGAGCGAAGATGCCTCGAGATATTCCAGAAGAATAGCTAGAATTTCGTCTGGAAACATTTGAAAAGGCCCAATTGCATGTCGAGCATTTTTGGAAGCTGTGTACTGATTACCAGAAGGTCTAACTCCCAAAGGATGAGGTGGTATGGCCACTGCTGACTCTTGGTACTCTAATGAGTCACATTGCCACTTGTTTACCACCACGGCTGAATAGCCAAGATTTTCTTCTGCAATCAACTCAGCAGTCATTCCGTCGAATTGAAAATGGTGTGGTTGTGAACATGAGACCGAAGTAGACTCTTGGTGGGTAGGATGAAAAAGTCTCGCCACCTCTCAGTCCAAACCCTAACCAATAGCCAATGATGAAAAGGTAGCTGATGCTAGATGATTCGAATTTCGTGGGAATTGCCTTCGATCCTTAGTCGTATTCATCAATTTAGACTGCAATTGGTTGTTATTTCAAGCGTTAAAGCTGTTCATTTAACGCTTTGTCGCGCTCGCTTATAGTACGCTAAATTTTACTTCGGCCTAAGATAATAATTTATATTACTGCTCGAATTTTTCCCAAACTCTACATCAACCAACAAAACTGCAACAGACAAATAAATCACAACTACCTCTAGAATCAAACACAACTCTCGATCTCGGGAGTTTGGATTCTAGTTTCTTACAAGTATAACAGCGCTTATCTTCGCAGTCTCATCCTCGAGATCTTTGCGAACTTTTCACCCCACCTACCTCACTCTAAACACTCTTTGCGCATTCTAGATCTCGAGCTCAGCTTGCGATCTAGATATTCCATCAATAAAAACCGCAATCATGGCTACTGATAAAGGTCTCGAGGAGATCCCAGAGAGTAAGCTTTCCGAGTCCTTCAATTAACACACCGCCCTCCCCCCAAGCGCTGCGATGGCACAAGGCAGTGAACAGAGGGCTGATACAATTAATTTACAGACCAAATCGAATCAAACTATGACGAGACCGTCGACTCTTTCGATACCATGAGCTTGAAGCCTGAGCTTCTTCGAGGTACGATTTATTTACACATAACCCATTCTGCGCGCAGCAAGGGCTAATATTTATTTTGCAGGTGTCTACGCCTATGGTTTCGAGCGTCCATCTGCTATTCAGCAGCGCGCAATCATGCCAGTCATCAAGGGTGAGTTCTTCGATTTCTGCAAGATTTGAACTCGAACTGATAAATTTTTAGGACACGATGTCATTGCGCAAGCCCAATCTGGAACAGGAAAGACTGCCACTTTCTCTATCTCCGTCCTCCAAAAACTTGACCCCACCATCAAGCAATGCCAGGCTTTGATTCTCGCCCCAACCCGTGAATTGGCACAGCAAATCCAAAAGGTTGTTGTCGCCATCGGTGACTTCATGAACGTTGAATGCCATGCCTGCATTGGTGGTACCAGCGTTCGTGATGACATGAAGGCTCTTCAAGATGGTCCTCAAGTCGTTGTCGGAACTCCTGGTCGTGTCCAAGATATGATCCAGCGTAGATTCCTCAAGACCGACTCTATGAAGATGTTCGTTCTTGATGAGGCCGATGAGATGCTTTCTGTAAGTTTCTTATCGCATCTCACTGTCAAACATCTGCTAACAAATTTATAGCGTGGATTCACTGAGCAAATCTACGATATCTTCCAACTCCTCCCACAATCAACCCAAGTCGTCCTCCTCTCCGCCACTATGCCACAAGACGTCCTCGAAGTCACCACCAAGTTTATGCGCGACCCCGTCCGTATCTTAGTCAAGAAGGCCGAACTTACACTTGAAGGTATCAAGCAATTTTATATTGCGGTTGAGAAAGAAGACTGGAAGTTGGATACCCTCTCCGATTTGTATGAAACCGTTACCATCACACAAGCCGTCATCTTCTGCAACACCCGAAGAAAGGTTGACTGGCTCACCGACAAACTCACCGCCCGTGATTTCACTGTCTCGGCCATGCACGGTGATATGGACCAAGGACAACGTGACTTGATTATGAAGGAGTTCCGATCAGGTTCTTCTCGTGTCTTGATTGCCACCGATCTTTTAGCCCGTGGTATCGATGTCCAGCAAGTTTCCTTGGTTATCAACTACGATCTTCCCGCCAATCGTGAGAACTACATCCATAGAATTGGTCGCGGAGGACGTTTTGGACGAAAAGGTGTTGCCATCAACTTCGTCACCGCTGAGGATGTCCGCATGATGAGAGAGATCGAGCAGTTCTACAGCACTCAAATTGAAGAGATGCCGATGAACGTGGCCGACCTGATCTAAGTGTAACATTTTCTGAGTGCAATTGGTAAATCACAGTGTTTCGACATTTGAGTAGTCTGAACCCCTTCTTAAGAGAAGGACGTGATAGTGAGCAGGACTGATTCGCTCGGCCTGTGTGGAAAAGAGAGAATTGGTGGCACAACAAAAGTTGCTGCGTTTAGAGCTCCAGCTCATTGATTACTTTTATTGCGAAAATCTTGCATTTCCCATCATAGAGGGTTGGGTGATGCAACTTGCTTTTACTTTTCCTTGTCCATCTGTATTTAGGGGTTGCACCTTGGTCATGATGTTGGCTTCCTATCCTCAGATCTCGTTCGGTTGGGTTCATGGTATTTGGCTGTCAAAACTTTACGAGCGTAGACCTACTGATGATAGAAGCTGCCATATTTCTCCATATTTCTCCAAGATCAAGGGGAAAAAAAATTCATGAAGAATACAAAACTGTCATCTCATATACTTTCATGCTAAGCGAGATCGAGTCGAGTCCCTTCCTCTTTTGTTTTCCCAAGTAACTCAACCTTATTTAAACTCAACACGGTGGCTCATTTCTTCATCCTCATCCTCTTCACCATAATCTCTTTCTCCTTGCGATCTGAATTAACTTCTGTCTAACTGAACTGAATTATCAACTTCTATCATCAATTGCCTTCCTACAGCAACTGATTTGATCCTCCTCCATTCCACCTTTCCCAATTCAACTTTCCAAATCCCTCGTCGTCAACCGCTTCCTCATCAACTGAACTTCCAGCTTCGACAGTACCAACACCAACGCTATCTACACAACAACCGCTTCTAACATCATGGCTCCGTTGAGCAAACAAGCGGATTTCGGCCTCAGACTCCTCATGGGCAAGGAAATTCGCAACGAACAAGCTGCTATGATGGATAAATTTACTGAACGCACTGCTAAGTTGGAGGCACGTGTTAATCAATTCGAAAACGACATGAATGATATGAAGCAAAAGTTCAGTGACTTGCAAGATGCGGCAGATACTCTAAAGTTGATTCAAAGCGAGCTTGGTATGTTGTTGACAGCTATAGCTATATGTTGCGAGAAACTGACAAACGGCAGCTGCTCAGAAGTCATCGATAGAATACCACCCCGAAAAAGCTCCTAGAGCTCTGACATCTGAAGCCACCAGTGCAGCTGCCACCATGCCTGCCTTCAACATACCCCTTCTCCCAGCCCAACCCGTCATTAAGTCTTCATCGGTTCCGACTATGGCCGCTACAATCAATTATAGGATTCAAGATACTACTCCGGTGGCACCGTCTCCCCCGGAGACAAGGAGTGTTAAGAGATCAAAGAGAATGAGAAGGATCAATTTTCCAGTTCGGAACCAACGGGGTAGTTAGAAGTTGTGAAGGAGAGCTATGTCGATAGTATTTGCTGATAGGGAGCTTAGAGTGCTAAAGGACAAGAGTTTGCTTAATAATATTTTTTACTTGGGATCCTTTCTCAAAATGTATAATGAGTCGGAATAGGAGCATGAAGGGGATTTCTCGAAACGGGATCATTTTTGGGAGCTGCTAGCATATACTACGGTAGCAGAATTTCACATTGAACATCTCTGGCTACAGACTTCAAGAATGCCATCACAGTCCCATTATATTGTGTATACATAACATACACACTCCAGAAGCAAATTGATGTCACACAGGTCACCTATATCGATATCTATCTAGGCAATGATAGAATTCATCTTCCCCTAAAAGCACTATCCCTATCTACGGTATTATCTTTATTGCTTTTCCCCTGATGCATCTCTTTTCCTATCCATTTTCCTATTCCTCTCTCTCCTTCCAATTCTTCTCAAAAAACATCCTCCATTACACCCCACCCTATCCTTACCCAATATATCGCATTAGTAGCCTTCTATATTTAACATATAATTTTTTTTTTTTTTTAAACCCCCCCCCTGAAACTAAGCAAATGAACTTTGATCTTCAAAAACGTTCTTCCTCCTTCCTTGTCTGTCTTAGAACTAGGCCCTCACTTGAATCCGAGGTGTCTATGATGAAGTAGTGGATGGGAGGAATGGACAGGGATGGAGAAAAAGGGGAAATTGGGATTGTGGTTGTTGAAGGATAAGGTTGGGGGGAAGGGGGTAAGAATAAGTACTACTCTTTATTGATGGAAAGGTAAATGTGGATTTGGATTTGGATTCTTTCTTAATGAGAAGAGGGGGGGAGGAAGCGAGGTACAGACTACCGTCTCTGAGTACAAGTATCCAAGTAGCTTTTTATGTGCAGAAGGGCTATAGGTAAGAAATTCGAATTGCTTTGTGGATTGATTATGGAAAGAAAGCTAGAGAGCAAAGGGAACTATTTCCTAAAAAGAGAAGAAGCTTCACACAAAGAAGATGCTTTATCATATCCTAAATACACAAATTCAGAAAGCTTCTAGACATGTGTTCTAGATGAGCACTTGCTTCTATGAATGCTCAGCCTAACTTTTGGGAGGGTATAGAGATTGGAGATATTTATGTACAACTCAGAGCTTAAGTAGACTCCCTAGTCAAGACTACTTCAAACAAAGGATGTGGGCTAACAAGAGCACTTGAACAGAATCTTGAATCCGATGCAGGAAAGGAAGAATGCTCCTTGATCTCACAACCCTTTCAGTGCCATTAAACTGTCAAAAGTGCCACACAAAGTGATTGCTGTATAGGAGTGCTGTAATTAAGCCTGAAACTAAACTACAAAAGCGGTCTATGAGAATCTGGGTTTCGGCCCTGTCCTCTGAGTGTAGCATTCAATCAAATAAGTCGCATAATCAATCCATAAGACTTCATCGCTCAACGGTGAGTCACATACAGCAAACGCTGTATCTCCTTAACGCCTAGAAATATGATACATCGTTCTTTCCCGCTATGAAGCTTCATCTTCAGGCAACTCCTCGATAACCCTCTCTACAATATCAATCAGCTCATCCACGTCTGGCCTTTCACTAGCCTCAACCTTTAGACATTTCCTTACTACCTCTCTAATACTTTCGCTAATTCCACTGTCTTCGGTTTGCCCAGGTTGATTCGTAGCCTTCTTCTTTCCTCCAGCACCCTCATCAGGGAATCTCCAATCACCACCTAGAACGCAAAGGCTTAGACTTCCTCCCGTCTCATCACTCCGCATTTCGAATGGGGATTTTCCGACTAGACAAGCGTACAAAGTGCATCCAAGTGACCAAATATCAACTTTAGTGTCAACGGTGCTGCCTGTTTTGACATCGAATAATTCAGGGGCTCGGTAAGGCATCGTCGAATGCTCAGCGGCTTGGTCTTGTACAGCGAGTGCAAGTGATCTTGATGTGATAGGAGTAGGTGAGGGAGCAAGAGACCCGAGATCCATGAGAATTGGTTGTACCCCATCATCATCAATCATAATGTTACCTAGTAGCGGTCAATATACATAATATCAGCTTCATGGCCGTAACTTGCCTGGCTTGATATCTCTGTGTGCGTAAGCTCGGGGTGCTCCAGGAGCAAGACCCTCTTGGCTTATAGTGACCTCCCCTTCCATCAATGGCTCCTGTTGTTCGCTATCCAAATCTTGCTCCCTTCCCTTTTGTCTGCTCCTTCGCTGTGCGGCCTCCTCCTCTGCATCTTGGTCAGCGTTCGCTGCCTCCGCCCTAATCCCTTTTGCTTTCTTTTGACCATTTGCACCTCCTGGACCACTTTGGACCTTGTAAGTATGCATCGCCTTCAACGCTTTACAGACACCCAGAAACAATACCATCAACTTCCTTTCAGGGAATTTTGTATGGTTGACTAAATTTGCATTGATGATATCTTGGAGATTTCCTCTTCTGTAATATGGGAGGAGAATATACACAGTCTTTGCGCCCGGATCGGATCTGTCTGCTGATACGCAGTAATCGACGCTGTGGATAATGTTTGGATATGGTGAGAATAGCGCGTAAGCCTCAACTTCTTTCATTGCTTGCGCCACCGACTCTTGCCCAAATGGGCAGCGAATCTTCTTGAGGGCATAGAGAGCTTCGTTACTCGTATCTTGGACTAAATAGACGTATGAAAAGCCGCCCTGTAAGTACAATGTCAGAGGATTGATCTACAGCTCGACATAGCTCTGCTTACCTCTCCTAGTAATCGTAGGATCTTGAAGCTGCGACTGTTGATTTTTAGTTGCGGAGAGCCGGGGAAACAGCTCATGCAATTTGTCAGGGTATAGATGAGGTCTAGGAAATATTGTGTCATATTTGCGATTGTTTGCTGTTTAACAGCTCTAGCTCAAAGAAGTGGTAAGCTATGCGATTCAGAAGCAGTCGGTGGAAAGTTGGATTTGAGGATTGCAACCGGGATTGCAACCGGAATTCCAATGGGCGAAAGGGCTGGCAACAGTGACAAGAATAAGTGAAGATTGGCTTCTTTGATTAAAATGTTTATACAAAAGAGATGTACTCGTGTACTCTCTCTCTCTTTCTCTCTTAAACTAACTCGTTCCACAAATTGAGTTCGAGATTCGAAGCCACAGCCACAGAAAGCACAGCCACAGTTGCGATCGCCCAGCGCCCTGGAAGGAAGGTGGGAAGGAGTTGCATTCAATGTGATAAACCCCCCGCTTTAAAGCTTCTCAAGCTCGCCATAAACCGTCTCTGAGGTGTCATCACAAGAAGAAAGCTTTACACTTTATCTGTCTTTCTTTTCTCTTTTCAGATTCATTCCTCCTTTCCAACATCCTGACATTCCATATCAAAGTCAACATGATTGTCGCAAATAAGTTCACTCCAGAAGTTCTTCTCAGTGCCCCACGCAGGTCAACTGCAAACCAGATCAACTCAGATGGTACTTTAGCATTGTACTCTATATCCACTTACTCATTCCAATCTCATTCCAAAGCCTCTGAGCTTCGAATACTAGATATCCGAACTGGAGCATCAACATTGCTGAGCGATGATTTGAGCGCTAGCGAGCCTACATGGCTTGGATGGAAGAATGAAGTAGTCTGGTTGAAGGGTGGAGAGAAAGGCACGACAGATCTGTTATTGGGAGATGCTGGCAAACCAGAGGCAAAGTATATATATCTCATAGCCCTCAAACCGTTCTTTCAGACTCACAATCCTCAGGCCAAAGACAATTACTACCTTCAATGGCTCAGTCTCAAATCTGAAGCTCACTCATCTGGATTCAGAGACCATTGCTTTAGTCCTGACAGGGCTTGCTACTCCTTCTGGCGAGCTCTACAATTCAGAATTGGCAGACAAGCCTCACTCATCAGCAAAAGTCTACTCATCTCTCTTTGTTAGACAATGGGATTCTTGGGTCACTGAAAACAAGAATACAATTTGGTATACGACCTTGAAGAAGCGAAAGGGGTCAGAAGAGCACCACGCTGTAGCAGCTGTAGGCTTGATCAATGCTTTGAAAGGCCATTCTGTTAGTCTAGAGTCTCCCGTCCCCCCATTCGGAGGTACAGGTGATTTTGATATCAGCAAGAATGGGATCGTCTTCGTTGCAAAAGACCCAAAACTCGACCCTGCCAACTACACGAAGACTGACCTCTACTATATCCCGCTTAAGACGTTCACAGAATCCCAGGCACCTTCACCTCAGATTGTGAAAACTGGGAATTTGAGAGGGTATAGCTCAAGCCCTGTTTTTTCACCAGATGCAAAATCGGTCATTTTTGCGCGCATGAAGAGTGATCAGTACGAGAGCGACAAGCCTCGACTTCTGCTGATCCCTGATCTCACTGATCTATCGAACACCCAAGAGTTTTTTGAGACTAAGGACGGTGTGGGAGCTTGGGACTTGCGGCCAGAGAGCATTACCTGGAGCAAAGACGGAAGCGAAATCTATGTGACAGCAGAGGAGAGTGGGAGAGTAAAACTCTTCAAACTTCCTGCTTCTCCTCGCCATGCTACAGAATTACCAATAGCCATCACTCGCGATGGTACAATTACGGACACAAAAGTGCTCCCAGATGGGAAATTGTTTCTCAGCGGCACAAGTCTTGTCGACAATAGTGTTTATTCCATCCTAGATCCCTCAAATCCGTCTGAGAGGACTACAGTGTCATCAAATTCGAAAGGTGGGAAAACTTTTGGACTGTCTCAGAATCAAGTTGAAGAGTTTTGGTATACTGGCGCTGGTGACTACAAAGTCCATGCTTGGGTCCTAAAACCCTCAAATTTCGACAAGTCTAAGAAGTATCCTCTTGCCTATTTGATTCACGGTGGACCACAAGGTGCTTGGAATGAATCGTGGAGCACACGGTGGAACCCTGCTATATTCGCTGAGCAGGGTTACGTAGTTGTAACCCCAAACCCGACTGGAAGCACAGGTTACGGAATGGCCTTGCAAAACGGCATCCGCAATGACTGGGGCGGACGTCCTTATAATGACCTTGTGAAAGGGTTCGAATATATCGAAAAGAAGCTCGATTTTGTGGATACCTCAAGAGCGGTAGCTCTTGGCGCAAGCTATGGTGGGTTTATGGTCAATTGGATTCAAGGCCATGACTTCGGCCGGAAATTCAAAGCCCTGGTCACTCATGATGGTGTTTTCAGTACCTTGAATCAATACACTTCCGAGGAGTTATTCTTTCCTCATCATGATTTTGGAGGAACCCTCTGGGACAACCCTGAGGCCTACAAGAAGTGGAATCCTGCAGATCACATTGAGAAATGGGCTACTCCGCACTTGATCATTCACAATGATTTAGATTACAGACTACCTATTTCTGAAGGACTAGCACCGTTCAATATCCTTCAAACAAGAAAGATACCCTCGCGTTTCCTGACATTTCCTGATGAGAACCATGTGAGTTTCTTCCAAGCAGTAATGGTTGATCTAGCTAATAATAGTATAGTGGGTACTAAAGCCTGAAAATTCAAGGATTTGGCATAAGGAAGTTCTGAACTGGATCAACAAATACAGTGGGATTGCGGAAGAGCACGAGCAACTTGAAAAGGGAATTTCAGATTTGAAAGTATGAGGTACGAATGCGAATGGCTCAAAAAAGAATGGATGGTGCAAAATTATGTCTTCCTATGAAAATGTATTTACGGCGGCTAGTATTGCAATGAAATTCTGGGATTATGAAAATAGTGAAAATGGAGATTTGACGGGTGATGATTGACAGATAGGGATAGCAAGGAAATAGTCGTCGACAGTGATAATGGATTTTTTGTCAATTTGATGTCACAACTTCCAAGCAGTTGAAGCTTGAAAGCAGACAGTTAAATTTAAAAATCCAAGCAAGCTGTAGAACTGGAAAACAAAATGGGATTTCATATATCATCACATGAGGGCTGCTGGGTGCGCTTATTATTTATCTTATATCTGAATAAATGCTGGAAATGCCTCCCTCTTCACTCTCATCAAAGTCCTTAATTCCAACAGTAAAGGTAAAATGGTATACATTGAAGTCCATTCACAGATCTTACACACTTCTCTTCTCTCTGAACTGGAAAGGGGATGGGTTTAGCAGAAAGTACTTTTCCTGATCTAGCGTAAGTACTTTTGCTCAATACTTGAGGTTGAGATTGAGGCTGTTCACTATTTTTTTTTTAGATGTGCAACAAAATTTTGGCGGGGGGCGGGGAATGCGAAGGGGAAGATGAAACGGAAGGTGAGATATTATGAGAAGTCTAGTGATGTTGTTTTGCCGGTTACTTAGGGGTTCGCTTAATTTTGGCAACTCCCCTTCGAGTTGGAGGCTAAGATTTGGTGAGTGTAGTTAAAAGCTCTTTGAAGGGTTAATACTTGAATGATTTATACTGCCGAGAGACATTAAGACTGGGCCGGTGATCTTGACGACGAGTGATGGATTAGTCTTCTTATTGAAACTTATAACGAATTAACAAGTCTCAGGGGTATTCAATTTTTGCTACACTAGCAAGAGCCTTCTACTGAAGAATGACACAGGTATCACCACACTACTCATTTCCTCCCCTTCTTCCTCCACTCCTTCTCTCTCGCATATTCGTTCTTCTCCTTCCCCTCCTCATTCTGAATCTCCGCCATCAGCCTCTTCATTTTCTTCTCATACGCCGCATCTTTCTCCTTCTTTTCCCTTAGACTTTCCCTAGCAATAAAGCTTGAATCCTTGCGCAATTCGCGAATGGCGCCCTTCCTCTCCTTCTTATGCTCCGCACGCAATTTAGCAGCTTCGTTGCGTTCGCGGTCTGGATCATAGTGTTTGTCTGGATTGAATGATTCTTCGAATTTGGGAATAGAGGTCTTGATAGCGAGGGGGCGATGGTGGTGGAGCTCGAGGGGGCGTCGGGTTAGGTGGGCGTGTTTGAGAAGCCGCTCGAGTTTTTGGGTCATTTTGTTTATGAGTGCCTGAAAGGAGGTAAGTGTGAAATCACTTCATTTGATGTGATGGAACCTTACTTGGCTATTTTGAGGGAGCTTCGTCCGGCAGCTTTTGCTCCCTAAATGTTGAAGAATTCTCAAAGATGGCTTAAAGACTTCAGTAAAAGCTGACTTCCCTGTCCAAAGATCCGCTGCCGCATCCAAGATTTTGATATTCGTCTCCAATAACGCAACTTGAAGCAAACCTTCTTCCTGCTCTGACAGCTCTTGCAAAACACAATCATAGAAAGTAAGACTGCGAGATGATGTGCTGTCATTGTCTATTCGAACAGAGCTCTTTGGTTCATGGTATGGAAAGCTTCCAGGAATTTTCGAGAGCTTCGTCGGAGCTAAAGCACAGAGTGTGTTTTCTATAAAGCTAACTAATTCTGGTACATATCTATTGGATAATCGTTGATACTGCAGGCTCAGCGTGCAAAGGTAGGCCCCCACTGTATAATCGGCTAGTATCCGAGGGATTTTTTGACCAAGGTATCGACCTATTGTCAACATGGCTGGAGTGACGACTTGATGGAAGTGATCCGAGGTTGGGAATATAGAGCCGATAGCAGTAAGAATAATCAAGTCTCCAGCTTTTAGAGACAAAGCTCGAAACTTATGGATATCTTCGAGATGCCGGCGAAATGCATTTGCAATATCCACAGGAAAAGTCTTGGCCAGAGAATGGATATGCCGAATGAGGTTCTCCAATATAGAAAAAGGAGGTCGCTGAGGCTGATTTGCGAGATAAGAGATGTGGTCTACAAGTGATACAGCAAAATTCCCCAACTTCGTCTTATTTTCATTCTGTAGCTTCGGGTGATAGAGAGCGCGGATACGTTGCACAACTGTAGGAAGATCCAAAAGAACTACGTCCTTTGTAATTGCAAGAAGTTCCTCATGCGATTTCGGACAAGGAAAAATATATGCAAGATCCCCGTTCACGCCATTTTTGGCTAGTAATTCTGACTGTGGAAGCGGTGCGTTTGCTCCGGTGAGGAATTCCGGTCTTTTGGCTTCCTCTTCAGTGAGTAGGCCTTTCAGAAATTCGGTGTCGTCATCTTCATCAACTTCCTCTTCCCCATCCTCGGATTCATCGTCAGATGGCTCCAGATCAGAGCCGCTTGCCACGAGACCACTATCTATAATGAACTCATCTTCATCTTCCACACCTAACTCTGCAAGAGTGGGTCGAATTTTGATACCAGTACCAAGTCCAAAATCTTCCACTTCTTCTTCGTCTTCTGCTGCATCATTGACTAGGTCTTCATCATCACTGCTTTCTGGAGCCCCTTGCATACGACGTAGCCTCTTTTCTTCTAATGCATGCAATTTTCTCGATTCCTCTTCAATCTTTTCGTCCTCGGTTTTCGTCCTCTCAGTGGGCTTGGATCGCTTGTCCTGTGCCATCTGCCTCAGACGTAGATCATATTCTTTATCAAACTTTATCTTGTCTGTCCCAGCAAGGAGCGCTGCACGCTCGGGGTTCATGCCTGCAATTTGTGGAGGGGCAACAGATGCAGGTCTTGGGGCAATGCCTTGAAGCAGTTCGTGGATACTGGACATTTCCTTGTCTAGTTCTTCTCGTAGATCTTCATCATCATCCTTTGCGGCTTGTCGCTCATACTTGTGAAGTTTGGATTTTGCTATCAGTTCTTTCATAACCTCCTGCTTAGACCTTTTTCGCTGGGGAAGATTATTCTCATCATCGCCTTCGTCTTCTGACCCTTCAGCATCTGATGACCGACGTCTTTTGAGTGCATGGCGTTCTATATCAGAAGGGTGGTCCTCAGCGTCTGACAACTCTAGTTCTTCCTCATCGAAATCGTCTTTGATATGTGGACTGCCCAAGGAGAGTGATTGACCCATATGTGTAAGTTCACCAGGAATTTCATCATCCTCGAGATCAAACGCCGAGTCTTTGTGTCGTCGCTGTTTCTCCTGCGTGAATCGTTCTAACATCTTGTCTTCTGGAGCCAATGAGGGGTCATTTTCACCAAATCGCTTGTCCAATATGCCTCCGACCTTACGACGACTTTGCATCTCTAAGAGCAAGGTTTTGCGGCGCTGTAAAGTATTAGTATTTGAATACTTTTCTAGACACTGAAACATACATTCTCTTCCCCTAGACCCTTCGTAACACCCGGCCTGGCCTTAACACTCTTCGTGACTCTTCCCCCAATTGTTTTATTGCTCGTAACATTGAATTTGGGTGGCTTAGAGAAAGTTTTAATCTCGAAAGGATTGAATTGTTCTCGAATTCCTGTGAGTGCCACATTTCTGCGGACTCTTTTCTCCTTGTCGACACCATTTTGGGCATTTTGTTTCTTTTGCTTCTTTGATTTTTGAGGCCCAACAATTCCTTGTTCCCTCAGAGAGGCTTTTAACCTCTTAAGTTGTGATGGCGGCATTGTGATATTGTTTATGCAAAGGACCAAACTCAGATTCGACTTTCTATTTTTTTTTTTGGTTGAAAAAAGCCTTAGCCTTAATCGTAGAGCCTTATCCGAGACCCACTCCACTTACAACTCTCATCCCCAGAGAACATCATTCTAGGCTTCTAGCAGAATGGCGATGATATCGCCCACCTTTCAACACAGAATACTTATGCTCAGCCTGAGTATCACATCATGCGCTGTTATCGAGGTTATGCGACGCATACTTGTGCAGTATCGCGACTTGGCCAAAATACCACCCTCTCTAGATGAATCGTCCTACATTACGCAAGCTGTTGAAGATTCTTTGAAACTTAGCACCTTGAGCAAACTACTCGAAAGCTCGAACTATGGAATTCAGGAGACTACTTCGATCATAATCTGCGAGCGTGCTCTCCACGATGAAACCGCCGTCGATACTCTACTTTGGCACATCACTCGACCAGATCATGATGTGAGAGAACAGGGTATAGGAGCTTTAATTCTGATGATGAATAGCTGTGAGTATCCTTTATCATGGACAGTTTCTTTTTCACCCTAACTGGGACATAGCGACTGCAGGCTTAATCAATAAGCCAAAAACATATGCTGCTGTAGTCAAATCACTCGAATTTTCAGTCATGGACTATGAGCACAACGAGTACGATCGGGATTGGGACAATTGGCACTTTCGAGATGTTGTTGAACAAGGCTGCCTTTTATTCATCGCCCAATTAATCATTAAATTCAAATACAATGCCCTGGATGGACTTGTCAAATATCGATTCGTGGAGCGCTGGCTTGCAAAAGAACCTTGGGGCGGTATAGTTGAGGATCGGCAGCTTAATTTCATGGACTCTCTATCAAAAGAAACTCGCATTAACAATGTCGCATTAGAACTGTTCAAATATCCGCCAGCACGAAGGCAGATGGAGAAAGTGAAGCTTCTACCTCCATCACCCCCGGCACCTATCCCCAGGGACATTCGAATGACCGATAGAGAGAGCACTGCAGGAGAAGACTTTAATGGCATGTTTGTCGAAAATAGGCGGCCCCGGGACCAGAGCTACGAGGAAGAGCATCTTCGGAGACGTCACAGAGAGGCAATGGTGTTGAACGATGGGACGAGGCCACTGGGGCGGGGTGATATCTTTCAACGTGAGAGATGATGGGCATATTATATCAGACGTAGAAATTATGAGGCTGAGATCATCACCTCATGTGGATGAGCATAAGATAGGCCTCTACGACCTAACATCCCGGGAGCTGTCTGTCAAATGCTGGAGATGGGATGCCATCCCGCCGTGCCAAACAAAAATCAAATCCTCTTCTCATCAGTAACTCCCCTTGCCAATTCGCCATTAATCATGTTCCATCCTGCCCTGCAAAACAAAACTGGAATCCTCTATGCTGGGTGTGGCTTTAACCCGATTACGATGCGGAGACGCGTAAAGAAAGCCAACCTCTCGGCTGCGTTGGGATTTACACCAGGGTCTATCATACCAAGGTCGAAACCTAGCGTTCTCTTGTCTTGCCCTAAGAAAACACATGTTAGAGATATGAATGCCTTAATTTAGCAGATAGCTTACAGGAAAGATTGCTAAGTACAGCAGAGTTGACAGGAAAATTTCCAATGGGAGCATTGGTCTGTAGGTTCACCAGTAGTATAAGTTGATCGGTGTTATTTTGGAGGGTAGAGCTGAGCAAACGGGATGTCATGTTGGAGTTCCTAGTAAAAAGAGATATTAGATTAAACCATTCTTCAAAATATTAAAATGGAACTTACATAGCACTCAATTCTCGCCGGAGTTGCAAGAATTGTTGTTGCATTTGTTGGTTCATCTGTTACATCTGCTGCTGCATTTGTTGGTTCATCTGTTGCATCTGCTGCTGCAACGCAGCATTTGTAGGCTGATGTTCCAGTGCGGTCGACTTTGTAGCAATATCGGCAGGAATGTTCTGGTGCAGCGAAGAAGCCCTGAAAGCTGCCCAATTGGGGGGGGAAGGATGTTGAGCCACCATCTCGAGAATTTGGTGCGGTGCGGTGCGATGCGTTGCGTTGTGGTAAGATAAGAAGTTGTTGTAAGAGTTGTTATGGCCACAGCTCGTCACCCACTTAAGCGAGCCCCCTCTTACTTCAATTACATCCTCAATCTTATACGTCAATCTTTCAATATAAGGATGATAATCTGCCGGATCTACCCGATCCCATAACTCCTAAATTACCTCCTTCAAACCCTCTTTAGTTCTTGGCTTATATGGCATCTTATTAAGCTCCTCTTTCATCCATCGCCAGACCTTTTCAATAGGGTTCAAATCAGGTAAAAAAGGAAGCCAGTTAAATCCGCGAACTCCATGCTCAAGGCGGGGTAGTCTAGCCTTCCCCTTATATACTTTAGCCCCATCTTCCATAAAATATAGCTTCCATCCAAGGTTTCCTATAAAGGAAAGATAACTGGCTCTAAAACTTGCTTAAGATATGCCTTTAAATACACTCCTTTTTACTTAAGCTTCTCAAGAAATACTAAAGGCAATTTCCAGTTTCAGCCCAAAGCCCCCCCCATATTATTAAAGAGAATCTTCCAAATCAATAAACCAACTTGATATAATTCAAACAGCATTTCTTATCTGCCCGCCTAGTAACCTAAACCCTCCCATCCTTCGCTATATTAAAAGAGCATTCATCACTTCATATAACCTTCCTCCAATCCCCCCCGTTTGGCTTATTAGCAGCACAATTAGAAGTCCCCTACCAGCAATATAAGTAAACAAAAATAAGCCGTTTCTTTGCTTGGGCAATAAAAAGAAAGGGTCTTGAGCATATAATATAGCGTTAATAGCTGTATCGTTTTTTCTTTGTGGGGAAAGTGGTGCTCGGTGATTTCATACTCTCAGATGCATATTTGCAGGAACAGAGCAACAGATATGTGGCTGAACAGAGAAGAGTATTGAGCAAGTCAGAAGTCCAGAGCCAAGAGCCAAGATCAGGGAGTGGTATTTCTAGAGAGAATGACAGATATTCCGTCTGTCAGATGGAAAAAGGAATTCTTTGTCAGCATCGTAAGTCTGAGACTTGGTATGATACTTCAGAATGATTACTGAAGTTCTTTATTATTAATCCTTTTATCGTGCTATACGAGTCAATGACTATGTAACACTACTAGGTCCTCCTGCCTAGGAGCCAGAAGTACCTAATCCTCAGATAGTATCCCCCCCTTAGCCCATTATCCCAACTGCCCTGTCAGGAAAACTTCCAAAACCACTCAACACAGAGAACTTCGTAGCTATAGAGGACTAAATCCAAAGACATAGTGCCGGAGCCTGTTTAAGCAGGGCCACTCGGTGTTTATTTTATGCCTCCTGGCTCCTCTCCTGCCTAGCTATCCTCCCTATGTCCCCTAAATCCTTCCCTCAAGCCCTATACCTCCAAGCCTAGCCAACCGGTAGAGTTAAGATAAAGGAGTTAAGTTCCGCAAGTAAGGGATATAATGCCACAATAGCCGTTGTCAACCAAAGAGAATAGAGCTGCAAAAATGGGTTTGCCTCTGACCTAGCCTCCTAGTACCACAAAGGGCGTTGGAAATGCCGTAAGTTCATTGAAAAGGAGGCCCTCTATGGCTAGTAAATGTGCGATTTTAAAGGAACGACGTCAAAAGTCTACCCGCGAAAAGAATATCGAAGAAAGAAGGATTTGTACTTTGCTAGCAAGCCCCTAAAACGTGACTTGCAGTAGTATGCCGGATGTTGTTATCGACAAACTGTTTGCTTTTCGTCCTATATATTCCTCCTCCAGTCCTTTAGTTGTCGTCTTTTTTATTATCGCAAGTGTCAAAATTAGGGTAAAAACTCTAACATATCAATATCAATAAGATTCCCAAGGCTCTTACCGTAGTAGTTGACTCAATCTTGGCTCTACAGGCTCCCAGACACAGTAAAGCAGAGCTTATCGTCGTGAAAGGGAGCTGTAGGTTCGTAGGGGACAGCACGTACAGCCGTTGAGTCTTCGTCCCCCTCTTAAGTTCTTTAGATCAATTAAAAAAGAAGCATTTTGTCTGAAGCTTGAAACAGACAAGCTCAATCTTCTGACTTGGGAGAATCCGAACAAAGATGGGTGGTTTTGTTGTTGCGGTGAGTTATAGAATATGCAAGTGATCACGGACCACGGAGCATCACCATCACTCCGCAAGAAACAACGATCCTCGTTCCGGTTTCCATAGCAAGGAAAAACTGAGTATCAATCAATACACCTTCAAACCCTATGTCATACGATTGAGGCTAGGCAACTTATCCTAAAACGACGAGAAGTATTCTTTTCTTCTTTTGATTGAGGAGTAAGCGCTCAAGGATGGGGATCCTTGCTTATACCTGCTTCTTCAGGGGTAATCTATAGAATTTGAAAAGACGTTGCCGAGCTTGTTGTTCAGCCTAAGGAGAACGGTTCTGAGGATCCATTCGAATTTGGTTAGTGAGAGACAGGCATCAACTCAGACGAAGTTGTGGTCTCGGAAGGAAGGCTGCAGAGCAAGAAGCTACTTGATCCGGAGAAAGGAAAGAAATAAAGCTATTGGAAGGCCAGAAGAGATCCGAGCATCTTAAACCGAAATAATAGGAGAAATACAGAACTTGCTATAGCTAGCTCTCTTACTACTTCAATGCATACATAGAGTGCTGTATATCTGTACGAAGAGCCCCTCTATGATCAACACAGCATCTGCATCTGAAACTTTTAAACCCGACACCCAAGACACCCAGGAATAGATCTCATGTATGGGTCATTAGAGGGGATTTGAGGGACTGTCATCTCGACCCTGATTGGAGAAGGTGCTCTAAGCTTTCCCTCCTGCCTCGCAGCTCGCAGGCCAAATGCACAGCTCGTCACTGCAGAATTCCTTCCCAATATAAGGTTCACATTCCTTTGCCCCTTTGGATGTTTATTTATTTATTTATCATTGTCTTCAAATCGCTCTCTCACGACCTCTCTAATGAACTGATTTCTAAAATTTAATTCGACTTTAATAGAACCGTCGTACATTTAAATTTCCGGCCGTTGTCCCAGACAAAGCAATAGCAGTAGCGAGATAAGCGTTGCCATAACAAACTATCACGTTGCCGACCCCGAACATGGCCAACTCACTCACTCCGCGCAAATCTTTGGGACGACCCCGACCTTCTCTCGTTAGTCCAGCAAAATCAAGTCCCAATCTCAGCGCGCTTTATGCTCTACAAGCATCCGCTGGAAACGGCAACAGCCAAAGAACGAAGAATCCCGGAAGGAAATCATCTCTCAGCGCTCTTACACTCGCGTCTTTACCAGATTCCAGCCGCGGCTACGGCCTAGGTACTTTGGGCGATTCTCTAGAAATAGGTAACATGCCGCCGTTTACCCCTGGCCGTGGTGGCGGGATTGACGATTTGGAGATCGGTGAACTGGTCGATGTGCCTGGGAATATGCATGGCACGGTCAAATTCATAGGAAATGTGCAAGGCAAGAAAGGAATATTTGCAGGAGTAGAACTAAGTCAGGAATTCGCTGCGAAGGGGAAGAATAATGGAGATGTCGATGGGTGAGACATACAAACGGGCGCGCTTGCAAAGACTGTATTGACAGGTTACACAGGGTACACTATTTCGCGACAACAGTTACTGGAGCCGGAATATTCCTCCCGATTAGCAGAGCTACGAGACGTGGATCACCCTCTTCCCGCGAAGGCTCATTTCCTCTAACCCCTTCGACTCCGTCTGTCTCTAGTTTCAAGATTGGCGGTGGTGGATCAAGTACCTATACACCGCCAACCCCCTCTGTTCCCAAATTTAGCCAGTCCGTTGGTCCGGGAAGAGCACCAAGTCCTGGGCTCAAGAAATCAAGGCCATCGTTACCACGACCAGAATCTCCATTGCGAAGACCCCTTACGGCTCCGAGACCATCGATAGGTACCCCGACTGCAAAGGCTCCGGCCCGATATGCTAGTCCTGGTCCAGGGAAATTTGGACAAAGTGTAAGGGGGACACAAGATTCGAGGGATCCAGCGAAGAAAATCGGACTTACACCAAAGAATGGGTTCAAGTCGAGTGTCGGACCACGAAGTGCTTCTGCCCTTGGAAGCGCCCCTATGAATTACAGTGATGACGAGACAACACCAGTCGGAGCTAAGACAATTGCAAATGGGAGCATAGGATCAGTATCCTCGTTTAATAATAAGATGCGTCCGGCATCGAGAGCAGCATCGAGAGCCAACAACGATGACGAGGTTGATCGATTACGGAGTCAACTAGAAGATCGAGACAGACAACTTAGAGAGCAAGCTTCGAGTCTTGCGGAAATGGAGAGCAGTTTGAACGAGGTACAGACATTGATGAGGAGCTCGGATGGAGGTAACAGTAGACATCTTAACAGAGGAAGCTTGGAGGACAAAGACGCGTCACAATTGCGGGCATTGCTTCGGGAGAAAAACGAAAAGATTGCTATGTTGACAGCAGAGTTCGATGCCCATCGAGCAGATTTCAGGAGCACGATTGATACGTTGGAGCTAGCCAGCACAGAGACCGAACGTGTCTATGAGAAACGAGTTGATGACCTGCTTCAAGAAGTTCGGGAATTGCAGGATCGGAGTGAAGATGTTGACAGCGTTGCTCGACAACTGAAGCAACTCGAGGAGCTTGTTCAAGAATTAGAGGAAGGTCTTGAAGATGCCAGACGGGGAGAGGCTGAGGCTCGGGGCGAAGTTGAATTTCTGCGCGGAGAAGTCGAAAGAACGAGATCTGAATTACGCCGTGAGCGGGAAAAGGCAGCAGCTGTTGCGAATGGTGCCTCTAATGGAGATGCTGGAATTCTTTCGAAAGACCTTGAGCAGAGAGATGATGAGATACGCGGTTTGAAAGCAATCATACACTCACTTAGTCGAGATGCTGTACCGGACACCAGCCCATCTGACCCCCAGAAAACACCCACTCAAAGGCAAGGAAGCTTCTCAAAAAACCGACGACTAAGTGCTTCGCAAGAATCAACTGAAGATCGCGTTGCACGGGAGAAGTTAGAAAAGGAGGTAGCTGAGCTCCGTGCTATCATTGAATCTAAAGGTCATCGAGAAGACGAATTGGAACGAGAGCTGGAACATGCACGAAGGGGAAGTGTTACCCAATATCAGTCAAACCACCGTGTTAGCGCTGCAACTATTGGAAGTGTCGGAACGGCTACCCAGGATCGAAGCTCCGTTCGAGACTCCAAGGGAACAGTTGTAAGCTGGCGTGACCGTGAAGCTCGATCGCCTGAAACCCACAGACGTGGTAACACCTTAGAAACTATGCCTGAGAGTGATGCGTACTCATCCGCTAACGAGAGTTTCTGCGAGCTGTGCGAAACATCAGGCCACGATATCCTAACTTGCACCAATATGTTCAGTCCCAATGGAGCGAACGGCAATCATTCTAGGAACGCCTCTCAGCAGCAGCGAAATGGTAGGGACGTTGTGAAGGAAGGTCTTAAAGGATTGTCACCTAGAGTTCCCCAAGACGACTACAAACCTGCGCCTTTATCGCCAATGAAGCACAAGGCCCTTCATGTATCACCTCCTGTTCGACTTATCCCAAACCCCAATGAATCTGGCCCAGTTGCAGGAAAAGAGAGTGGAGTGGTCAATCTAGACAAATGGTGTGGTGTGTGTGAGCGAGAGGGTCATGATTCAATTGATTGTCCTTTTGAAGACGCTTTCTAATGTTGATGATTGGAGTGATGGCGGTCTATTATCATCTGCTGGATATGGATGAGCACAGTCATTTTTATTTTCATTGAGTCAAGGGGGAGTGCGTGGAACAAATGTCATTACCTGCACAGCAAGCGATTATACCCCTCCTTTTTTACTGCTTTTGCTTTAGTATCTAGTTGGAGGTTGCAATGAAGGGATCGGTATAGGATGAGGACTTAATGACTATGTGGATGTAATAGCTAATGAATGGGATGGCTTTTGTCAATAAATATTAATGTAATTGCTCGTGAACTCGTCATTTCTAACTTCGGAAGCCGGTACTGAACATTATTTCCCCCTTGAAGTTGTGACAATTTTGAAATAGAGAAGACAAAAAGTGTAAGTTTTGTTGCCCATCTACAAAACTTTTGAGGGATTTTAGATATTGATAAAATTTCTTAGGGACATGCATGAGATAGCTGGGGTTTTTTTTGTTGCAGATTTACAAATGCTTCACACATTCAGAAGGGACCGTGAAGAGATAACAGTTTTGTTGCATATTCATCAGTCTTGAATATCTTAGAAATTTCTAGACATTGGAGGTCTAATAGAGATGAAAATTAGACACGTTAATTCTCACTGAGCAAAAGAAAACGGGAGAGGAAGCAGTAGATTTAGAGGGGAAGAAGAGGCTAATATGGAGGAGTCAAGGTACTAGCATCAAACATCCTCACAATACTTAAAAAAGTTTCTAGAAAACCCTCAGAAAAAGCAATTGGGTATCATGATTCTATAAATATTTAATAAACACCATCTCAATCGTGATCTTCCTCCGTAAGACCCGGACAACCCTCCATTTCCTTATCCGGATACGAGTATTTGCACCAAAAACAATAATTATACTCCTCTCTCAAATACTCCACTAATTTCTGTAATCTTTCTCCCGGCTCCAACGCATTAAATTTATCTAGCTCCGGATCTTCTTCCTCTAAATCCTCCACAAGCGTATGCTGCACTCTTTCTTTACCTAAAGCTCTCTTGTCGTCTTTATCCTCATCAGCATCGTCGTATGTCGGTAACCGTGAGAGAGATTGTTGGAGATCATATCTCATCCTCCGATCTCTCTCTTTCTCTTCTCGTTTGCGGGCTAATCCCCTCCAAAGAACATTAATCTGCTTTAGCGGTTTCGTTGAAATCTTTCTTCTCTTCTCTCCCTCTTCCTCCTGGTCCTCAACAACCCCACCAATTTCTAGCAACCTCTCCTCCTCCCTCTCCCCATCCATCCGTTCCACAACTCTCATCGCAGCCGCACACAAAGCCTCCAACCTCACATCCTCCCTCTCCCTCCTAACTCTCTCCCTATACTCCCCCTCCTCAACTTTAACCCTCTTCCCCTCCCTCTCCACCTCCTCCCTAAACCTCCTCTTCTTCTCGGCATCCAGTCCAATACCCCCCTTATCCTCCTTTAAACTAACCATAATCGGTTCCGTCCTCGCATCCTCATTACCTTTCGCTCCTAACGCTACTCCGGGCTTAAATCCCATCTTAGCCATCATAGCCAATCCCTTATTTGAAGGATCGGCATCGTAGAGGGATTTTGAGAGCGCGGCTTCTCGAGAGGAGGCTAGTTCCGCAGCGAGCTCGGATTTGGATTTGGTGCGTCCTTTGACTTCGGATTCTCGTTGTTTGCGCAAACGCCGTTGTGTGTAGGTTTCTTTTTCTTTGGGTTTGCTGGGTTCGGTGATAGTCATGGACATATAGTCGTCTTCTTCATCGGCTTCTGTACTATTGTTTTGGGGGTTGGTTTGTGCTGGCATGGTCGCTGTGGTTAATCAAAGGAGTGCGATCTTGAAAAAGATTGGAAGACTTTGTAGACAGTTTGTATGTAGAATTTAGCTGAAGTCCCCCCAGCTCCTGGCATCGGCCTTTTATTTTTCCGGCCATGAGGGGCTAAGAGAATAAGCGAACCCCCCACCAAAATTTCCAACCCTTTAAGAGTTCTATCAACTCGCCCCAGGAAGATAAATGCAATTTGAAAGCTCTATGCGACTAGACAGAATTTATTTCATTCCACTATATATTTAAGAAGAAAAAAAACTAGACTTGTTGGTTACTGAGAAAGCCCCCAGAATTGCTCTGGTTTCGTCCCCCTTTTCCCTTATGCAGTGCCCGGTCCTCTAATTGGCTTTCAGAAGGGAAAAAAACTTTTAATTAGGTTAAGTTTCTGTCCTATCTGCTAACCCCATTTAAAAGATATTTGCCTATTACAATGATAGTAACATTGCAGAGTTTTTCTTCTCTTCTACTCCCTACTCAGCGAGCCCAAGACGAGTTGGCTTATGGCACTGTAATAAGGTCTGAGGTTCTCCTCTGAGAGAACAAGGTCTCTCTCTTCCTCCATCCTTTCCCTCCCTTCCTCTCTTCTATCTCCCTCCCTCTCCCTCTCCTCTTTCTCTGTAACCTTTACCAAAGTACTAAAGAGAGCCATGCCGAGCACAAACTTGGCAGCAACCATTCGAAAACCAAAAACAGTTAGCCTCATTCCACAGGATGCTCCGGGAGTCCGGCGCTTAACACCCTTACTATATAACCCATAATTCCAAGATTTTCAAATCAAAAAGAGCAAACTCCAGTGACGCGTAAGCAAGTCCCTGCCCTCGATACAAAATCAGGGTGAAGCTAACAATTCTTGAATAGAGAGGTTAGCGTGTCGTTCTTATATATTTCGGGCAACTGATCTATATGAATCTTTCATCATAAGAGATGCGAAAGTCGTGGGTTCGGTGAGCTCTATCACTCTCATTTAGAATATTAGTCTAAATGCTAATATTTAATTAGACACCCACCTGGAGTAGCAAATCATAGAAATTCTTTTTTTTTCTGACGGTTTTTTTTTTAAAAGTGGTTAATTGTCCGATATTTAAGCGAAAGCCTTTTTTCTTTTTCTTTTTCTTTTTGTGACGAATAGTCTCATTGACCCTTAAGGAGAGAAAAGGAGAAGAAGGGGCGCAAGGCCAGAGATTAAGTTACATTGGTGTTGGATCACCTGACTACGCTAAGTAGAAGCTTACTAATCAAGCGAGAAGTAGCTGCCTAACGCCTCTTTTTATTCTCTCCTTCGCTTTAGAGAAGGCCATTCGTTACAAGTATTAGTTAAATAAAATAAAAATAATTTAAGGATTATGAGCAAAAATAAAACATTTTATAATAGTTAACATTTTTATTAAAAAATGAGAATTATAGTGGGTATATACTTAGATTAGGCTTTGATCACCTGACCATGTTTTATCGCGTTCTCCTTACCACCTCAAAAACTACAACCGCCAAAGAATTTAATTAGGGTAACAAGTTGCCCAATTAACTGAGTTAATAAGTCTTAGTCTCATATCTCAGCTAAATATGGTAATGAGCAGAAGGTAAAGAGGGAATGATTTTCAAGCTGCAATAAGAAGCTAAGGAGAAAGGCACGCAATGCAAAGCGCCTTAAGTGGGTTACGAGCGACGGGTATTGAATTTAGTGATGATTCAGACACTTCATGAATGATGAGTCGGTGGGATAGGATAAGTTAAAGTTGAATGGCAAGTTAGGAAAAGGACTAGGTTCAGCGAATGAGTCCTTAAGCTTTGGAATCTATAACTAGATGGGGTAGCAAAAAGGTTGCATAATATTGTGAGGATAATGTAATAGGATAAGGTACTAGTATATTATCAATTGCTTGGTATGCCATTGATTTCAGGGGGGTTTATTGTGATTAATATTCCAAGAACCTATTCCTACGTTACAGAAGCCCTAGTAATATACAAATTTCAATACCTATGTAGGTAACCATATTACATCCTTAAAGGAACAGACTCGGGAACACTCATTTCCATAGCCGCGTGCCTGTAAAGCCTAGTAACCATGTAACTCCCCCCACGATGCTCTGTCCTCTTTTCTAGTAAATGCACTAGGAGATCCAAGATCAAAGACAAAGATTCTTCTAATTTTGTCTTAGGATGCAGATCATTAAAAACCATTCCTTGACTAGCCAAAAACTCAATCCGCGCTGTTGTAAGGTTTCTTAGAAGGTCTGTTAATTGTTTAAGATTCGCCTCCGTCTCCTTGCTGTTAAGCTTCTTCTTCGAATCTTCTTTGAATTGAGCTACGTGAAGCAAAATGATGCGAGCTGTGATTTCGTTTGGAAAGATGTTGAAGTGCCGTTGCATGGCGCGCAAGGCAATCGCAAGCCCGACTTGATCGTTTCTGGCGGAAAAGCAGAATATGATTGTGCTGTATAGCTCGCGTGAATCTTCATCCCAAAAGCCGAGAGCTGGCGCTCGACGAATCATCTCAGCGAAAAGCTCTCTGAGTTCGAAGAAAGGACGCGCTTGCTCCAAACCCTTACCCGTATTCCATTTCATGATTTTCCACAAAATAAGAAATGTTTCGGGATCGGGGCGAACACCACCCTGTCCTACCAAAGTCAGGTATGTGTCCATTGCGAATTTATCCTTCGTGTGCTTTGTCTCTGACATAAGGAGTTGATTCATAAAGAATGTATTTGGTGGAACTTCTGCCTTTTGTAAGGTTTGGTAGAGGTCGAGCAGCTCTTCATGCTTTCTGTGTTTTCTGTATTCTTCCATAAGGACCGCGAATGTTTCAATTGTAGCATTTGGAACTAGGAAGAGGCTCTTGTAATCGAGTTTGCCTTCCGTCAGAACCGCTCTTACAGGGGATTTCAACTGAGGAGGATTAGGTCTGTTAATGTGCTTGAGCCTTTCTCGAATCATCGACCAAGCCATCCCCTCCCCCAACTCCCTATAACTTGCAATTCCAGTACGGAACCAGGCACCTATGAGACCGTTCATGTATTTTGCATCTGGACGAATTCCACGCGCCTGCATAAGGCCAAGGACTTGATGAGCACCATCAAGGTCTCCGTCTCCAATAAGCTTCTTAACCCAGCTTCCAAAGAAGAATTTGTTATTAAACTTTGCTGGGAGCCGTGAATAAGTATCCTCGACTACAACATCCAACTTGGCAGGCTGTTTTGGGTATAATGATATTGAGTCGTAATATCGACCAGATGTATCACCCGTAAGCATCATATCTCTGAAAACGGAAAGTGCTAGCTTCATCTTTCTACCAATGATGAAGGAAGATATTATGGTGTCGTAGTCCTGCATCTCAATTTGGTTGCCGAGACCTCGTCGTAATTGTATGTACGTGTCCCATGCTGCTGTCCAATCATTATTTTCGAGGTTCAGAAAGGATTGGATAATGGGAATTAGAGTCCGAAAGCTGCTGGGTTCATTCCACAATTGAATCAGAGTATTTGCTGCTTCTCGTGCTTTTTGAGGCTTGCCGCTCAGGGCGAACATCCTAGCGCCCAAATCCCAAAAATCCCTTCCTATATCTTTAGTTTGTCCTAAGGAGTCCTTCGCGGCTACCCATCTTTCGATTGCATCGTCCCGCTGTCCCTCGATGAAGATAGCTTCAATGTATAATAAAAGCTGGTGGTCCTGAAAATTTACTCCTGCCTCCTCCATTTGTGTTCCAAGGATTTTCAAGTGGGACATACGATTAATATTTTTTGAAAATGGCACTGCAAAAACCGTCCAAAGAATATCCCAAGCTTCTTCGGGAACTTGATCCAGTGCGGCAGACAAAGTCTTCCGGCATAGAAAATAATTTCTCCATGCGTCGAGCTGTAATTTATTTCTTTCCGTGGTTATATTATCCCAATCAAGGTCGTGTGCCCATTTCAAAGTACGGTTGAGCCTCATAATATGGCCAACACTGGATGGAAATCGGCCCACTGGGATCATGTAAGACTCTTCATCGACCTCGTCGTACGCTGAATCTTCCCCTTCCAATTCCCGCCCCTCTTCCTGCTCTAATCCCTCCTGGGCTGGTTCTGGGTTAAAGGCCTCTTCCACACTATCGGTGCTTAGGGTTTGAAGAGTATTGGACAAGGCATCCGGATCTTTTCGACATTGCCGTGGGTTGGAATCAGTATCTAGAGATGTTGTTAGTGAAGTTCGATTCGTATTAGACCAAACCAGCAATACCTGTAGTTTTCTCAGGTGGTTTTAATAAAATACTCCGAATTCTTGATCGATCTTCATCAGACATTGAACCAGGTTTGTTGATCAGAGCCTTTAGCTCTTCTAGCTCATCCTCAGCCTCCTCTATCAGTATATCCATAGACTCAGGGGTTGCAGTCTCTATTCCATCGTCCTCCTCAACTTGCGATTGTGCAAGATCTTCCTTCAGCTCTTTGACATCCCTCTCAAAAAGTTCTCTCAATCCTTTTACGTCGGGATCTTCTGCTGGAACCTCCTTCCGAACACCATCTGGGGTTTGGTCAAAATATCTGACAATAGGCAGCTCTGGATTTTCATGTTGTAACTTCGTCCCTCCTTTTGCCTTCCCCCTATTGGATTCCGAGGGCTTGTTTGCATCTGCGACGGAGCGTGAGAGCCATAGGTTTCGCTGTGGTTGTTGTAATTTCGAGAGGCATGATTTGCAGACGAAGCCCTGGAGTCTATATGGCAAAAGCTGTCGCGGAAACGGCATAAGGGTTGTGTTGTGTAGATCAGTTGCGAAGACTTGAAGATCTCAAAACTTTTTTTTCTGGCTTGTATTGTCAGCCTCGCTACAGGCACGAAAAAGCGACAGGCCTCGACAACGCGACAACGCGACCTCCAGGAACTCTAAGTACCAACTTGATATGTCTGCAATTCAAGATATTGGCAGCGATGCTGGAAATGGCAACTATAACAACGCAGAATTTGATAGGGCTGATCATCAGGTATGACATGGGTCTCAAAATTCAATAGGAATCGATGACAGCTAACATCTATCTCACAGGCAGCCTACATATTTACACCGTCTGCACCCCTGGAAGACGCACCTCAACGACCTTCAAAACGAAGGCGAGTAGGCAATGCACGAGCATCCATTCTAAAAGCTCAGAATGAAGCCCACTCATTCAAGTTTGGGCCTTTGCTAAATGGTGCTGAGAATTCTAAATTCGTCAAACTTCGACAGGAGCTCTTTGAAAATATTTGGTCGAGGACAGAAAGGGGTATTCAGGTAGGTTTATGATGGTAGAAGAAACTGATCACTGCTAAGATATATGAAGTCAATTCTTAGTGAAGCCAATGAGGGAACTTTGAAGGAAGTCACAGAGTTCGTGCAAAAAGAGAGGTATGAGTAAATCGAGTTGTTCAAAGGGTATGAACTGACAATTAAAAGGGGTACGGACAGAGTGCCAGCCGGATTCATTGTAACTGGGCCAAATATTGCTTCTCAAGACCTTCTTTTCAATCAATTATCAGAAAGACTTAGTATAAAGATTAATTGCTCAGTAGTCACATTACGTTCAGGAGAAACGTCGAATCTTAAAATGCTTCTTAAGAAGCTGATTCGTGATGTGACCAATCAGAGGTCGACTGAAGATGAAGAAGACGATCATTGCTCTAGTATACAGGGTCGAAAACTTCTCAATTATGATTTAGAAATCGTCAATGGTTATGTAAAAGCTCATAGCTGCCAAAAGGTCATCGTGGCCGTACAAGACAGCGAAACTTTTGATCCTGGGCTTCTCGCAGACTTCATAATCTTATTCAAGTAGGTTAACTCATGCTCATAGTGATATGATTCTGACATTATTCTTTAGATCATGGCTAGATCGCATCCCTTTTGTTTTATTATTCGGGATCGCTACATCAGTAGAACTTTTTCATGAACGCCTCTCAAGAAATGCGACACGCTCTTTATTCGGAGCTCAATTCGATGTTGAGCAAACGACTACCATTCTCGAAAAGGTATTCCAAGCAGTCGTTGCTGGGTCTAAAGCGCCGTTGAGATTGGGCACTGGACTTATCTCAAGTCTGATAGAGCGACAGCATGACCACGTTCAGAGTGTACAAGTTTTTATTTCTGCTCTCAAGGTAATTGTAATTACACCCCAAATTCGATAGATCCTCACTAATGGTGCAGTATGCTTATATGTGTCACTTTTTATCTGATCCGCTGAGTGTATTGCTGGGTATTTGTGATGATTCTTTCGAACTAGCGCCGGAGGACTTACAGTCTGAACATCTTGAGGCCGTCAGAATGCTACCATCATTTCAGAAACACATAACAAAGTTGGTCGACAACCGTCAGCACCTTCACGCTCGAGAACTCATCACTGATGATGACATTCTACGAACTGCGATTGCGAATTATTTATCACTGGGAAAAGACATAGCTGTAAACAGAGTCTTAAGCACAGTGCAAATATTATTGGACTTTGAAGTCGAAAACCACGGGAAAATTGAGCTTTATGTCAAGTCTTCAACCGGTATGGTCAAGGACTCGGAAATTATTCGCCAAGTTCTTAACATAGTCAAGCGTGCCACGCCTGACTCTTTACTTGCTATAACACGAAAAATCCTAACCGCATCGGAGAATGGAAGTACCAAATTAGACATCGATCCTTGGGACGACGAATGTCCAGAATTTCTCAAAGAAGTAATTGATATTAACAATGCAGCTGCCTCTTTCGTGTCGGATTCTCTTGAAACAGAAAAGCCTATACGCAGCGTCTACACCACCCACAATAAAACAGTACGAACTACGATAATTGCTCAGAAAGTCCAACTAAGTCAAGAAACATCCGCCCTCTCTCAATGGGATAAAGACTTTACAGCCGTCATTGATCGCCTCCTGGAAGCTCTTAAGAAGTACGTCATTTTCGAAGACAAATTACAGGATGTTTTCCTATCTGAGGTCTGGATCTACGATTCGAAGAATCCTTACCTGGAAGCCTTCACCCCTAAACCACGTTTCGCAATCGAGCGAGCTCTGTCTTCACCACACGACTATCTTGGCTGCGAATGCTGTGATTGCTCGAAAGAAGGAGCATCAATGGCTCATCCACCAACTGCAATCCTATACAAACTGCTCCTCGAAGCTGGGTCTCTCATCAACATATTCGATTTATGGACTGCTTTCGTAGCCAATCTAGGGCTAGAGCATATCATTGATTCGAATGACAGTGAGAGACATGCTTTGATGTTATTCTATAGAGCTTTGGCAGATTTGAAATCATTGGGAATGATCAAACAGAGCAGGAAGAAGACTGATCATCTGACTAAGTTGACATGGAAAGGGCTTTGAATAAAGACACTCGTTATTTCAACTCGGCGGACTACAAAGACATATTTATGCACGATTTAGGGTATCACATAGACATTAATAACAAAGAAAAAGATCTTGATTGAGAAGGGAAACACGTCTCAAATTGCAATGCAGGCCAGCAACATCAACAAATTAAGGACAGTCTAGTCTGACTCCCATACCCATCCATATCCAAAGCCAAAAAATCCTAATACCACCTCCCCTTCCGTCTCCACATCTCAGTCTCCTCCTCATTCCTCGCATTCCTCGCCTCCCTCTCTATCTCCTCCACACTTTTAGCCATCACGGGACTCTCGCACCCTCTCAGACCAATAAACCGTCCAATCTTCCTCCTCTTCTCCTCCAGCGTCAAATCACTGCCCCACTGCACAGGACAGGGATAATGTTGTGTCCATCGTGAGGGCGTGCGTTGATGGTAGAAATGTGCTAGTTCGTCCAGCTGGTCGGATGTTAAGAGCCAGAAGTTTAGTAGCGTTGGGGGGAAGGAAGGGTGGATTTCTCCAGTTGTGAGACGCACGAGGGGGGCGAGGGGGAGTGCCATTTGGGCTATTTTGGCGTGGAGGGCGGGGTTAGTTTGGGTTCGTCGGGCGAACATTGTGAATGGAGTTGAGTAGAGTGCTTGTTTGTTTTTGTTTTTGGTGGTTTTGGGGTGAAGTGAGTGACTGGTAAGTGGAATTCAGAGCTGATTTCTTAGTGAAGATAGTAGGAAGTAGGAAGTGGAAGAGTGTATATATATACGAAGTGGCAGAGGACAAAAAATATTATTCTAAGAGCTGCCAGCAGCGTAGGGATGGTTTGAGATGGAGTGAGATGGAATGAGATGTAGGGTTTGAGAATGAGAATGATGAACTATTGCGTGTGAGTGTATGAGTGAGTGAGTAAGTAAGTAGTAAGTGAGTGAGTGGAGTGACGAGTTGATGCCAGATGGTAATGGAAATGGAAAGGGGAGCAAAGTATGGAAAGGAAAGGGGAATTTAATTATCGTGAAGTTTTCTTTGTTCTTGAGCTGTAGTCGGCGGTGTGTTCTTGCCCTTTGTTACTTTGTGGTGGGTTTGAAAGGAAATGCCGCTTTGAGATGGAATTGGGCCTTCTTTATGAATTTGACTCGAACATAGTCTTTTTTGGAAGAACTTTCAAATTTGATGGGTTTGATGTCGAGGAAGTACAGGAGTTCAGAGGCTGATAACGGGCTTACATTTCTCTATGAAGTCTAAAAATAGGACGATCTCAAATACAGACAAAAGACATCACAATGAAGGTATAAGGAAAGAAAGAAAGTAATAGCATATTCATATTATGAGTTCAGGAACTAGCCCAAAACTGGAGGCCGGCGATGCAATGCAATCAATGTCTTACAATAATTTATATTCCCTTCACCGAGACCAAGAACACCATGTATGTGCATAAAATAAAGGCAAATCCTCACGTCAATTTTTACAACAAATTCCATAACCTTGAGGCTCAGTTCATTTCCTGCCCTTCTTCTTTTTGGTGCTCTCCTTGTCATTGACTGCTGGTCCACCCCCCTCTACGAAAATCGCATCCTCATCGCTTGAAGTCTTTGTTGCTGAGGCCTTGGTCGCTTTCGTCGAATCTTCATCCAACTCTTTCATGAATTCTGACTGGATTGACGCCCGTCGTGCTTCCCACCATTTCTTCTCTGACGCTGTCTGTGCCTGAATATCCTCAAGCTTCTTGCGAAGGATAGTATTTGCGGCGATCTCGTTTGCGGATTGGAAGATTGTCTGTCCCCAGTTTGGTGTTAAAGCATTTGCCTAGCATGTGTTAGTATACAATTTGGCTTTGAAGACAAGTTGAGATCTACCTCTAACACAACATCTCTGAGCTCATCCTCCATCTCTTTCTCTGCTCTCAAAAACCGTTGCCATAAATCATCGCCCACGCTACCCCGCTGTAGTAACGTACTGCATGCTTGTTTTGCGCTTCTGACTTGAATGATTCTGTGAATATCCTCTACCGCCCTCCTTAACAGCGTAGCACGTAGAACACTATCCGGAACTGGCTTCCCTTTCTCCTTTCCTTCTTCGGGTTCGAGGTGAAGTAGCGACAAGTAAATATCTCGCTGTATGTGCTGTGGGAACCAAGGCGCCAGAGTTGCAGAAGCAGCTGTAGTAGTTTGTTAGCCGGCGCGGGAATTTGAAGACGTAGAATTACCTACCTGCTTTCCGCTTTCTATACAGCGAGGAGAATGTGATCAAAGACCCAAGCAGAACACCTACGTATGAAAAGGGCAAAATCAGACTGAACCAGTTGATTTCCAACATCCTGGGCGAAGCAACTAGATGTTAGGCTCTTTGGATTCCCGCAAGAAAGACAGCAACAGCGAGTACGTCGCAGATTCTTGTTCAGTGTCAAACTGGAAGAAATAATGACAATTATTGGGGGAAAGAAACGCTGGTGTCCTCGAAAGGGAGCATGTTCATGGTTCTTTGAGGACAACTTTACAATTTAGCGAACGTGTATTATCATTACCCATTCCTCCCTGATAAAGGTTAAACGAACGAGCTACTTACTCTAGTCTAGTCTAGCAAGGCTGCTTATCTGACGCAAGTCCTGCTGCAACTCTACATCATTGGAAACGGGCATTCGAACTGAAGAGAATAGGAAAGTGATTCTACCACTTTCGCCTCCCTACATTAAAGGACTTTCTGTCCTTTCTATTCAACTTACATTTTCAGTTACACGGAAAGAAATCAAAATGCTCTTGAGATGTAGAGGTCCCGATGGGATGGTGCGAGTTGTTGTCGAACCTTCAGAGACCTTCGGCCAACTTGGAATGAAGGTGTTTAGGACTTTGATACTTTCTACATTCGTATGCTAATGTTCTCCAGCTTCTTGAAGCTTTACCTTCAACTGTCGACCCCAGAACCATAACTCTATCGAATAAACCAGCTGGCGGGGATATCCGGCTCATTCATGAAATAGCCAATTTCAAGATCGAAAAGATTGGCTTAAGGTGTGTTTCTATTGCTGGGATAGCATATGTTGGAGTACTCTGCTAATCGCGTTGTACAGTCATGGCGACATGGTCTTTATCGACTACAAGATGGTAGACGCTCTCTCTAATGGTCATTCAAATGGCTCCGCCTCAATCTCTACGCACCCAATTCTTTCCTCCACAAATCGATTGAACGGACAAGCTATATTACCTACAGAAGACCTTCCGATAGATCCGCTTCCTGTGACGTCTCCATCAGAAAAGATAAAGAATCCCTGGGAGGTGGTGCGACAATCTGCTTTGGATGATAGACTGGACAAGCAAGATGGGAAGATACCTCGGAAGCGTGATGTGAAGATGTGCAGGCACGGGGAGAAAGGAATGTGCGACTACTGCATGCCTTTAGAGCCTTTCAATGCCGAATATCTGGCCGAGCGAAAGATCAAGAACCTTTCTTTCCATTCCTACCTACGAAAGATCAATTCTGCTACGAATAAGCCAGAGCTGGGAAGTTCATTCATGCCACCTCTGAGCGAGCCTTATTATCGGGTAAAGAGAGATTGTCCATCCGGACATCCCCAGTGGCCAGAAGGTATTTGTACGAAGTGCCAACCTAGTGCAATTACATTACAGCCCCAAACCTTCCGTATGGTTGACCACGTCGAATTTTCAGAAGCAAGCCTTATCGAAAACTTATTAACGTTCTGGAGAGCTTCTGGTGCTCAGCGTCTTGGTTATCTCTATGGTCGCTACACTGAGTATACCGAGGTTCCATTAGGAGTGAAAGCTGTAGTCGAAGCAATCTACGAGCCACCTCAGCTTGATGAAGTCGATGGTGTTACTTTACTGGAATGGGAAAATGAAAAAGATGTCGATGAAGTGGCAAGATTATGTGGTTTACAAAAAGTCGGTGTCATCTGGACTGATCTCATCGATGCAGGTGCAGGTGATGGAACAGTCGTATGCAAAAGACATATTGACTCCTATTACCTATCCTCCCTAGAGATTGCATTCGCAGCTCGACTTCAGGCACAAAATCCAAAACCTACCAAATGGAGCGACACCGGAAGATTTGGATCAAACTTTGTCACATGTGTGGTTTCTGGTGACGAGACTGGTCAAATTTCAATTTCATCATACCAAGTATCGAATTCGGCGGTGGAAATGGTTCGAGCTGATATTGTCGAGCCATCAGCGGATCCGGGAGTCATGATTGTCAGTGGAGAGGAAGCAGACGATGGAACAGAGAGCCGGACCCGCTACATTCCAGAAGTATACTACAAGAAGATCAATGAATACGGCCTGACTATCCAGCAAAATGCAAAGCCATCATTTCCCGTGGAGTACCTCCTGGTAACTCTGACCCATGGGTTCCCAAGCGTACCTAAACCAACATTTATGGCCAAACCTCCTGGCTTTACTATCGAAAATCGGGCCGTTATTGGTCAAGACCAAGAGCTCAGCGCAGTCAGTCGAAGACTAGGATTGAATGGCAAAGGCGAAGTCAATGCAAATGAAGGAATCTTGGCTGTCTCCGATTTCCACCTGCTCTGCTTCTTGCGTGGAGTTGGCATCTTAGGCAAGGTAAGTTGCCCTTCATCGCACTCTTTTAATGTGATCAATACTGACTGTTTACAGGAAGAAGAAGCCCTTCTTTGCCGAGTAGCAACCGAACATGATCTCGCGGATGGCTATCAGTTGTTATCAACACCTGGGTGGGCAACGTTGCTTGCAATTTTACAATCGACTGGTGAGCGACCCCCTAAACGCGGTTCTCCGTCTGACGATGATGGTAAATCCGAGCACCTTGCTAAGAGATTCGGTGGGTTTAGGCTAGATTGAGGTAAGAACTAGCTACCTTGATACATATAGGACCCTACCTTCATGATTCATGAAATGCTACATTGGATGGATGAAGACCTGGATTTGAGGACAAGAAATTTGGGTCGACGCTAAATGACGCGGACGGGGATGGTACACGGTGTAATTAGGAAGCATTTTTCACGGCGTATGAAAAGCTCGGAAGGGTTTCGGAGCATTGTGCATAAGCATGAGTAAAAAGATTAGGAATGTCACTTTTCTAAAGATAACCATGTCACGAAATGAGACAACAAGAAACCAAGAAAAGCCCAAATTTGATTGTGGCACATGACTTTTATTTTTATTTTTAACAGAACTTTTTATTGGAGAAGTACTTTTTGTCCTCACCTGCGCTCAATATTTTGCATTTGTAGAAGATGGCCTGAAAACTGCCGACTGACTAATAAACTTCTCCTAAAGATAGCAATTTCAGACTTGCATAAAAAGAAAAATGAGAAGCAGAGGAACCTTATTTACAAAGGTTTGCCGCCGATAAAATCAGACCATCTGCGGACTTCACCTGGGATACCTTTCTTGCGCGGAAGTTTCTCGCTCATGCATTGAGCGAAGAGCTCAGCAGTCTATTTAAGTTTATGATTAGTTTATTGTTTATCAATAGAAGAAGCGGAAGGGAGAGGAGAGAAGATATACCTTAGGTTCCATGAAAAGCGGAACACCGAAATCTACAGCGTTTCGACGCATCACATAATCGACATCCAGAACAGTCTTTCCTCTCGCAGCAGCAAGATTGAAAACCCCTCGAATATCGTACTTCTTGAAAACTTCTCTCAAAGCACGCTTATCTTCCGTAGGGAACTCAATGACTTCAACGCTGGGGTTGCCTTTAGCGGACGACTCGAGGAATTTCTTGACTTCTAGTTCGGCGGCGAAGAGTTTATAGCCTAAGGGGGAGAGATAATCGACGATGGTAAGAAGAGAGGACTTGGAGGTATCACCTCCGAAAAGAAGACCTTCTCCGGGTTCTGGCATGCGGAAATTCATGGTTGATTGCAGAGAGGCCCAGTAAGCTTCCACGAGATTTTTTCCAAAACAGGCGATTTCACCGGTAGAGGACATTTCAACTCCCAGGAAGGGATCAGCACCTGCGAGACGAGTCCAGGAGAATTGAGGAACCTTGGTAGCGACATAATCGCGCTTGATGGCCATGAGATCAGTTGGCTCAGGGACGTCGCGGCCGACGAGAGCTTTAGTGGCAACGTCGATGAAATTGAGACCGAGAACTTTGCTGACAAAGGGGAAGGAGCGGGATGCACGGAGATTACATTCGATAACTTTCAATTCGGGAAGACCTCCTTCTGCGTCGGGGGCTTTGATGATTTGCATGTTGAAAGGTCCGGTGATGCTCCAGGCTTTGGCAACCTTTACGGCGATTTCCTTGACACGATCCATGGTGGTTTGGTCGAGAGATGCTGGAGGAAGAACCAGAGTTGCGTCTCCGGAGTGGACACCAGCTTGTTCGACGTGCTCACTAACAGCGTGGATGATGAGTTTACCGGCAGATGCAACAGCGTCGACATCGATTTCTTGAGCTCCTTCGATGAACTTGGTGATAACGACTGGGTGATCTGGGGAAACATTGCTGGCAGCTTCGAGTTTCTCTTTGAGCTCATCCTTGCTGCGAATGACAGTCATGGCGGCACCAGAAAGAACGTAGCTAGGTCTAACAAGAACAGGGTAGTTGACTTCATCGGCGAAAGCCTCGGCATCAGCAACCGATGTGAGTTCCTTCCAGGCGGGCTGATCGACTCCAATGCTATCCAGGATCTCAGAGAACTTCTGTCTGTTTTCTGCTTTATCGATGTCTTTGGGGTTGGTTCCAAGAATCTTAGCACGACCAGTCTCTTGAAGTCGGAGAGCAATGTTTTGAGGTAATTGACCGCCCACAGAAACAACAACACCACTTGCGGACTCGAGTTCATAGATATCCATGACACGTTCGTAACTCAATTCCTCGAAATAAAGCTTGTCAGCAGTGTCGAAATCGGTAGAGTAGGTTTCAGGGTTGTAGTTGATCATTACTGTCTTCTTGCCCATCTCCTTCAATGCGAGCGTGGCACTGACAGCACACCAATCAAATTCAACCGAGCTACCAATTCTGTACACACCGCTTCCAAGAATGATAATTCCGTGATCATCAAATGTAACATCGTGGGTAGTGGCGTTATAGGTAGTGTAGAGGTAGTTAGTATCAGCAGGAAACTCGGCAGCCAGAGTGTCGATTTTCTTAACAAATGGAGTGATCCCAAAGGTCTTTCTGCGAGCTCTTACAGCGTCTTCAGTACTTCCTACGGCCTTAGCGATTTGCCTGTCAGAGAATCCCATCTTCTTGGCTTTTCTCATAAGCTCTTCCTTGATCCCGAACAGACTTCCAATGTCCTCGAGCTCATGGGTGCAGTCGACAATGTTTTGTAGCTTGTACAAGAACCATTTGTCAATCTTGGTCAGATTATGAACACGATCAACGGTATAGTTTTCGTGAAGCATAGCTTGTCCAACAGCCAACCAGCGACGGTCGGTGGGGTTTTGGAGCTCATCGTCGAGGTCGTCGAATTTGTCTCCTTGGAAGCCAATGAAGCGAGGGTCGACTTGGCGGATAGCCTTCTGAATGGATTCTTCGAAAGTTCTACCAATTGCCATCACTTCACCGACAGACTTCATGGCGCTACCAATATCACGCTTGACGTGCTGGAATTTAGCCAGATCCCATCGAGGAATTTTAGTAACAACGTAATCCAATGATGGCTCAAAGTTAGCAGTTGTGGTCTTGGTGACAGCATTCGGTAACTCTGGAAGAGTATGTCCAAGTCCGATTTTGGCAGCAGTGTATGCAAGAGGATAACCAGTTGCCTTTGAAGCAAGAGCAGATGAACGAGAAAGACGAGCATTAACTTCGATAACTCTGTAATCAAGTCCATCGGGTTGAAGAGCGTATTGGACGTTGCATTCGCCCACCACTCCCAAATGTCGAACAATTTTAATGGCCGCTGAACGAAGCATGTGATACTCCTCATCACTCAAAGTTTGACTGGGAGCAACAACAATAGAGTCACCAGTGTGGATTCCAAGTGGGTCGAAGTTTTCCATGTTGCAGACCGTAATGCAGTTATTGCTGGCATCCCGAACAACCTCATACTCAACTTCCTTCCATCCTTTCAGAGATTTCTCAACCAAAATTTGGGGCGAGAGAGTAAGAGATCTTGCAGACATGTTTCGGAGCTCATCCTCATTATTTGCAAATCCAGAACCTAAACCACCAAGAGCGTAGGCAGCACGGACAATGATTGGGTACCCAATTCCCTTTGCAGCTTCCAAAGCGTCCTCAACAGTGCCGACAGCAATTGACTGGGCAATTGGAATGTTGATCTCTCCTAAGGCCTTTGCAAAGAGATCTCTGTCCTCTGAGGTCTCCAAAGTCTTGATGCTTGTACCCAGAACCTTCACTCCATAGCGTTCGAAAATCCCCATGCGCTCCATTTGTACACCAAGATTAAGGGCAGTCTGCCCCCCGAAGGTAAGGAAGATACCATCTGGTCTCTCTCGCTCGATAACATATGTGACATATTCTGGAGTAACTGGGAGGTAGTAGACCTCATCGGTGAGGACGTGGGCGGTTTGAATAGTTGCAATATTCGGATTGATGAGCACAGAGGCCACGCCCGCCTCCTTCAGTGCCTTTAAAGCTTGGGATCCTATGTAGAAAACACTTAGCATGTAATCCCGAGCCAGTTCTTGCCAATTGCCAAAATCACCCACACTCTATGAGTGACTCATGCAGCAAAAGGAAAAGTTTTGGAGCACTAACCTGAGTAATCGAATTCTCCTGCTTGGCCAATGCTTAAACCGCCGCTTCCAATGACCAAGACCTTCTTGACATCGACTGGATTTGCAGCTCCCTTCACAACTCCGCTCTCCAAGTATGCCTTGGCACTTGGGGCTATTTCGGACTGGTATCTGCGGACGGTCGAGCTCGAGAAAGGTCGCACATATCTGGTATGCTTTTCAGCAAGGATTTGACTCTTCGTGAGGAGACATTGGGAAAGGGTTCGGGTTGTGAGGTTCCTAATAGGGCAAGCTGGAATTCGAATTTGGCGGAGGGAGCTTGACCTGCCCACAAAACGAGTGCCGAGAGCCATTGCACGGAGCTCAAAGTTCAATTGAATTTCTGGAGATGCTCTGAGACACCTGGTGTCACCACTCAGACCCTTTCAACAATCTCAAAGCTGTAGACAGCAAATTTATCTTGAATTGGACTGGCGGATCGTCCAAATTAAATATTTTTGCCGTGAAATAGTAAGGCTAGGCTGGTAGCTTTCTGATAAAGGTTTTGGCGATAAAGATTTTCTTCTAAAAGAAGAGTCCGACTTTACTCTTGGAGTTTGCTTGGTTCAAAATCCCTCAGCATCGTCGAGAAATAATGAAGCAATTCTGTGTTCAGTGAGGGAGAAATGTTTGTGTGGTAAATGTCGACTTGTGAAAGATCTTGGAAATTTATTTTTTTACGAAGTACATGGATTGGATCCATGGATTTGCATAAGGCCCCCGCTTGTGCATTAGTGTCATGGCTTCATGGTCACGAAGCCATAAAATTATTCAAATTTAAGGTTGTGCAAGGCATTGCACCATAACTAAGGAAAAGCACTTGACGGAAGAGATTTGGAAGCCTTGAGCTTGAGCTTGAGTTTGAGTGAGGGAGGGAAGGACAAGAAGTTCAAGTAATAATCGGATTATAGTTACTTGGAATATGCAGGCCATTTAAAACTTATGGCTGGAGGTAAGTAAGTATGAGTAGCTCCCCAACTTTACTCGCATGTAGCAGCAGCACTGGGCACTTATGGTGCCAGAGAGAGCGTGATCAGGCTAATATATCTGCCCAGGGCAATATTCGTTTGTCATTCTAAGTTTTCTCTAATCGGACAGCCGCATTTCTTTCAATGAAAGCCAAATCGACTTTATGACCCAAAAGCTCGCGGATATTGTTTACGCCATATTTGATCATAGTTGGTCTCTCCAAAGAAAGTCCCCAGCCGAAAACACGCATATCTTTTGGCAAGCCCATTGCCTCCAACATCTCCGGTCTGAACATACCACTATTTCCGATCTCCACCAGCTTGTCCAAGCCAGGGTGGTAGCTGAAAATTTCCATGCTTGGTTCGGTGTATGGATTGTATGCTGGCTTGAATCGCAAGTATTCGATACCCATCTTGTAGAAGAAGACTTCCATAAACTCCATTAGACCACCAAGAGTTAAGCCATAATCAGCAATGACACCTTCAACTTGATGGAATTCCGCAAGATGTGTTGCATCAACAGTCTCGTTTCGGAAAACTCGATCGATCGAAAAATACCGAGCTGGAGGTGGTCTTCCATCTGGACCTTTTTTAGAGGCTAACTTGTGAAGCATTGCTGTAGAAATAGCAGTGGTGTGTGTTCGAAGGACCAGTCGTAGTGACTCATCCTCAGCCCATGGATATCGGTAGCCAATTGATCCATACTTGCCCTCTTGGTGGACTTCTTGGACATTCTTCCAGTATGCTTCATAATCAGCCTTGTCATCTGAGGATTCGGCGTGAGGTTTATCGGCAGTTTTAGGATCTGAGATGTAAAAGGTATCTTGAAGATCTCGTGCTGGATGTTGTTGTGGTACGAAAAGTGCATCGAAATTCCAGAATCCAGTCTCAACAAAACGGTTGGTTGGCATTTCCTCAAAGCCCATTTCGAAGAAGATTTGTCTGAACTCATGTCGAACCTTGTTGAGTGGATGAAGTGCACCAGCATTCTGGTCAGCCCCGAGGGACCTGAAATTATAAGGCTTGAAAGCAGCGGTTTTCCAGGCGCCCCTGAAAACTAATTAATCTCTATAATATATAATACATTTCCTCTTGAGACTTACGATGCAAGCATGTCTGCTGTCAAGTCTGTTTCTTCCCTAGTTATTTCCAACGCCCATTTAGGCCCCTTAGAGATCTTATAGTTGATAATCTTTTGCATCTTGATGAGCTTTCGTTTTTTTAGTTCGGTGATCACTTTGGGATCTGGATGCGTGTGTGTCTCCTGGATAATCTGAAGTTGTTCTCGAGTAAGGTCTTTTATGGAATCCGTCTATTAAGATAAGTCTAGGTCCTCCTAACGCTTTCTGAAATACTTACAGAGGCCACTAATCGTCCTTCCTTTCCCTTTGCAATCCATTTCGACTTGAAAGCCTTTCCTTGGCCAACTTTTACCACATTTTTATCTCCAACCGCAGCTTCAAGTTCCGAGACCGTGAGCCCATCCAGTGCTTTCCGCAGTGCTTCAAAAACTCTAGCTTCGTGACTTCCGTTGGCGGCAATTTCCTCTGCCTCTGCCTCTAAAATGGGTTCTTCTCGATCGATTGTCTCATATGTAACCATAGATCTTGAGCCCAGTCGATCCAACTCGCTCTTAACCTCCGCGGACGTTTGAGATGGAAATGCGTCTGCAGACAGTATAGGGTCATCTTGGGAAAGCGCAAAGAGGATCTGTGATCCAAGATCACTTTGTTGTCCGTTCTGTAAGGTCGCCATGGCGAGGAAGACTTGCGCACCTGAAAAGTGCTGCGCAAGTGGTTTGGGTTGTAGTGTGACTCAATAAGCTCAATTTCCAAAATATTTCGCAGTCAAAGGCGTTTGTTGATTGGAGAGTTCGCGATTATATAAGCGCCCGCCAAAGCAAAAGGTGAGCTGCAAAGTGTCAAATAGTATAAAATTAAGGCAGAATTTTCACAGTACTGTCGCCCAGGGTTATATCCAATACTTTCAGGGGAAAAGGTGAGCATGGAAATGTGCTATAAATTCACTTAGTGAAGTCTTTTGGGTAGTGCCAAACAAAAAGGGTCGTCATCACTCTATATCTTTATCATCGCAAACCTGCATTCTAATCTTCCAATTTGATGACTCCAAGATGTCCATCCAACATAGACCATAGCTGACCAGTTCCTGGCAATTTCTCAGTAGCTTGGCCATCATCCTTCACACTAACACCTAGCAGATTCCGAAAATCAAGTATAACTTGGTGGGCATTCTCAAGTGCTGATTCACCCTCTTCTAACTTTTCTAGAATAGCCTCCTTAGTTGCACTAGTACTGGAATCTGCTGCAAACACCCAAGCCCGAGCCCGCCGAGAGGAATCTGGCTTTTCATATCTCCCAATTTCGTCAGCGAACGAAGCAGGCCCTTCCAACCCTTTAAGCTGAGATGTCCCAGATAGCATTGGATAAGCGGGTAGTAAATGACTTTCTTCGGCTAGGCGTTCCAAATCTTGGAACGACTCTTTGAGTTTTTTAGCAAGCCCGCTCGTGATATGGGACTTCAACTGTAAAAGAGACTTTTGTTGATTCGAGATAGAAACGAGATCTTCTAGATATAGGTAAATGATGGGACCCGATACTTTTGAGTTCACGGGGCCGTCATCCTCCATGGGCGTCTCGGAACTACCCGTTTCTGAGAGTACCGGCGGGTCCAAGTTCTGGCTTGCTGTAATGATGATTTTCTTCCTGATCTCGATATAATATGCATACTGCCGCTGGATCGACTTGAGCTGAGAATCGATGAACTCCTTTCCTCTCTTTTCGGGATTCGTGATGTTTTGGCGATCTTCGGATTCCACTGAAGTTTCTCCAGCTTTACCAAGCTCATTCTCGATCCAGTTTATGAGCTCATTGCGGGTTTTTCCCAGTGCTTGTAGTCGATTTCCCTCACTGACAGCATTTGCATCTGTCCCAGAAGCTCCAGCCTGAAGTTTTGCAAGAAGTAGTTGTTCTCTTTTCAAGAGCATCCTAGCGCGAAAGACTGACTTTTCAAGAAGGTCGACGAGGGCTTTCAAGTCCGTTCTCTCAGACTCATTATGAGTGCCCGGGACGACTGCCATGACTTCTGGAGGTACTTGCGGTAATGATCCAACATCCTGTAAAACCTTGTTTAGATCAATGTGATCAGCTGCAGCAGCGGGTTTCGTTGCTAACAAATTGACATAATCTTGAATGATTCGCAGCCTATCATGCTTCCGTCGTTGTTTCAAAAGGTCAAGAAAGAAGTCCAACGAAGCTCCGCCATCTGTAGTTGAAGCCGGGGCTTGGTCTTCAGAAGCAGCCTGGAACCCAGCTTTGAGACTAGTATACTCTCTCTTGGCCTTGATGTTTGCTTGAAGGCAGCGTATATACTCCTTCCGGAGGCCTTTAACACCACTAGACCAGGGCTCCGTGTCGGACTCAGTATCCACAAGAGCTAATTGGCTAGGAATCAAGTAGTCGTCGGTAGACTTCACGTGAGATTTGAGATGGGCAGCAAGAACGCGCCTAATATGGATGACATCTTGCCTGGGTTGGATGTAAGGTTCCAAGGAGCGATGAATTTCTTTGATGTGTTCAGGTAGAGTTTCGATATCATCCATAGTGAGATTTATAGAATTAGATGAGTGTAAATAAGAGGTGTGAAATTGATTTGTTGACTTTCCAGTTGCGGTTGCCTGCATGGGGCAAAATATGACTCTGCACAAGGAAAAAAAAAGGCTGGTGTGGTATACTTCTACCATAACGTCTCTACTATCACTTGTAAACTAGATAATTTTAGATGAAAATGCCTCTTTATTATATTTAATGTTATTTCTATATTAATCTTAAATTATATCCCATACAATGATGGGACATGATAGGTATATTCTCGCCTAGCACATTATGATCTGTGCAATGAGGCTTAAAATATTAGAAACCTTGCTAGAAAATGGCACATATGCTAGATTTGCCCTAATAATAAAAAGTTGATGCTTAGAATTGTATAGCAGTTTGAGAGCTTGTTATTACAAGAGCAATTTAATTAAAAAACCATCCAGTTTAAAGGGTTATTTATGAAGTTATGGTAGAATATAGGACATGTTGTAATTTCCGTCTCGGAAAGGACATATGGTAAAGTTACTTAATAGACGAAGACGCGCTAGTTTAGAAATTTCAACTTGCAGGTATTATCGCAACGCTTTGCCAACCTCGCCCACAACAAACTTCCTCTACTTGATATCTTTTCATTGTATTTGTTGCGAGAAGTGACTTCTTCTCTTAATGGAAAAGAAAAACTCTCTTTAGATGATTTAAACTGTCTGTATCTCCCGGAAGGATTTCTCTATCTCGCAACCTCCAATATTTCTCGAATCCACCGCCACCATGACAGATCAACAGCGCGATGTATCGCAATATAAATATTCGGCGATGTCCAACCTGGTCCTCCAGGCGGACCGTCGATTTGTCACACGCCGCAATGACGAGGTCACAGGAGATCCTGAGTCGTTGGCCGGACGTTTGAGTATCCGAGATATGGGCTCTCGAAATGCTCGCGATGCGCCAAAACAGAAGAAGAAGGCCACCGGTCTTCCAGACGTCGAACGAGGAAGTCTATGGGAGGGGGAGGATGTATTAGAACGAGAGCAGCGCAAACGAAAACGAGGGGAACCAGCGCAGCTTCGGGGAACTGGCATTTTATCTGCAGCCGATGCTTTGGTAGAGGGCATCAGATATCGACCAAGAACTTCAGCTACACGAGCGACCTACGATCTCATTCTCACGACTGTTGCTAATAACCTCGGGGATGTATCGCATGAGATTGTTCGAAGCGCTGCCGACGCGGTTTTAGAATATTTGAAGGACCCTGACATGAAGGATTTCGACAAGAAGAAGGAGATCGATGATTTACTTGGAGCAACTATGAATCTCAAACAATTCAACGAGCTTGTGAATCTGGGAAAGAAAATTACCGATTACGAGGCACAGGATGAGGACGAGGACATGGCAGACGGAGAAAATAGGGCAGAAGATGGAGCTGAAATCGATGATCGCCAGGGAGTCGCTGTGGTATTTGATGATAATTCGGAAGATGAAGATGGCGCTGAAATGGTGAACGAAGTCCGTGACGAATCATCCGAAGACGAAGGCGATGACAGCGAGGATCGACCAGGCGCAGAAGAGGTTGCAACAGCTGGTGGTGCTGCCGAAGACAGAGACGAGGAGTCTCGGGAGCTACTTGATGAAGAGGCGGTGATATTAGATTCTACCCCTGCCGATACCAGCAGCAGTGCCAAAGACAAGGAGAAGAATTCAATACCCGCCCGCGACATAGACGCGTACTGGCTTCAAAGACAAATTGGTACGATTTATTCAGATGCGCATATTCAGTCAGTCAAGACACAGCAAGCCTTGCACACACTTTCTGGGGCTCCGGAGGAAGAAGGTGGGGAAGAAAAGCCTTTGAGAGAAATTGAAAATGATTTGGCTGAGCTGTTTGACTACGAAAATCACGAGCTTGTTCACAAACTCATTGCGAATCGAGATAAAGTTGTTTGGCTCACCAAATTAGCCCGGGCCGAGGACGATGAAAAAAAGGGAGTCGTTGAACGCGAAATTGCTTCAGAGGGTCTACGTTGGATTTTGGACGAGCTACGAGGAGTCGCACCGTCTGGTGATAGCACAAAGAAGAGAAAATTAGAAATCAAAATGGACATCGACGTCCCTACTTCGTACTTCAATGGTGGACCCAAGGCCGAAACCACAGGTCAGAATAGCCTCGTTGGAGGATTACAACCCAGAAAGCTCATCAATCTTGAAAATCTGATTTTCGATCAGGGAAACCACTTGATGACTAACCCCAAGGTCAAACTTCCGGAGGGCTCAACCAAGCGTACCTTCAAAGGATACGAAGAAATCCATGTCCCGGCAACTAAGAAGCGAAACGATCCAACAGATCGGGATATTCCCATCACAGAGATTCCTGAATGGGCGCGGGTGCCTTTCGGCACAACAAGTAAACTCAACAAGATCCAATCGAAATGCTTCCCCCAAGCATTCTCTGACGATGGCAACATGTTGATTTGTGCACCTACTGGAAGTGGAAAGACCAATGTTGGTATGTTGACCATTCTCCGCGAAATTGGGAAGAATCGCAACTTAGAAACAGGAGAGATTAACTTGGATGCCTTCAAGATTGTTTACATAGCACCCTTAAAAGCGCTCGTCCAGGAGCAGGTTGGGAACTTCGGGGCAAGACTCAAACCTTATGGAGTTCAGGTTTCTGAGCTGACTGGTGATCGACAACTCACCAAGCAGCAAATAGCTGATACACAAATTATTGTGACGACACCTGAGAAATGGGATGTCATCACAAGAAAAGCTACGGACCTGAGTTATACAAACCTTGTCCGTCTCATAATTATTGATGAAATTCATCTGTTACACGATGACCGTGGACCAGTCTTGGAAAGTATTGTCAGTAGAACGATCCGGAAAATGGAGCAGACTGGAGACCCTGTCCGTCTTATTGGACTCTCGGCCACCTTGCCAAACTACCATGATGTCGCAAGCTTTTTGCGTGTTGATCCTCTCAAAGGCATGTTCCACTTCGACGGATCGTTCCGTCCCTGCCCTCTCCGACAGGAATTTGTTGGGATTACAGAGAAAAAGGCCATCAAACAGCTAAAGACTATGAATGATATCACATACACGAAGGTTTTGGAGCATGTAGGGACAAATCGCAACCAAATGATTATTTTCGTGCATTCCCGTAAAGAAACTTCGAAAACCGCGAGATATATCCGAGATAAAGCTTTAGAGATGGAGACGATCGGCCAGATACTACGAAGCGATGCTGGCAGTCGAGAGGTCCTGAATACCGAAGCCGAGTCTGTCAATGATCGCGAGTTGAAGGATGTGCTCCCTTACGGGTTTGGAATACACCATGCTGGAATGAGTAGATCAGATCGAACTTCGGTTGAAGATCTTTTCTCTGATGGTCTTATCCAAGTCCTTGTATGCACTGCCACTCTAGCCTGGGGAGTTAACTTGCCGGCCCATACTGTCATCATTAAAGGCACTCAGGTTTATTCTCCAGAAAAAGGTAGTTGGGTTGAACTAAGCCCCCAGGATGTATTGCAAATGCTTGGTCGCGCTGGCCGACCCCAGTTTGACACCTACGGAGAAGGTATCATCATCACTACCCAGTCCGAAATGCAGTACTATTTGTCTCTTCTCAATCAGCAATTACCTATCGAGAGCCAGTTTGTCAGCAGGCTCGCAGATAATCTCAACGCTGAGATCGTGCTTGGCAATGTTCGTAGCAGAGACGACGGCGTTGAGTGGCTAGGTTATACATACCTCTTTGTTCGAATGTTGAGGTCGCCAGGGCTTTATAGTGTTGGGGCCGATTATGAAGAGGACAATTCTCTTGAGCAAAAGCGTGTTGACTTGATCCATTCTGCAGCTGTTGTTTTGGAAAAGTCTAATCTCGTTAAATATGATAAGAAGACTGGTAAATTGCAAGCTACAGAGTTGGGAAGAATCGCTTCTCACTACTACATTACTCACAGCTCCATGCTAACCTACAACCACCACATTCAGCCTTCAATTACTCCTATTGAACTCTTTCGGGTTTTTGCTTTGAGTGATGAATTCAAGTATATCCCAGTCCGTCAAGATGAAAAGTTAGAGTTGGCGAAGCTTTTGGGACGCGTACCTATTCCAGTGAAGGAAAGCATCGAAGAGCCTCATGCAAAGATCAATGTGCTCTTGCAAGCTTTTATTTCGAGACTAAAACTGGAAGGCCTTGCTCTTATGGCTGACTTAGTTTACGTGACACAGTCCGCTGGGCGAATTCTTCGAGCTATTTTCGAGATCACATTGAAAAAAGGATGGTCATCTGTCGCAAAAACTGCGTTAGAGCTTTGCAAAATGGCTGAGAAGCGAATGTGGCCAACTATGTCTCCATTACGGCAATTCCCTAGCTGCCCAAGAGACATCATACAAAAGGCAGAGAGAATTGACGTCCCGTGGATCAGCTATTTCGATTTAGATCCACCTCGTATGGGGGAACTTCTAGGCTTACCGAAAGCCGGCCGAACAGTGTGCACTTTGATTTCCAAGTTTCCACGGTTGGAGGTTCAGGCACAAGTCCAGCCAATGACAAGATCGATGCTCAGAGTAGAGCTGACAATTACACCAAAATTCGAATGGGACGATGAGATTCATGGAATAGCTGAAAGTTTCTGGATCATTGCCGAAGATTGCGATGGAGAAGAAATCCTTTTCCATGACCAATTTATTCTACGAAAAGATTTTGCCCAGGCCGAAATGAATGAACATCTCGTCGAATTTACAGTTCCAATTACCGAGCCGATGCCACCCAACTATTTCATCACAGTTATATCAGACAGATGGATGCATTCCGAAACAAAACTAGCAGTATCCTTTCAAAAGCTCATACTACCCGAGAAATTCCCTCCCCATACACAGCTGCTTGAATTGCAACCTCTGCCAGTTGCAGCTCTTAAGACAGGTGACTACAAAGCATTGTATCCAGAATGGGAACGCTTTAACAAGATTCAAACACAAACATTCAATTCGTTGTATTCTACAGATGATAATGTGTTCGTGGGAGCTCCTACTGGAAGTGGCAAGACTGTGTGTGCAGAGTTTGCTTTGCTCCACCATTGGTCGAAGCCCGACGCTGGACGTGCAGTCTACGTTGCGCCGTTTCAAGAACTCGTCGATCTTCGACTTGCTGATTGGGAGAAGAGATTCTCTTCCCTGCGAGGAGGAAAGACAATTGTGAAGTTAACGGGTGAGACGACGGCTGACCTCAAACTTCTGGAAAGAGGGGATTTAATTCTGGCTACGCCTTCTCAATGGGACGTCCTGTCTCGGCAATGGCAGCGCCGAAAGAATATCCAGAATATACAGGTTTTTATTGCAGACGAGCTTCATATGTTGGGCGGTCAAGCTGGATATGTTTACGAAATTATTGTCTCTCGAATGCATTACATCCGGTCCCAGACTCAACTGCCACTGAGGATCATTGGCTTGAGCGTCTCTCTTGCTAATGCTCGAGACATTGGAGAGTGGATTGATGCTAAGAAGCACAATATTTACAACTTCAGCCCCCACATACGATCAGTTCCCCTCGAACTCCACATTCAGTCCTTCACCGTTCCTCACTTTCCCTCTCTGATGCTTGCTATGGCCAAGCCGACCTACCTTTCTATACTCCAGATGTCTCCTGACAAGCCTGCTTTAGTGTTCGTTCCCAGCAGAAAACAAGTCCGAGCGACAACCCGTGACTTATTGACTGCTTGCGTAGCTAACGATGATGATGATCGTTTTTTGCATGTCGATGTTGAGGAGATGCGACCGCTCCTAGAGCGCATTCGAGAGGAAGCTCTTGCAGAGGCTATTTCGCATGGCATTGGTTATTATCATGAAGCTTTGAGCACAGGTGATAAACGTATCGTGAAACATCTTTTCGATAATGGTGCTATCCAAGTCATGGTCGCTTCTCGAGATGTGTGCTGGGAGCTTGATTGCAAAGCACACCTAGTGATTGTAATGGGTACCCAATTCTATGAAGGAAGAGAGCATCGATACGTAGATTATCCACTCAGTGAAATACTTCAGATGTTTGGAAAAGCAACACGTCCTTTAGAAGACGAAATCAGCAAAGGCGTTTTGATGGTACCTGCCGTAAAACGGGAATACTACAGAAAGTTTTTGAACGAGGCACTTCCAATCGAGAGTCACCTTCAGGTGTACTTGCATGATGCTTTCGTATCCGAAATCAGTTCCAAGATGATCGAATCCGCGGACGATGCCATCAATTGGACTACATTCACGTACTTCTACCGACGACTTCTGGCGAACCCAAGCTATTACAGTCTAACCGATACGTCTCATGAAGGTCTTAGTACTCATTTGTCGGAGCTTGTTGAAACGACCTTAAAGGACTTAGCAGAATTCAAGCTGATAGATCTAGAAGAAGAGGATGACAGTGTGTCTCCTCTAAATGCAGCCATGATTGCTGCGTATTATAACATTTCATACATCACGATGCAAACGTTCTTGTTGTCACTGAGTGGCAGGACTAAGTTGAAAGGCATACTTGAAATTGTTACATCTGCGACCGAATTCGAGTCAATTCAGATCAGACGACATGAGGATAATCTGTTACGAAGAATATACGACAGGGTTCCCGTCAAGATGACCCAACCCACCTATGATTCCCCTCATTTCAAAGCTTTCGTACTCCTCCAAGCTCACTTTTCGAGGATGCAATTACCTATTGATCTTGCGAAAGATCAGGAAATTATTCTTACTAAGGTTTTGAGTCTCCTCAGCGCTGTTGTTGATGTTTTATCTTCTGACGGTCATATTAATGCTATGAACGCTATGGAGATGTCGCAAATGGTGGTTCAAGCTATGTGGGATCGCGATAGTCCATTGAAGCAAATTCCTCATTTCACACCGGAGGTCATTAAATCTGCGAACGAATCTGGGTATGAACCCTCGTCCCTGGAAGTATTGAAATATGCTAATCCGTTGTGTAGTGTGAAGGACATTTTTGAATTCATGGATGCTATGGATCCGTCAGAAAACCCGAACTACGAAGCCCTGATCAAACGTCTCGGTCTTTCGCAAAGTCAGCTGGCACAAGCGGCTAATTTCACCAACTCGAAATATCCCAATATTGAGCTTGAATACGAGGTAGAGAATCCGGATAATATCGCAGCTGGCTCTCCGGCATATCTCGTGGTCAAAATTGTGCGAGATGTTAACGAGGATGACGATTCGGGCGACGTCGACACAACGGTGCATGCTCCATTCTATCCAGTTAAGAAAATGGAGAATTGGTGGTTGGTAGTGGGTGACGAAAGTTCAAAGACTCTCCTCGCGATCAAACGCATCACGATAGGACGGGCTTTGAACTTACGTCTCGAATACACGGTGCCCACACCTGGAGAGCACGAGCTGAAGCTGTTCCTCATGAGTGATAGCTACGTGGGTGTGGATCAAGATCCCAGCTTTACGGTCACGGTTGCAGAGGGTATGGATGAGGATGAGGATGAGGAAGACGAGTAAGACCCAGTCGATACTTTTCTTCTGACAAAACATTGTTGTATAGTACTTAAATCGGAATGAAGGAAGTGTGCTTTGGTCAAGATGATGTCCCAGAAGCCCCGAGGTTTACAAGAACACGAGAGATGACGCATCCTATGGACTCTCTGCTTTGGTTTCCGTGATTTTATTGCCCATTCGAGCCTGTGCCACCACGGCCGCGTGCAGATCCTGCGATAGGATTGGCTTGCGGGAAAGGGGATTTGGCTCTACTGTACGCCTTGCTCTTGTGCCTTGATCGCATCAGGCAGGAAGCTTGCTTAATATTTCGACTTTCATTTCATTTCATTACACTCCACCCTCTTGGCTTTCAAGAGTGCGACTCGAAAACCTATCTTCTCAATATCTCCTCCTCTCTGAGAAATCTGTTTATCTCAGGCTATTTCATTTTCTTGTCTCCTTGATAAAAAGTTCTGCTGCGACAATGCCATAACTCACCGTTCTTCTCATTGCCTTGCTTGGCTTAGTGCCTGATTTCTAGACACATCTGACGACGTTAGCTCGCCTCTTCTTTTTTCAATGTGCTAGCGACGAACTTTCAATATCGGTTCTTTTCATCATACAATCCACCTTTTCCATCAAATCCAAATCCCATCAGTTTTGCACGCATCGACGATCTCATCATCGATTGCGATTATTGAAGTGTCTCCCTATACGTTCATCTCTAACCCATACAATCCACAACCTCAATATCGCACACCAAATTTCGTGTTTCGCGACGGCCAAAATGTCGAAAGAGGCAAACGTGCAAGCTGTCGTGCCGCCCTCTACAGAAGTGCCTGTTGCAGATGCCATCATAGAGCTGTCCCATCCTGAAGTCATACCAGAGGCGGACGTGAATGGCATCAATGGTGTCGAGGCAGAGGCAGAAGTCGCGACAGAGTTCGCGCCTGCAAAGGAGGAAGGTATGATTACCTTCTTTGTTTTTTCTTCAATTCCTGTTACCTACATTCACTAATCAAATACTGCCCACGTTCAGTCAAAGAAATTAATACCACACCTGACAAACAATCACTCATTGACGCTGACAAACCTGCAACTACCCAAGAAGACGTTAAGATGAAGGATACCCCAGAGCAAGATGATGCCGCACCAGCTACTACTGAGGCACCAGCTGAGCCATCTGCTGAGCCATCTGCTGAGCCATCCGCCGAACCCGCAGATCCTACAGTTGAGACAGCTGCATCAGCAAGCAAATCTAAAGCTCGACGCAAGTCAGGAGTTCCTGAACACAAAAATAAAAAACTCAACAAGAAGGCATCCAAGGCAAAGATGACACATGTCGACGCGCAACCAGGTGATTATTTCTTCGTTCGGTTGAAGGGATATCCATTGTGGCCGGCGATCGTGTGTGATGAATCTATGCTCCCTGTCACTCTGCTTAAAACTCGGCCAGTTACAGCCGCGAGAGCTGACGGCACATATCGAGATGATTATCAAGATGGAGGTTCCAAAGCCAAAGATCGCACTTTTCCGGTCATGTATCTCTTCACCAATGAATTGTAAGTAGCATCAGTTCATGAAATTTCATTACTGACTCTAGGTGCATACAGTGGCTGGATTCCTAATTACGATCTCGTCGACCTCGATCTAGAAAAAATTGGTGATGTTCCTGCGAATATGCGCAAAGATCTCTGGGCAGCTCATCAACTCGCCGCCGAAAAGCATGATTTACAGTACTTCAAGACCCTCTTGGAGGAATTCATGCGACAAAAGGAAGCTGATGCAGCAGCCAAAGAAGAGGCCAGATTGGCAAAGAAGGCAGCAGCCCTGGAGAAAGCAAGCAAGGCCAAGAAGGCAGCCAAAGAGAAGGCAGTAGAGGAGGCTGAAGATGTAGATATGGCCGATGCGCCCGGAACTGCTGCGTCAGATGAAGATGGTGTTTCGGAGAAGTCCCTCAAGCGCAAGAAGCCTGAAGACGGCAGCGTAAGTCGATCTCCGCTGACTCATTGATTATGTACTAATTACTCTCCACAGACTCCACAATCCTCCAAGCCTGCCAAAACCCCTCGCATCAAAATCGTTAATAATAGCACACCAAAAGCCACGAATGGAATCCAAACTCCAAAAACCAAGGAGCCCAAGTCGGCAAAAGAGCCAAAGTCTGCAAAAGAAAAGTCTGCCTCGAAGCCGAAGAAGACTGCTGCTAAATCCAAAGAACCCGAGGTAGCTCCACCTGAACCAGAACTTACAGATACGGAGAAACGAGACAAGAAGCAGGTACGTAGATGTGACATCATTTTGGTCAGAAATTTGCTAATGATTTCCTTTAGAGAGAAATTTTATTCCTACGACATAAGCTTCAGAAAGGTCTCCTGACAAAAGATCAAGAACCCAAGGAGGATGAAATGAAGCAAATGTCGGAATATGTGAGCAAACTCGAAGCCTACGCAGATTTAGAGGTAGCAATAATTCGGGCGACAAAGATCAACAAGGTTCTAAAGGCAGTTTTGAAACTCAACAACATACCAAAGGAAGAGGAATTCCAATTCAAGCCAAGATCCCAAAATCTTCTTGACAAGTGGAACAAACTCCTTGCCAGCGAGCCAAGTGCTTCAACTGACCCTGCGATCACAAATGGTGTTGGTGATGAGGGCAAGCTCGAAGTTGATGAGGTAAAAGTTACAAATACTGAAAAGACAAATGGTATGAAGGAAGAAGCAAAGGCCGAAGAAAAACCAGCAGCGGACCTCGAGACACCTATTACCGAATCTAAAGAGAAAGCCGCTAGTGAAGAAGCTCTTGATACACCCGTCGAAGATACTCCGAAGGTATACTCAAATTAGATATATCTGGCAAATCAAAGCTAATCAGACCATAGGAGTCATTGGCAGATCCAGCTACTGTCGAAGCTACAGCATAATTGGCATGTTTGAATGGCAAGCCGTGATTTCGAACAGCAGCTCTTACGATCGATATGCAGATAAATTAATTGATGTCTATTACCTTTGCTGTTGAAGGCTATCTCTGGGACTTACCTTTCAACAGCGGAGAGTACGACTATCTCTGAATCTGCTCTTACGAACGACGCATGTAACACTACATATTACTAGGGTATCCACTTTCTTGGCTTGGGGCTCAGGATGCTATGATTATTCACCACTGTACAAAGCTCATTTTCCTTGAAAAATGCACTGCGGTTGGTAAAGGGGCTCAGGATCTGTTGGTCTGCATGCATGGAACGCTCGTTATCAGTTAATTGATATTGGCAGTTCTCCCTTTTACTTTAGTGATAAGCAATGAGAAAAGTCATAAAATGAATGTATATTTTGCTACCATGAAAGTGAAGTTTGAAAATGGTACTCACACCCAGGTTCCCTCACTAAAAGTCATTGCATTTTAAATTATAGCCTTTACCTTTCTTACTTATTCCTTCTATACTTATTTTTATTTATCTTTGTTTGAAGCTTACCACCTTACGGTCTGTCGGGCCAACTATCTTCCAAAGGCGGTACCAAACTAATAATTCTGCCGATTAGTTCTGCTTGCGCGCAGAAAAATAAATTTCATCACACAAAACAACCACAAACATGTCAGCTCCAGCGCCTGAATTCCTACGCTTTAAAACGCACAAATCCCTCACTCATCGACTCGTCCTCTCTGCACTAACGGGAAAGCCCATCCACATCTCACAAATCCGGTCTTCCTCCCCGACATCCCCCGGTCTTGCGTCGCATGAAATATCGTTCCTCCGCCTCCTCGAGTCCATCACCAACGGCTCATCCGTGCAAATCTCCTACACAGGAACAACCCTAACGTACATACCCGGTCTGATAACGGGATCCGTAGCGGGCTTAGGCGCTACGGCTGAAGGGGTAGTGAAGTGTTCGTTACCTAATGAATGCACGCGGGGAGTGAGCTGGTTTTTATTGCCTCTTTGTTTATTGGCGCCGTTTTCGAAAGGACCGGTGAATGTAAGGTTTGAAGGGGAAGGAGTCATTACGTCTGCGACGGAGAAAGGGGATATTTCAGTGGATAGTGTGAGGACTGCTATACTTCCCCTGTATGAACCGTTTGGCATCTTGGCGAGTAAGTTGGAATTGAGAGTGCTACAGAGGAGTTGTGCGGGCCAGGGAGGGAAAGGGGGTGGTGGAGTAGTGGAATTGAGGTTTGGGTGTCAGGTTAAAGGGTTGCCAAGGACGGTGCATTTGAATAGAAGTCCTGGGAGGGTGAGGAGAATTAGAGGTGTGGCATATGCGACCGGTGTGAGTGCTAGTCATAATGCGAGGATGATTCATAGTGCGAGAGGGGTGTTGAATCCGCTTGTAGGGAATATACATATCGCTGCACAGTATGATCAGGCTCCGCTGGTGTCGAGTAATGATAGGGTGAATCCGGGAGGGAAGAAGAGGACGGGGGTCGGCTTTGGATTAAGTCTTATTGCGGAGTGTAGTTCGGATGGGGTGATTTATTCGGCAGATGTGGCGGCTCCTAGTGATGGTGGTGTAGCCCCAGAGGATATTGGGCTGCAGTGTGCGTATCAGTTGTTGGAAATTATTTCGCAGGGAGGCTGTGTGACGAGGGTGGCAGCGCCGATGGTTCTTACGTTGATGGCTATGGGCTCGGAAGATGTAGGGAGGTTGAGGTTAGGGAGGGAAGTAGTAGGGACGGAAGATGTGGTGGGACTAGCGAGGGATTTGAAGAAATTTGGGGCAAGCAGTTGGGGGTTAAGAGATGTAGATGAGGATGATAGTCAAGATATTATAGTTAGTGTAAAGGGTACAGGTGTAGGCAATGTGGGCAGAGGTATAGCATAATCAAAAGCACCTGGAAACACATTGGAGCCTTGTTTGAAGCTTGATGAATTGAAGAGTGGTATCATTTTTGCCAAAAACTTAAACCACCCAAGGCTTCTAAACAGGCTACACTGATAGAGCTTCCACACCCCTTTGTAAACGCCTAGACACTGCATTGAACCGTTGATTCCTTCTCACAGCAGCAAACTCAGCAGAAAAGCTACCTCCTTGAGACCCCGAAGCCGTAGATTCGGAACCAACTTGATTCCTAAGCATATCCAAGACATAGAAATCAGCCAGAATAGCCGTCCCAGACCAGAAGATATCTAACGGATTCTCATCTTCTGGATATTCCCTTGATAGCGGCTCTGCCAATAACCTTTCCCGCTCTTCGTTGGATTCTGTGTCTGGATTCTGAGATGGCCCTCCACTTAATAGCTGCATTTCGATATCCCCTGTGGTCGTAATGCTGTCTCTCATGATCCCCCTTTCTTCTGCATCATGGTCTTGAGTGGAAACCACTTCCACACGGGGTCGATCGTCCGTTGTCGAAAGAGCGATAGATTCCTTCAAGATATTCCCTAATCTTTCCCACTCCAAAATGACTGCCACCATAACACTCTGCAACGTAACAACCACGATATCCAAAAGTAACAGGTGTATTTTCGATGTTGGTCCTTTCTGTCCAATGAGGTCTATTATGACACCTCCGTGAAGATAGCCTCTCATAGCCTCGCTGCCTTCAGAACGAGCTGTGAACAAGTGGAGGAGTATACATAGTATGTTGGTGCCTATGATTACGCGGAGGTGTGGATGATTTTGTGGCAGTTTAGAGGATTTCGGCGTGAGGAAGAGGAGTTGCGCGAAAGCTCTTATGAATAGTCGGAAAAATGAACAACTTTATCAAGTATCAGTATGTATACATCAAGCTTATGCGTGTCGAAGGGAAATTCCTTACTCCATATAATATACATAACATAATTCCATATATACCAATTTATCGAATTGCGCTATCGCCGATTTAATGAATTCATGTTTCTTCTTCGTCGCGGCATTCGCTCTCCTCTGCGCCGGCGTCTGTCTTCGCCCATCATTGTTCTGTGACGCTGCTGCGGGGTCAAGATCCGAAGCATCAGCAGAAGGCCCAAGTTCGTTTCCATTTTCGGGGCTGAGGGGGGTGAGGTTCGTATGCAGGTCCGCTGCTGCTGTGGAGGGCGTGGGATCATTGTTCATAGCTCGTAGAGACTCATTGGTGAGACGTTTCGAGACAAGATATGTGGGATCTCACATGGTTTGGTAGTTGGGAAGAGGATGGGAGGAGAGGGCAAGCTATGTGCTTGCAAGCTCTTTGGGTTGCGAGTAGGTAGGTAAGGAGGTAGATAGATGATTGTTGATCGGATGGAGCTTGGAGGCTGGATGGAAGGCACTTAGTAAGCGGTGATGGAAAGCAAAGCTTCAAGGGTTTTATGTCCACGTCAAGGGTCTAATTTGTACAGAGCGGTTCTTCCTAAGTTGGAAATCGCGGTTCATGAACCACGAGATAGACCTTGTTGTTTTGCTTTTTATTCAGTCTTAAAGACTCTCCCAGCTTCTCCTCCACATTTCCCAGATCAAAAGCAGTCGCCTTCGTTTGTCACCAGCCACGTCCCGTCCTAGGGTCATCTGGAATTCAACCAGAGTTGATATCATTCATCTTCCCATTAGACTAATTACATTTAATCCAAAATGTCTTTAAGTTCAACCACTACTCCCGTTACTACTCCTCCTCTCCCCCTCGTCTCCTCTAGAACCTTCCTGAAATTCAGCTCTCTCCCCCCAGAGCTCCGTCAACGCATCTGGAAATTCTCCATCAACGATATCTCACCCTTCGTCCACGTCCGCTGGGACAAAAAGAAACGAGGTTTCCGTTCTCTCAGAAAACCTCCGGCTATCCTTCATGTGTCAGGAGAATCTCGAGCTATCGGTCTGAAGAATTGGACGCTAGCTTTTGGCTCTTCCCCGGAGTTTGCTAGGACATATTTTAGTTTTGAGAGGGAATGTGTTTATTTTGATTGGCATTCTTTGGGGGCTGAACCGGGTAGATTGGGGAGGAAGATTCGGGATGAGGAGTGTGCTAAGGGTATGTATTTTTTACATTTTTGATGTAGTATACTTTTGTGTTGAACTATCCGTTGTAGCCATCTACTCTAGGCCCAATTGCAATTTGCATCTTCTGCGGTCACATGAAATATTGAGTTCTGAATATTCTATATAAATTAGAATATTTAGAAAGTTTGAATACTCTCCAGCAATCCATCAATTTGGTCCACGACAAGTGCACTAACTTCCTTGGACTCTTCATACCTGCTCCTCCATTTGCTAGTTTATGATTAATAGTAAGATCTTACATACTGACCCCACTATCTCTAGTGAAAACAATGTTAATAAACGAAGAGTACCTCCTCTCCCACGCAGAGGAAAACATGCGGGAACTCAAGAGATTCATGTCCTTAGAATCCCTAGCCATCATCTGTGATCCACACTGCGTGGAGAGCGGAGACCAGTATGGATTAGATTCTCTCGAAGAGTACTCTGAGGAACTTGATGAACGTCCCTCTTGGGGCGAATACAAATGGCCTTCTGTGAGCTGTCTAAGGTCTGATGATGCTGATTTTGAGGGAGAGTGTTCTAGACATGTGAGTATTCTTGATTTATAGGTGTGTCTCTGTCTTGATGCTAAGATTTGTAGTGGTGGTTTGATGGCTGGAATCAAAGAGCTGAACTCACGGGTCATACTCAATCATGGCATGAACCATTTGCTAATTGTCTGAAGATGACTGTTGAGAATGACAATCCTCTGTTTTTCTTACAGTCATTGCTTGGCTTATTTCCTTGAGCAACTGGGTCAGGAACGAGGGTGGATGTCTAGGTGTATTTTCCTAATCTAGCATCGGTTGTTTTGTCTACTTGCTCAAAACATTTGTCACGACTACTTCATTTGCAGATACCACTTGTTGATAGCACTTTCATGTCCATAATTGTACAGATTCATACCCCCAATCCAGCTTCGTGCTGTGCTATGCCATTATCAAAGCTTAATGCACTCCCATCGCCGTAGATAGAGCATAGCTCGAAAGCATGAACAGCACCCTACTGGTATCTATCCTCCAAACTCCAATTCCAAGTCAACAACTAGCCCACCAAGCCAAAGACTACACACCACACCTCCAAACCTAAAGAGCAAGCATAACCACCCCCAGAACACCAGTCACTATACCCAACAAAACCAGCATCTTATCTCCTACATATCCTCCTACCCCCGCACTCTTCTTCGTAGCACTCGCACCTGCACTCCCCGTCGCAGTCGGCACACTAACACTAAACCCATCTTTATTCAAAATGCTCAATTCACCAAGATACGCATTGCTCATCACACTAGCCAGCGGGGTCGGTAGCTCGGTCCAGAATTGATCGGTTGGTGTGGAACCGGCCATAACGACAGATTGGATGGAGGCGGCCATGGCGGTTATGGTTGCTGTTGGAAGCTTGGAGTTAATATTTCCATTTTAAGAGGGAGAGAGGGAATGAATGAGAAGGGCTATGGAAATGGAAATAGTGTTGGCCGGAGAATCTTTCAAGTAATTAAATCCTCAATGTTTGATGGTTCTTGAGATATTTATTACCTCTTTCCAAAGCGCTAGAAAGGAGGAATAAAAACACTGCCGAAATGCAGCTAGGACTTACCGATCACAGCGGTATCCGTGGCGTATTGAGCAAAGATGAGGATGTTCTCTTGTTCAATGGAGGAGTAGAAGGATTGGAGATCGGCGACTGCTTGGGTTGTTTGTCTAGAGGGATTAGCATCGGACGTAACTAGAGATACATGTAGAGAAGATAACGCATAGATCACCAAATTCTTCAATTTTTGGGGAAGAGAGAAGTGGTGGGAACGTACGAGGGAGAAGCAGGTTCGGCAACGGGTTCAGCGACTGCAGATGCAAACATAGCTGCAAAAACAGCAGAGACTATGACGAAGAGACGCATGTTGTGATATGTGTGTTACGTATTTTGTATATTATGTTTCTTGTATGCTAGTATTGTTGAAGTATAAAAGGAGCGTAGAAACAAACAAACAAATAAAATCAGGGAGTACGAAGCGAGTGGATAAAATGATCCAACCAACAATGTAACCACCGCTGTCAAATCAGCTGTTGAACCATCGAGACACAATCCATCGAGCCTGACGGATTTAAGCTTAGCTTGCGGTGCAATGCAAAATGCAATGGATTGTGAAGAGGAGGAAGAGGCTCAGCAAACCTTTTTGTTGTTGACTTAAATCTCGGGTCGGAAATATGATTCTCCTTAAATAGCGGAACGGACCGAAGTCCACAAAGTCGACATATTATCTTACTGCCTCCAATACCAGATCTAAAAAGCTCTGCGCATCCCCAAGGCATATCAACAATACGATATCATATCTCTTGCATTGTGATTTTATCTCATTCTTCTTATATAGCCTCTTTTATATTCTCCTCCGAATCAAAGATTCTATGCCTTATAATACTCCAAATGCCTTTGATAGGATTGAGATCAGGGCTCTGAGCAGGATGGACAAAGTTTTGGATGCCGTGGGCCTCTTTATACTGCTAAGCCTTTTTTCCTCTCTTATTTTTAGCTGAAATAATCTTCTTAATAAAGGCGCACAAGTATCGCCCACCTCCTTTGGTATGCTCCTTCAGCTTTCGCCATAAATGACGCTTTTGAACAGGCAAGTTATAATATGTAATTTGAGCTTCATAAGGCTGTTTCCGGACTGGATTTTGAGAGGGAGATATAAGCATCTGGCACGTCGATTTGGTGACTTTAGATTTGGCTCCAAGGACAGAAGATCGTTGCCGTATTGGCTTCTTTGCTAAAGAGCCTAATTCGGTATGCTATTTCTTCTAATATCGACCAATACCTTCTGTAATACCGAAATCCTTTGAAATGCAACGTATTGATTCAGAATTGCCATAATAAGCTAAAGCATCAAAGAATTTGCACTTTCTTCGAGTTATAGCTTCTTTACCAGGAAGAGATTCAGGGGATGGAGTTCGAAAAGGATTAGCTCGCATTGAGGGTGCCACAATTAAGAAAGAAGTTAGTTGTTTATATTATCAAGATTATGAGATTATAGTTTTTAGTGATTTAGCCCATGCGTAAATAATCCTGACAACCATAGACAAAAGAGTGACTTCTAATAAGATAGATATGCGGAAAGTAGAGTAGCACGTATGCCACTGAAGCGAGCCAATAAGCATTTAGTATTTCAGGGATATCATGGGGAAACTGTCGGTATCACCGGTAATTGCATATGCAAGGTAAAAACGAATAACAAGTGGTTTCAATATGGTTTTTTTTCTTCTAAGTCCTACGAAGGTTGATGTTATGTAGGCATCGCCTTGCGGCTCGCCTACTAGCCGAATTGGTTAGTTAGTCATGTGACATTCATCATATGATATTATCCCAACAGAAACAGTTAAAAATTAAATCCCTTATTTATACTACTAAATATGGTTAGAATTAGTATTACTAGTACTGCACGGCAGATATCAATATGCTACCCCTTCACTAATAAAAAAGTAGACTAAATAGGCTACCTCTAAAAACACAGCCGAAAACCACCTTTCTCATACTCTAAAACCTACGAGTAAACTACCAACTAGAAGATTAGTATCTCTGCAGGCACTAGAAGAGAAAAAGGCCAGCGCATGGCCACGGGTATCTTAAATCCTATCTATTTATTTAACCACTTAATAAATGAGAAGTATACATGTGGGAGCAAAGAAATTCCCTCTCACCTTCTCAGCTGCACGAACTATACCAAGGAGATAAACTCCAAAAGAGACAGAATTCAAACCGCTCACTCTCAAACTACTACTATTACATACTAAAATCGGGATTGGAAAGATCCTTGAATTTATCAAGAATATCTGGATCTCTACTAGAAAATAGCATTGGAGAGAACTTCAGAGGGAAAGGGATAAGAGGTACAAATGTACTTGGAATATAGGCCCAAGCTACTGTACTTTTTCTTTTAGTTATATTAGGGTTTCGCTCCTCCCTATTCTAGACCACAGAGGCTACCCCATAGTACTCTTCATAGAAATGCTAGGAGGTAAAAGCTCTAGCCGTCCTACTATGGTCTTAGACTCATACAGGATGTTAGATTAGTGTTTTAATGCGAGCGTAGTGGACTCAGGGCTTGTAATAGCTAATTAGAGGGCCTGTAAACTTTTATAAGTGACGTATACTGTGGACTAGATATCATAAGATATTTTAAAAAGCAAGTAAATAAAGTAGTGAATTCTGTCATGGCTTAAATCTTAATTTAATACCCTTTTTATTATCATTTTTTAAGCTTAATCATACCACTAAAAGCACTTTAAAGATCCCTTGAAATACATTAAAACTCCTTTTACAATAAGCTTTTGAGAATAATGCAAATAGCTATTTATAATCTAATTTATTGACTTATTATTAGACATAGTTCCCCTTACCAGCCAAGCGTGCCGCCACTTTGCGGCCCTTTCCGCTCTACGAATAATTGCTATAAGCTTGTAAATGCCACCCGACTGTCAAATATAAAAGCCCTTCTTGTGATCAGCTGGTGCAAAAACTTCAATTAATCCTTAGAATATAAAACTGAGGAGGAAAGAAGAAGAGAAAGAGAAAAGAGAAGGCCAGGGACTATGCACAGAGTTTTCAGCTATATAAGATTAGTGACGGGTCTTTATGTCCACGAGTCACAACTTCTCGCGCAAATTACCGACTAAGTCAACTATCCGCAATGTTTTTAATGCTAAAAAGGTTGGGGCCTATCAAGGACTTTTATTAATTGTAAATATATTGTATATTTTCTGCTAGAGATATTATTATTATTTTTCTTTTCGCGGTTTATTTTAGAAACTAAATTCTCGGAAAAGGCTATAGAATATGAGTATCAAGGTTCGCTTAAAGAAAGAAAGAAAGGAAATTCAAAGAGAGAAGCCCTTCTCTTATAACCCATTCTACTAATGCACTTCGATCTTTTCATCAATTACCCTAACATGAAATCACCCTAGGATCTCAATCGTATCTGTGGTCTATTGGCGCCTTTAGCTTAATTGACCGCTCTTATCTATCATAGAGCCTCAGAGAAATTTGTGACTCCGACTCTCGGACACACATGCTCCTCCCTCATCACTTCCTCTTCTTTCATTCTTACCTTTTCCTCTATCTTTCATCAGGCAATCCTCGCAGCAACATCTCACACAACCATGTTGAAGAAACGACCTTTCGATATAACAAAATGTGCGCGACCAAATATCCTCGCTTTAGAGCCCTACACAACCCCAAGAGAGTGTGTTTGTTCTAAGCCCAACAGGATGTGCAATGCTAACGAGCTTCAAGTCATTATCCCAACGATGGCAATGTCACTCTCCTTGACGCCAATGAAAATGCTTTTGGTGTAGCCATTCCTTTAGAAAAGACAAATCCAATTTTCGAAGATGGGGTTACTATTCAATCTGCTCTCGACCCTAAAGAGCTAAAATTGAACTATTATCCTGATGCGTAAGTGATACAGGTCAAATCTTCGCTTCAGAACTAATGAATTTCTCCAGACAGCAAATCCCATTAAAGAAGTTATTCTGTAATCTCCGCAATACACGTCCAGATGCAGCCAGTCCATTGAAACCAGAAAATGTCTGTCTCAACGTCGGCTCAGACGAATCTATCGACGGTATTATCCGCGCCTTCTGCACTCCTGGAAAAGACAAGATTCTCATATGTCCTCCAACTTACGGTATGTACCGCGTCTGTGCAGATGTGAACGACGTAGGAATCGTCAGCGTAAATCTCGACCTCGAAAATGGCTTTGCTCTTCGACCCAACGCCATCAACGGAATCCTTTCCAATGAGCCATCCATCAAAATTGTCTTCATCTGCTCACCAGGAAATCCAACTGGAAACCTTCTTTCCGAGTCCGATATATTGCAGGTCTTGGAGAATCCCACGTGGAATGGTGTCGTAGTTGTCGATGAAGCATATATTGATTTCAATCCGCCTTCGACCAGCTTTGCTAGCAAAGTTAACGAATGGCCCAATCTCATTGTCACGCAAACGTTAAGCAAAGCCTTCGGTCTTGCAGGAATCAGACTAGGAATTACATACTCCCAGCCGCAGATCTCGCAACTATTGAATAACCTCAGAGGACCATATAATATGTCCGCACCCACCGTTGCTCTTGCAACAGCTGCTCTTCAACCAGCCGGAATCTCATTGATGCAAGAAAATATCATCAAGATGGTCGAGCAACGCAATCATTTACTTAAAGAGCTCCCCAAAATCCCCGGCTTCGGTAGATTTCTCGGAGGCAATGATACCAATTTTCTGTTGGTCTAATTCCTCAACAAGCTGGCTGATCAAGGTGGTGTTCCGGACAATGCTGTTACGACTATGATGCTACGCAGTTTGATGACGAAGTCGAGAATCTTGACGCGTTATCATGGCGGTCAACCTAGGTGTACGGGCTGCTTAAGGATTACGGTTGGCACAAAGGAGCAGGTTGATGATATTCTAATGCAGATCAGGATGATACTTAAGGAGGCGTACGAGGGCAAGATTTCAACTGCTTAAGGGCCTATAATGCTGATGGGGAAAAGCATTGATTTATTGAGTGTGAGAGTCTTCAAAAGAATAAATGGTAACTACCTAGCCTAACTAAAAGTTATGGAGTTCAGATGCTAGGAATGTCCCCTAGAAACTATCCATATCAAACAATCCATAGTCTCCTAGGCCGCCAATGTGAGCCCTTATTTAGGTCCAAATGCAAGCACATGCTTCCATAAATACAAGGAATGCCCTACAACTACACTACCTGCAAGTTTCAATCAGTTCAATCTTAGATCTATACCTGCCATGTAGCCTCACTGCAACCCCTCTATCTCTGATTTTCTCGCCCAGTAGTATCATTATTACCACGTCTCATTTGAGAAGCAAAACCGGATCCATCCTTGTCATTGCTCTTGTCGACCAGTTATTCCCCCGGAAGTGTTACTGCTGATTGACCCTTTAGACGAAAGTAGTATGATATAGTAAGATTACACCCACATCTTTATCATGAATGACTTGATTGAATGGGCCAAATTCTCATGTACATGGTCCTTTGAGATATGCTTATAGAAGAAGTCTACTGGATTCTTACTTCATGAATTCAAATTCGGTTTTCGAGTTGAGCTTGATAGAATCATAATAATCATAATAATCATAATATAAACCGTATAATCTATCTCCTATAAGTCCCAACTCGAACTTTCGAGTTGCGTTGGGCCTTCCCACTAAAGAACTCGAATCGAGTCCAAATCCAGCTAATATATCCTCAAATCTAGACTCGACCCAGACTCGCAAAACACTACCACTATTCTCTCATCTCCTCATGCAACACGAATCCCTGCTATCACAGAGCCGCATTATCACTTTTCTACTATATCTACATCTACTTGATACAGTATGCTCTCTCTCCATACATCAAAGAAGTCACCTCCCCGAGCGCAAAATCTCCATCCATAGTCCTTGAATTCCACAACAAATGGCAACTACACTACCCACAAGCGATACTCTTAACAGAGACCTCCTCAGCGCAAACCTAGCTGTGATCTCACACGCAAAACTCACCTCCAAAGACCCCATCAAAGTCAGCACACTCTACAACTGGTTACTTGTAATACTGTCGCTACTGGTGTAAGCCAATATCGAGATGATGGAAAGGCAGTACAGTCAAATTCTTTGAAGTTTGTTGTGGTTGATATCAAATGGAGAAGTTCTGAGGACTGAAGTCTCTTATCAAGAACTTGTGTGACAAGCGAGCAAGCAGGCAGCCATTTAGGCAAGGGCTTGGTAATTTAATTAGAGATACAACACTAGTCGTTCTAAATTGCTAACTTTAAACGAGTCAAGATAAATTTTGAAACTGTAGTCCAATCTGGATTTTTGCGTCGAGGCAGTGTTTAGCTGCAGAGTTTTATCAGAGGGCCACATCTTGGGATGGCCCTGAAAACCCGTCTTAAGTTCGACTTCCGATTCATCCCAAGCAGCATCAAGGTATGCTTCTATGTTTTAAGTATCGTTATGACATCAAAATCTGACTACAGAAGCGAGGAAGAGCTATGAAGCCACTGTGGAGCTAAATCCACGCCCTGGACCGAAAGCGCAGGTTCATCCCACTCTTCTTGAGAATTTCTTTTGCTGGTTTTCCCCACCGATGTGCCTATTCAGACTTTCTTGCCAGCCCTCAACAAGTCTGACACTTTAGGTGGGAGGACAAGTGCACTCCTATCGTTCCTCTTATAAAAGTCAACAATGACCATAGCAGTTTTCTCGGGCAGATCTTCGTGAATAAAGTGTCCTGCTTCGGGAAAGACTTGCAACGCATATTTGCCTTTCATAATTAGTTAGCAGTGTGATCAAAATGCTCGAACTAACTTGCCTTGCATTTGCCCAATCGTAAGCTCTTTGTCTAACCTGTCCGTTCCAGCAAGTAGTAATAACTTTCCTCCCCGGGCCTCAAGGAACTTTTTGCTGAGCCCAATGAACCAACCTTCCCAGAATGGCTGAGTCGCAGCTAAATCTGTCCGCCATGTCCATGATCTCGATCCTCTCGTTTCCTCATCGTGCTTTAGTAAGACTGGAACACTCGTTCGAGCTGATACTGAATTTCGTATCGTCCTTGATCTAATATGCCACTCTATGCCAGACTCTAGAGAAGGAAATCCTACAGGTCTTGTCGATAAATAAGTCTGCATGCTTTGCAAAGCATCGATAGCGGATCCTTCAACCACGTCTAGGACAGCATATCCAAGGACAGCATTTCCTAATTTCCCACCCCTTGCAACATCCGTGACTACTGCCCCTCCTAAAGAATGGCCTATGAGAACCAATGGAGGGAGATTTTTCCAATCCATTTTAACTTTTGTCTGCTCTATCACTGACAAGAGATCAGCACTCAATGTCTCGAGACGCAAATCTAATAGCGGTTGCTCTGGACTAATATTGGTAGAACCATGACCTCGAGCATCTAGTGATAATATCCCGGCAGAGGGTAGCTTTTTGCGTATTTCCAGCGTCAGAGCCGCAAAAGAAAGACCAGACGAGCCCGCGCCGTGGTGTGTAACAAATAAAGGAGCATTTCCAACAGGAGACGTAAAATACACATGGTGCGTAATTGTTGTAGATTCGATGGTAGACTCGAGGTATAGCTCTCGCTCGAAGTATGTCGTCCATGGTATTTGGTCCATAGTCCTTTTATTTGGCGTTCTAGGAGATAAAAATGTTAGCTTTTGAAAAATTAAGATGGCAGAGGAGCAACATGCCCTTGAGGTCGCGCGAAAAGCTTCATATTTGATGATGGTATTATTGTTCCTGTGGACGACGCAGAAGAGGCTGAGCTTGCTGAACTGGAGTCATCGTCCATAGGAAGTTCTGCAATACCATCTGCCTCGTCCTCGTTCTCCTCGTCTGCCTCGTTAAAGTCAGGGGGAGGGAAATTCGAAAGTTTTGTTTTTGCAAAGGCTCTTTGTAAGTCACTCATTCTGATAGTGGTGTGGAGAAGTTTTGGTGGATGGAAGGAGTTTATTATGTGCTGAGAGATAGAAGAGAATCTTAATAATTGTAAAGGATTCACACCAAGCAATGCAATTGATAGTGTTGGAGTTGAAGAAGTCCTTGTCTCCTCCCTTAACTTCAAAAGGCTATACGAAGCAGGCCAATCCTACGAACCAATCAACACTTCTCTCGCTTCCTTATCGATAAGGCTTGGCGCGAAGCGTGGGGTTGGCGGTGGCGGTGCAAAATGAGGCGTTTGGTCGAGATCTCTCCTCCTTAATCTTCATCCCATTTTACTGTTTTCATTAAAATAACCGCAAGAAGCTTCCCTTGAAAATATGCAAGGAAGTACGAATGAAAGGTAGGCGGAATAAAGTTATATAGTTCTGACGCTTCTATTCCTCTATTCCTCTATTCATTGAAAACCACAGATACAGAGAACGAGACTGGCTAGTTTTCGAAATGACGTATTCTGATTGACTTCTCGAGATCAACCAACGATCCCATCCCCATCAACAATCATTACTTCAAGCTTCAGACAGATTTTCTCTAGCTCCCCCTAATCCGTCTTAGAGTTAGAGTTAACTCCACCAAGCTTCCCACTTTCAAGCTAGCTATCTAGTTTTATAGTTGACTGGTTGCCTGTGAAGATCATGCCATCTAGACGTCCTAAGCAAATTTTCATCCCTTGTTATCTAGGCACATAGGCACATATAAGCACATGAGAACTCATCGACAACTGAAGGACTTCATCTAATTCAACATGTCCTCGCTTTGGGGCACCAAAAAGAAGGATGACGATGCCCAGCCCGTCGAATCCGGGAATGGGGAATCCAGCGAGCCTGCAGCTCCGCACCCTTCTGACGCAGATGAGCGAACTCGTCTACTCCCTTCAGTCCCAGATCGTGATGGGTATCTAAGTCCGGATGATCCAGCAGTAAGTTGACATTCAATTCATATATCATACAACGTCATCTCGAAGGATACTGGTTAGGCGAGAGATTGTAGGGGGTCTTCATTTGGGAAAGATGTCTAACATTATCAGGTATCTCCATATAATCTCTGGAGTGTTCGATTCCTGCGATATTTCACCGTCCTCTTCGCAATCATTAGTTTCCTCTGGTGGTTGCTACTACTCGTATCCATCTTCGTTAGCCCCCCAGGCATGTACTCAAGAGGATCCGGCTTCTTCAGTTTCTCATACACGACCTTAACTATTGGCGTACTCCTCATTGTGCTCCTATTCTTCTCTACACCTTCCAAAGCCTCGCAGGTTACATGCTTGGTTATCGCGGTCTTCCTACTCATCAATGCCATCATAATCGTCGCGGTTCCCCAGCTACGCATTGAAGAGGGGTGGGTAGGGATCGCAAGTGTCATATGGGCATTGCTCATCAGCGTTTGGACAATCTTCACTGATCGAATTGTCGCATGGGGCAAGACGGAAGAAGAGGAGCGTTTAACGGGAAGGGCTGAATCCCGCCGAACTCTGAGGGAGTGGTGCTCTGTCCTTACATCTACCGTCGTCCTAATCATCATTGCCATTGTAGCCCTCCTTCTTACGGCTACATTGATTCTGAGATCTCGAGACGCTTCTCTCGCAGCACCAGGCGAAAAGTACTTTGTTGATGGCGACAAATATCAGGTTCATCTCTTCTGCTCGGGCAACATCACAGCCAATGCAAAGGACAAAGAAATCCCAACAGTTCTCTTCGAAGCTGGCGACTGTCCCTTTGGAGGGTCCATGATCGACATCGCAATCAATGCTCTCCAGAACGGAAGTATATCCCGTTACTGCTATGCAGACCGTCCAGGAATAGCCTGGTCTGACAACGCACCCTCTCCGTTCTCCGCAGGTATGGGAGCCGATGTCCTTTCTGAAGCTCTCGCTCGAGCTGGAGAAGAAGGGCCATTTGTCTTAGCCAGCGCAGGAATTGGCAGCATCTACAGCCGAATCTTCTCTTCCCGTCATGGGAAATCAATCACCGGTCTCCTCATGATCGACCCTCTCCACGAAGACCTGCTCTACAAAGTCGGCACAGCCCAGCGCGGCTTCGTCCTTTGGGGTCGTGGAATCATTTCTCCCCTCGGATTCGACCGTCTCTCAGGCGCCATTTTCCGCGGCCGCACGCGCGAAGATCGGATCTACGGACAGGCTTCCTACCAAGGTGGGAAATTCATTAAAGCTAAACTGCAAGAATCTCTCGTCGCCAATTCCCTCACTAAAAACGAAGTGAGCAGTGCAAGGAATATACAAAATGAGGATACGCCACTTGTGTTGATTAGTTCAGGGATTGAGGTTAAGAGGGATAGTGAATGGGCGAGGAAACAAGAGGATTTGAGTCATTTGACGAGGAAGCTTGTTAGTTGGGATATTGTAAATAAGGCGCCGAGTGAGGTATGGAGGACGTATGAGGGGAGGGAGATTATTGAGAAGAGGCTGAAGGAATTGGTTGATGCGTGATGGGTTTACTTTTTGGGGAGGTTGAATTTTTGCATAGATTTTAGTGACGACACAAAGAATGGATATTGGGAGGATTGTAAGAGGAAACGAAACGGCGGGGAGAAGAAAGGTGAACGTACATATTGAGGGCGTCCGGCATGCTCATTTTCGCTTTGGGGTTTTGATCTTTTAATCATGATACCTGTTCATAGTAATTCATTTCAGTTTATAAAGCTTGCCTCTGACTTCTAATCATTGATATCTTCAGGTATTTTGGACATTAGAGCTACCTTGTACTACAGCCATATTCCCGCACAGCAATACTTTTCCGACATGAAGCCATTATCATTTCCATGAACGCCATCCCTTTGCTATTCAGCTGTAAACATTGATCTCCATCTCTCTCCTAATTTTCAGACTCTTGCCCTCTTCAACTATGACAAATCATGCAGCACCGGCCAGAAGATTCGAAGTCCGTAAAGAGAGATCCAGAATGGTCAGATGTTCATCCGAACCATCAACGAGACGTTTATCTGCTTCGGAAAAGACGAGAACAATCTTGTTCTTTTGGATATCAGGGATGGTCTCGCTGTAGATTATTGATTGGTAGAGCTAAATGCTGTCAGAATTATCCTGAGAAAGGGGGGATGAAGGGAAACATACCTGTGTCAAAACCTGAGTAGCACTCCATCCATCCGCAACTATATCAGTAACCACCTTCGCCACAGCCTCATACACTAACCCCTTCGATCTGGGTTGCATAGCCTTAACCAACTCATCAATCGTAGCATCCGGAATGACCCCCGCAATATCCTCAATACTTTTAACCGTAACAATCTTCCCTTCCCCCCCATCAACATCCATCTTATCCCCTTCCTCATCCCCCTCCTCCTTCCCCCCAACCGCACCCACCAATCTCGCCGCACTTTGCAAAAACGTAATCGCTTTCCTCAAATCCCCCTCACTACACCTAATCAACGCATCTGCCGCACCCTCCTGCAACCTGACGCCCTCCAACCGTGCAATATCCTCCACCCTCCTCTTCGCATTCCCTTCATCCAGCATCTTAAACCTGAATTTAGAACACCTACTCGCTAACGGATCGATAATCCTCGTCACATAATTACAAATCAAGCAAAACCGCGTAATCTTACTATACGTCTCCATTGTTCTTCGAAGCGCCGATTGCGCATCTTGCGTCATGGAATCCGCTTCATCCAGAATGATGATTTTGTAGGGGGGACAGGGGTATAAGGCACGATAGGAGGCGGAGGGGTTGGAGAGCTGCATGCGTGCGAAATCTTTTACTTTTTCCCGTACGATGCTGATTCCTCGTTCGTCTGAGGCGTTGAGTTCGAGAACGCGCGTTTTTATGAGTTCCGGGCCGTACAGCTCTTTTGCAAGCGCGAGCACTGTAGACGTCTTTCCCGTTCCTGGAGGACCGTAGAAGAGCATGTGTGGGAGCTGCGAAGGGAGGGAGGTTAGTAGGTTGTGAGAGGAGGGCAGAGGAGAGAGGACGTGTCCGTACGTTGGAGGATTGTAGGGTTCGTTGGAGCACGGTGATGGTGTGGTCTTGAGCTGTGACATCGGATAGGTTTTTCGGGCGGCTGTAAGGTATTAGCGGATATGTAGTGATTGCTGTTGAAGTTGTAGACCTACTATTTCTCAACCCATGGCTGAAGTCTGGTTGTTTCTTTTGAAGGTTGAGCTTTAGAGGACGAAGAGCCGTTTGTTGCAGCTTGTGCCTTTCGGGCTTTGATATCGAAGAAGCTTGCCATGTTGATCAAGTTTCTAAGAAAAGTTAATTCTGTCGAGATATCAAGCCGAAATCGAATAGAGTAGAAAATGTTCTGTTCAAGGAGACGCGATCACTTTACGCGACAAAGGCTTGGCGAGGCTTACAGGGGTCACGACTTCTCTTTACTTTTCTCGAATTTATTTTTCCACAGCTTGTGTTGGAACAGGGAAAAGGGAAAAGGGTATATAGTCACGTGCCTTGATGAGTCATTAGCTTGGCTGGCTACTTCAGCATTTTCGATCCTTACGATCTTCTTCCTTCTGTAGCCTATGCACTAAGGTGATACCAACAGCTTGAGTCTTTTTCAATCAAACAAATTGATAATCCACCGTAATAGTTCCAAGTAAAAGTAATCCGCCCCTTCTTATGGGCATAAAAACTACTGTAAATGCGGATCCCTCAAAGTTAATGACCAACCACACAGGAAAATATTTCCCATGGCGCCACTCACGATCTCGAATTTGACGCATGCTATGAAGATATTAAACCTGATACTACTGCGGTTGCTGATTTCTTGCCAGATAGCGACTGTAGGTGGGAACTTCATGCATTCCGTCTTTGCTACAATACAAGCGCTTTTGAAAACCCATTTACCATCCATCTTATCGTTTTGGGTTGGATTAGCGGTGCTGAGTTCAAATTAGCTATCTAGATTTCTTTTTAATAGGCTATTATGGATTAGCTAAATTGGAGTAGGTTTTTTTTCTTGGATTAGGCTGGACAAATTTCTTTTGAAATTATACTTATAATTTTCTGAATTTTCGAAGATTTTTATTCGTTTGAAAATCCGGGGGGATTGGAGTGGGTGTTGAACTTTGGGCTTTATTTTGGGTCTCAAGCTAAATCGGAGGTTTAGTTGTCCGTTGTTAAGGAGCTAGCGACAATACTAAAGAGGCCATATTTCTAGAGGGAAATAAATGGGTAAGTGCGAGGTGAGGCGAGTTACTGCGATTATTGATGAAATGGGAAAAAGTGTCCATTTACAAGAGATGTAATCTAGCGAATGCAAACTATAAGAAGTACAGGGGAGAGGGCATTAATTTAGTGTTCACGTTAAGTAGTCTAAAGAGTAAAAGTTGTACGAACCACATGGTTATCTAGGTCTATGGAACCTTTAATCTAGCCGGATTATGAAATCATGTGGCCAATTTGACAAGAGGAGTTATTAGCTAAGAGCGAGAGACAGACCTACCGAGCAATTATACTATTAGCTCACCGCCAGGATCACTTCGTGCCAAGGCTTGCATAGGGAGAATGGTCCCTAATGACCTCAGCATCTTTTCGCAATTTTGTACGCCACTTCATCGCCTTGAGAGCAACTATAGTCAGCTGCTTGCAGAAGCTCATCATCAGCTGCTAAGTGGGTGCCATTTAATTTCATCTGCTGGTGGGCTTCATTCTTCAGCCGTACTGTGTAGGCTTCTGGATATATTGCTAATGCAGAGTGGAGAGGAGAGACAGGAGTTAGGCCAGACTTTCTGGGACCAAAAGGCTCCCCGCCGAATTCTAGAGCGTAGGGTGTGTAGGAACGAATGTTTATGGCTTTTCTCTTTGTGAAGCTCCGTGTTTGGTTTTGTGTGAGGAATCTTGTTAGCTACCGACTGATTCCGGAAGTCAGTAATGAAATGTTTCTTTGTCATCGTTTGCCTTTGGGCAATACGAAAATTGCTACTTCCGGAGACCTGCGGGATTTAGCTTTGTAAAAGTTTAACAGCAGGATTATTACGGATAAAGGACATATAACGAGGACGGCTCAAGAGAGTAATAATGCTTTTTGATGGAGGGAGTACACTTTCATGGTCGCATAGAGGTGGATGAATAAAGGTATGACTGCAAAATTCCTTCGTTTTTCTCATAACTATGGATTGCAAAGCTAACTTGGATTTGGATATAAGCTGGAAGTTGGGGTTTGCATGTTTGAAATCATAAATTCTGGCCGACCTGGTCGCACATCTGCTCAACGCCGATGAAATCTCCTTTTAATCCCAAACGCCGGGGAATACTTCTAATATCTAACCGTACCATTTGATTTATACTGGTATACTAATTCTTTTCCTAAAAAAGCACAGCTAGGTTTTCAACAGCTTAAGGCTACCAGCGCTGGATTTTGAGTGCCCATGTCTGGTGAAGACTTCTTCTCCTCGACTTCGAGGGTTCGCATCCTCTTCTGATTACCTTTAACAGCTATTATGTCCTTGTTCTTCCTTTTCCTGCCTTGACCTTTATTTTCCGGTGTGATACCAATTGCTGCATCAACTTCTTTCGCCTGTGCTTCAAGATGCTCGAACCCCAATATCTGGCAAGTTTGATGATAGCTCTTGCTGCATGTCACCTCGCGATAGACAGCCTGTTTCCCAGGAATGAGATGATTCAGGAGGTACTTCGTGTTTCCCCACCGATTCTGGACGTCTAGTGCCATCTTGATATATTTTTCAACGACGTCTCTCCAGTCCGCTAAGCCGCCATCTGCTTGGCTCCTAAAGCAACTTGAATTAGCCTCCGCAGCTGTTGCAATCATAGCTCCGTCAACCCCAAATTCTTCCACGAGCTTCACGGCTTGCTCTCGGTTTTCTACGTCTCCGTTCATCAGACAAGCTACGCCATTCTCCCGGCAGATGTCCGCTATCATCTTCAACTGCTCCCGAATAGCCCTTTCTCGAGGTCGCATAGGGGTAGTACGGCAGTGGATTGTCAAGCCCGTAATTCCAGTCGCACAGAGCTTCCGTACCAAAGTTTCCGTCAATTCAGGTGTTTCCAAGAGTCGTATTTTCACACTGATCCCAATCTCGAATTCGGTAGAAATTTCCTTGACCAGTGCCTCCAAGATAGCACATAATTTATCCGGAGTCTGAAGAAGCGCCGCGCCCATTCCACCACTTGTGCTAAAAGGTTTCGGACACCCAGCATTGACATCGATCCCGGCTACATCTGCCGCAACGATCCGCGCCGCTGCGACTGCTCTCTCTGGGTCTGAAGTCCCGATCTGGAAGATCAGTCTTTCCCCCTCAAGATTTGGGTGAAGACGATAGATGAGACTCTCTTGTTGTTCCTTATCTGCTTGCTTTGCACCGTGTGAGGGAAATCGAGTAAAATCGACAGTGTTTGTAGCTGGATTTACTTTCCGTGTGGTGCCTATCATCGATCGATCGACTGTCTCGGGGCCTGTAGAGATGGTCAGTCAACTGCTTATAAATTACCTTAGAAGACGTACCCCAAACAAGATCAGCTCCATAATGAAGTGCAAGAAGACGTGATGGGAGTTCTCCAGAGCGTACCATAGGTGCGAGGACAATCTTGCCTCTGTAGTCAACCCCATTTTTGGGAATAGGAACTCGTTTTGTGACAGGTGTCATGATGGATGATAGAATACGTTGCATAGCATTGCGGGATATGACTGTTAGATTGTGGGAAGTAGATAGTTGTCGGACCTGAAAAATAATAATCTGTAATCTAGATCTAGTAATCATAGGGTCCGTGTGGCTGATAGCCGCGATTTGAAGCCTTGGCTGGGAAAGAAAAAGGAAGTAGAAGTAATACGGTTGAGGAACTAGTCTGCTGCTTGCGGGCATTAATGGAATAACGGTGATGGTGATATTATCGAGATCCTCAAAAACCTTACTTCTCCCTTCACTATTTACTCATCAATTGAACGTTCTCACGACAGTCCAGAGAGCTTTCCATCTAAACACTTCCTCCCAGTCCAAAGCGTCCCTCGTGACTCCGGCCGAGCTGGCGAAATTCAACCCACCCACGCATCGATTTTCCCAAATAGCTTGTCATCTCTCGCCCTCAGACAATACTACAACCTCATCCAACTCAAATATGGCTTCCCAATATCAGACCAGAAAGGTCGGAGCACCAAATACTTTGGAGCACCGCATCTACATCGAAAAGGACGGAGTCCCTATCTCACCGTTCCATGATATCCCGTTGTATGCAAACGAGCAGCAGACCATCTTGAACATGATCGTCGAGATCCCAAGATGGACCAATGCCAAGATGGAGGTGAGTTCAAATCTTCCCGCAGCTTTCATATCTCTATACCATTCCCGTTCTTCAGAAAAGAAAATCATCTTGTTATATAACCCCTCATTTTCTATCACACGATGGCAATGCTACCCCTCAATTGCGACTTTCGCTGACGACTTCAACCTAGATTAGCAAAGAAGAGTAAGAGCAATTGGTTCTACTTTCCCTCCCATTATAATCTTGGTTCACCAAATTATTTAGCTCAAAAAGCTAATGCCATGATCCCCCAGGCTCCTCAATCCCATCAAACAAGATGTCAAGAAGGGCAAACTCCGATTCGTCCGCAACTGCTTCCCCCATAAAGGTTATCTCTGGAACTATGGTGCCTTCCCTCAAGTACTTGACCTCGTGTAAATAGATTCGTCGTACAAGCTGACCGCCTCTTAGACTTGGGAAGACCCCAACATTATCCACCCAGAGACCAAGGCCAAAGGCGACAACGACCCTTTAGATGTCTGCGAGATCGGTGAATTGGTCGGATACCCGGGCCAAATCAAGCAAGTGAAGGTTCTGGGAGTCATGGCTTTGCTTGATGAGGAGGAGACCGACTGGAAAGTCATTGTCATTGATGTCAGTGACCCATTGGCTCCTAAGCTCAATGATGTCGAGGATGTTGAGAGACACCTCCCAGGTCTTTTAAGGGCTACAAATGAATGGTTCAGAATCTACAAAATCCCAGATGGAAAGCCAGAGAACCAATTTGCTTTCACCGGCGAATGCAAGAACAAGAAGTGAGTACTCAAATTGATTTGCTTTGGGTTATGCTAATTGTGGATCAGGTACGCTACCGATATCGTTCGTGAGTGTGCAGAAGCCTGGGAGAAACTCATCACTGGCAAAACAAACCCTGGTGATGTTTCAACGTAAGTCTATTATTACTATACAGATAAGTAGATACTGACAGGATTTTAGCACTAACCTTACCTGCAAGCAATCCGCAAACCGTATCGCTCCAGACCAACTTCCTTCCATTCAAAATGAGAACCTCATTCCAGCCCCAATTGATCCCAGCATCGACAAGTGGTTCTTCATCTCTGGTGCTGCTGCGTAGATGGACATCATTTGGCAGAGATTGTGATTTAACAAGCATCAGCGGACAAAAGTTGCTATGCATTTGTTTATAGACGGGGTTTACCATAAGCACTGAGTTTTAACACTCTCAAATATAGTTTTTTATGCACCGTGAAAACAAGCTCGTGATTATTTGCATCTATAGCGAGGCTAGTTTGGGTATTTATGGCTCCTTGATACAAGAACTCTCTGAGATCTATGTAGACCTCAATTTTGACAAGCATAGAGATATGGCGACCTATGAGCCTTGAGTCTTAAGAATTGGCATTGCTTCTATTACATGACTTCACGCTACCTCATACAGCCCTCCCATATGTAATACACAGTCCATCACACAATCAATTCCCCGTCAATTCTTCTTGCCTTGCCAGTATTCTCGAATGTCTGTCGACCTCCTCAGCAACACCATTGATACCAAGCTTCTCCGAATCCAACTTCATTTCCTTGCCATCCTCTGCAAACTTATATTAGCCCTCAACTCCGTAGAAAAAATTGCTCGTATAGATATCCTTACTGAACTTCAACCACACGAAACTTGGATCCTTCGACGCTCTTGGAAGTACCTTCGCATCAATTTTCATTGTCTGTCGTGCATTGGGCGGTAGAAAGGAGAGAAACAGGCGTGCAGTCTTCGCTTTTGGTGAGAAGGGATTGAAGACTGTAGAGACTTCAGTGATGAATCGGGTGATCATTTTCAGACGTTTGATCGAACTGCAAATTAATCATAAGCAATTTACGGTGATTGTCATTGAGAACTTACTCCTGATTTAATCTTCTATTTGTCCAGGTAGCTAAAAGCTAGGAGGAGGCACTGAGCTTCCATACCGGTAGAAAAAGAGTTCGGCGGCCGGAGAAATTAAACTTCCGATGGGCTTACAAGGCCAGCTTTCTCAACAAACTCATAAACTTTACATAGACTTCATTCATAAAAATGTCTTTCGAAGCACTTTCAGAACGCCTTACAGCTCTACAAGAGTCAAATAGACAAGTAAGAGAACTTGTTGACCGCCTTGAAAACATTCGTTTCCAGCCAGGTTCCATACCTCTGGATAGCGAAGATGACAATGTTATGATCGAGCTTGGTTCGGAGATCCAGCAGATTTTAAAGGATCAAGATGAAGATTTACAGGTCCTCCAAGAAACAATCTCGGATTTAGTAGTTCCAGGACGGCGGGCAAGTGAGCTAGTGCGGGAGAAGGAGGGGCTTGATCAATCCGTCCACAAGGCTTTCAGAGAGCTCAGACGGTATATATTCTAATTCCTCTTGAGAAAGCTCTTTCTGACTCTAGGGCGTCTGCTAATATTTTCTATAGGTGTGAAAACGCATTTCGCAGAGCACAAATTATAGCTCGAGAAAAGCTTCAGAAAGCTCAAAGCTCTGAGCGAGAGATGCTTCTAGAAGTCCTATCAAATACTACCGAAGATGCGCCCTCAACTCCAAGCAGCATACCACCTCGTCGTAATCAACCATCCTCAGACCTTACTCAAGATGAGAAAGAGATCAATGCTAGTAGCGATGTCACATTAGCCCTTCGACGAACTCATGAAATGATGGCTTCCGAACTGCAACGCTCACAATTTGCACACGATACGTTGGAAGAATCTACGCAGGCCTTGCAACAGTTGAATGAAACATATTCCTCTCTCGACACTTTGCTATCTAGTTCGCGAAATCTGCTTGGAACCCTTATTAGGAGTCAAAAGTCCGATACATGGTATTTACAGACGGCATTTTATGTTCTGCTGGCTACGGTATCTTGGCTGGTATTCAGAAGGTTTATATATGGGCCAACATGGTGGCTTGTCTATTTACCGCTCAAATTAATTTTTAAGACCTTAATTGGGATATTTACAGCAACAGGTATGCTGGGATCAAATGGAGGAAGTGATGTTGAAAGCAGTGTTGGTTCAATAGTCAGCCAAGCAACTATATCACATAGGAGTGGTACGAGAGATCTATCTCAGGTTTATACCAGTCGAGCCGCTCCTACAGTCATTGTTGGCGGCGGAGGCCGAGAGGCACCAGTTGGCGGATATAAGCCCAGGTCACAGCATATTCAACAAGGAGAAGGCAGTATGACTGAGCAAGTGGAGCAAATTATCGACGAGAGTCAAATCGACCAAGGGGCAGATCAGATGGCAAGAGAAGAAAGATCCGATGAAGCAGAGGATGTAACAGTACAGCACGATGTGTCACAGAAGAATCCCAAAAAGAGGATGTGGGAAGAAGAAAAGGAGGCTTTAAAGCAGGATGTCAACGGGGGAAGGAAAATAGATGAACTGTAGATTTTTGAATATGCAAAAACATTTATGCTGCACAATTTTCCTCGCCCTTGCTGGCGAACCTTCGTTACAAACCCTTTCTTTATAAGACTTTACTAAGCACAAGCATCTCCTAGACGCCGTTAAATGTGCAATATTAACAGAAGCTACTTACTTGTTAATGAAGTCGTAAAGTAAGTTTAAGAGACAAGATTTGTGCTTTTCAAGGGCAACACATAGCGTACGGGAGTGCTTACGAGGGTTGATCCTCAGATCTAGAAATGTCATCACGGCATCTATTGCCTTTCAAGCACAGAACTGTATTAGCCCTTCCTTTTACCTATACTCAAACAGTCGAGAGCTCGCCCTGTTGAGAGAGCTTTTCCCAGCCACTTCCCGTCTAAAATATTTCCTTGAAACGTTCCCATTGAGTATAAGTCAAGACAGACAACACTCGGGCTGAGCTGGTCAGGTCAAACTATCTTTTCAAGCCAGCTAGGGCTAGGACCTGTATATACTTAGAAAATAACACCTTGGAGAGTCAGTATTTCAAGCTTCTAGATACGAAGAGAAAAAAAAGGCTATGCGCCAGAATGTTTCACTGACTTGATTAGAAGCATTAGACCTTTTTTTTCAAATCTTCCCAACTAGGCCAGGCATTCTCTTGAATCTCCTAGCACTGGAATTAAGGGTACAAATATTGATTAGTTTCACAAGAAACATTGTATCATCTCGGAAAGAGAAGGGCTGAATAATTACTTCCTGAGTGTCTTAAGCTACAAGCTTTAAATGATCTGAAAGACGCAAGTCAATAACTCGCCTAGTCCTATCAACAAGCTCCTTATCCTAAGATACGGTAGCATATCACTTTCAACACTCCTAAAGACTAAAGCTGCATTCAAAGCCGAAGTTCATGCGTGCATATTTTCTCCTATCTACAATCTTTACCCTAAAATCCGAGTCCCCAAAATCATAGAAATTTTCAATTTTCATTCCGTCTAGCTTTGCGTAGGCATAGCTACATCCGCCGCCTTCGAAATGGCGTCTTCGCTTCTCCATAGGCTTGTGACTGTCTTCAATTGCGTGTAGAATTGTAGACCTGGTTTACCGTAGAAATAAGATGCTCCACCGCCGGCGATACTCTTCTTGTTTCCTGTAAACGAGAACATGGGGAGAGGAACAGGGCTGAAATATCAACGTCAGTACTGAATTCTGAAGTTGTGTTGGGATAGGGGTCAGTAAGAAGGGTGCTTCAGGAGAGAAGCATTCAAATTTCACTAGTTGACACATAGTGCAATTGAGTCTAAGAAATGATCACTTACATTGGAACGTTGATTCCTACTTGTCCAGCTTCAATATTCTTCTGAAACGCAGTTGCAGTAGCTCCTGATTTGGTAAAAATAGCAACACCATTTCCGTACTCATTAGCGTTGATGAGATCCACAGCTTCGTCCAAAGAATCAACATTTAGACAGACGAGAACTGGACCAAAAATCTCTTCAGTATAGCATTTCATGTGAGGCTTGACGTTTGTGATGATAGTTGGGCCGACCCAATTACCATTAGGATATTTCTCTGGCTTATAACCACGACCATCGAGAAGAATAGTGGCACCATCTTCTTCAGCACTAGCGATGAGCGCCTCGATTCTCTCCTTGCTTTGTGGGGAGATAACTGGTCCAAGATCAGAACCTTTTTCAAAGCCTCCATTGACTTTCAAGGTCTTAGCGCTTTCGGCAAGCTCGGAGAGCCATTCTTTGGTCTCTCCAACCATTACAAGAGTGCTGAGAGCCATGCATCGTTGCCCTGCTGCACCAAAAGCCGCACCAACAATCGAATTGAGTGCATGCTGCTTGTTAGCATCTGGAAGAACAGCTGCATGGTTCTTGGCACCTAAATTAGCTTGCACACGCTTGCCATTGGCCGAACCACGAGCGAAAATGTATTCTCCTGCCCGGTTGCTACCCACAAAACTGATTGCCTTGATATCTGGCTCATCGATGATGAAATCGACAGTCTTGGCTGCACCATGAATAACATTTAGAACCCCATCTGGAAATCCCGCTTTTTGGGCAATCTCTGCCAGTATCATGGCAGCTCCAGGATCTCTTTCGGAAGGCTTGAGGATAAGACAATTGCCTGTAGCAGTCGCAATTGGAATTGACCATAATGGAATCATGGCAGGGAAATCTAGATCTAGTATGAGCAAATGATGCCCGACATTGGAGGGACTGCTTACTGAAAGGGCAGATGGCGGCCACAACACCCAATGGCTCTCTGTAACTTCTGGTTTCCATATCCTTAGCTACCTCCAAGACCTCTCCCATCATTTGTTGAGGAATGTTGCATGCTCCCTCTGCAACCTGCAATCCACGAAGGACATCTCCCTTTGCATCTTTTGCCTCAATTAGCTCCGAGCTCCCATGGAAGGTTTAGAAGAACATACCAGCAAAGGTCTTGCCCTGCTCCAATGTAATGCTAGCAGCCAATCGATCCCAATTATCCCGTACCAATTGTGTAAACTTAAACATTATCTGTTGTCTCGCCATCACACTGGTAGCTTTCCAAGCCGGAAATGCCTTCTTTGCACTCTCCACCGCCGCCTTGAGCTCCGCATCCGTACTCTGCGGCACTCGAGTAACAAGATTATTGGTTGCCGGGTCATATAAATCGATGAAATTTGTAGACTCCGACTTGACGAACTTGTTGTCAATGAAGTAAGGAGTATCTTGGACATCTTGGATCTTTTCGTGGTTCATAGGATAGTTGTCAGTAGAAAATGCGAGGCCTGCAGCGGGTTTGAGATGCTGAGCTGTGGCATGCAGTCTGCGAAGAGCAATTTTCGAATTCTCGGCGGTGGAGGGCATCTTGGACGAGATTGTGGTAACCTTATGGGGTCGCAGGGATCGAGTAAGAAGTCGACGCATGTTTTGAGGGCTGAAGAAAATGAGGCTCTTGGATTGAAGGGTTAGCTACTAAACACAATGGGCTTTTGAAGGCTCACAGTACCTTGTAATTATTCACACCTCTTACCTCATACCGCGTTGGAGATTGGTGTTCGTCTTTCCCCGCTTTGTGGAGAAGAGAACACCCGCGGGCATCCAACCCGATTTCGCTCAAGCCATTTTAAGCTTCAACTCCTCAACTCCGCAGGTATACCCAAAGAAAAACTTAACCAACTGCATCATTGGGGCGATAGGCGATGTCAACGAGTATGTTAATAACATTGAATTCGATGGTTTGAGCGGTTTGTTAAGGAGAACCTATTTGAGGAAATTATTGATTGTAGCTGGGGTCTGCCGCTCTAGCGAGCAAGCTTGCAGAGAGTTAGACAGAATGTTATGCCTATTGGCTAGAGTGGTAGAGAGCGGACAGCAGATGACAGAGGATCAATATTTGGAAATTCATTGAGACTTTCAAAGGAGAAAAGAGGACTTTGAGGTTCTGGACTAGATTTCCTATTATTAGAGCTTACCACGAACTTAGATGCTCTTTGTTTTGAAGACTCTATACTCCTAAAAGGAAGCCATACCTATGATGGATGTCAAGAGTAAGTGCTCTTTTTGCCAATACTATTATTTGTTAGGAAGCTGTGGTTCCGAGGCAGTATTAAGCAGATATAAGTTATACCCATAATCTCATCCATTTTAAAACATATTAATAAAGATGAGAAGAAAAGGAGGAATTCAGCTTGATTTTATTGAGCTGGTTTTAGAGGTTTATAACTGTCCTTCTTTCACGCTGAGCTTTTCTTGTTGAGAATGATTATTGTGGCTCTGGAGAAGCTGCTCTTATGTTCAACACGATGCAACAAGAACCCAAGGGCTACATATATCTTAACGCAGATATATTTTTATTTTTATTGGGGCTCCTATTGAAAAATGTCGCTCTCTTTGCATAAATATGCGTTGACCACGGTGATGCAGCTGACTCCAGGATACAAGTCTCCCCAAATCCTACCAACACCCTTTCTCTTCCCTTTACTTTCAAAACCAAAGTCTCGCTTTCACTTGCCCCATCTCAGCCTCTGCCTGTTCCCTCAAGACCCTTTTCAGAATCTTCCCACTAGCATTCTTCGGGATAAGGTCCACAAAACGAACTTCTTTAGTTTCCTTAAACTTCGCCATTCTCATCCAAAAACTTGCTTTCAGGCACTTGGTTCTTCACTACATAAACCCATGGAAACTCTACATTAGGCTTTGACGGAAGCCTAATACCAATAATAGCATCCACAGCTAGTGAGTACTATTCTAAGCTAACACTCGCGTCGAGATATCTTTATCAAAATGGAAAATAACAATCTCTTGATTCATATTCTCACCAATGAGCCATCTGTCATCTCCACAGAGCTTGTCTTTCCCAAGTAATTGTTGCCATAATTCATCTCCCAAGGACACTTCGTAATCTGGACCAGTCATAGCGACTACGCCACCTTCGTCCAGCGGTTGAGTAACTGTCAGATATGGAAATTCCTAGTATAAATTAGTAAAATCCATATGATTTTCGAAAGAACCCAGAGCACCATAATACACACCTTGTGTCTCCAACATGGTGCAGTTGCAGGATGTCTTGAATCCGTAGATCTTTTACAGAAGGAGCGACTCATATCTCCATCTGCTCCACATTCATCCATCCATCTTGGCCCAGCAGCAAAAGGAATACCAATTGACACGACCCTATGCAGCTGCGGAAGGGTATGGCTAGCCTGTGATCCAACCAACCATGTATGATCTTCTTCAACAAAGTAGACATGACCTTCGTCGATTTCCAATCTACGTAGCGTTGGAGTCGACCGTTGACGGATTCCAAAGAAGTCCAGTTCAGCAAACGAAAGGCGCCTGATGACCCGCGGACCTTCGTCCCCATCTGGCGGTTTCCTTTTTCCTGCAGGATCCTCAGAAGGACGATATGATGTGGCAGATGAGATGTCCCAAACAGCCAAATACTCAATAGGTTCGTCTTCGCCCCAGGCACTTCTATTCGGCTGCCAAATGTAGATTGCATAGTGAGTGGCACTGTGGGTGCTGAAGAAACGATCTCTGTAATTCAGTGGCAAGCCCAGAAAATGAAATTTCCATTCACACCTAGATGAATTAGCTAGGGCAAGCATCTGAGAAGATCAATTTCACCTAAATTTGACTTCCCATTGACCAGCCTTCTCTTCCTGGATATCATAGGCTGAAGCAAAATGTCGATATACGATCTCATTCTCGTTAAGCTGGTGGTAGGCATCTTTCTCACACCATTCAACAATCAGAACTTTCGACTTGAGTCTAATCCTTCGAATGATATCTTTATTAGACTTGATATCGATGCCTCTTGAACTGCTGGTTCTTAAGTCATACAACACATACGATTGAAACTTGGCAGATGGAAAGATCAATATCCCATCGTCGTACGTCCATAATGTATCCGGGGAATGGAAAGGCGCCGTTTTCACATCAAACTGTAAATAACGAGCCCATTGATTGACTGGATATGATTTCGCGATCAATGACCTCCCCAGTTCGAGTTTCTCAATACTCCTAGGTTTCCCAGTCTTCAAATAATGATATCTCGAAGCAACATTGGCAAATAATTGAGCCCAATCAATAACTTCATCACCGTCGATGATCGTCTGAAGCTCTCTGACCCTGGGATAGTGTTGCTTCAAGGCGCGATGGTTAAGATCTGATTCTGTAAATGCTCTATGCCATCTTGTAGACACGTGACGGCTTATAATGAGATCTCGTGGCGAGAAATGGGCAACTATTAGAAGGAAAATATCATTTGAAAGGAGACTGATATCCATTGCTGATGGGATGAGGGTTGAGAAAGTTCAGCTTAACAAATGTGCAGCACTTCATTAGAAGAAAGGACCCAAGCGAGTGCTTATTGATTTACGCCGCTCCTTCCTAAAAATCAAAGAATCAAACATTTTTTATCAGTTCTATTCTATGAACTTTAGTCTCTGAATTTATTTCGTGTTCCCTGAAATATGATCTACCTACATATGCGCAAAGCAAAACTACCATGGAAATAGAATGAACTCCGAGTCTTCACGTCTATTTGGTAAAGAGCGCTCTGTATCTTATTATACTAGCCATTGACCTGGATCCAATCAACTTCGTGTGAAAAACCTCCCAATCATACCACTTGCAAGGTTGCTTGCAAGATTTCCAGTAGAAAATGCATTCCCTGCTAGATTCGAAGCCTGCCCAAACTTATCACACCTCGAGAAAGCAAGGGTATTTGTGATCGTCAAACTCAACGCAATGACTATAATCTCATCAGCCTATTACCCCCTCCCCCAAGGAGCTTCCGTGACATACCAACAAGCGTCAACCAAATCAGCTCAAATTTAAAAATCGCCATGAAAGCCAACCCAATCCATAGAAGTGGTTGTGAATATAACGCGATCCAGAAGAACCGACTGTCTGTCGCATTGATGATCTTGGTAGAAGGATCGGAGCTCTCAAACACCCAATGTGACTCCCCAGTCTGCGGATCTACCTCATTCCACCATCGAAGTCCTACGAGGCGTCGCCCGGCAATATTTTTAAGGTAGTAGAAGTCGACTGCGAGGAGGAGCATAGTGATGATGAAGATGAGGATGCTGAGACTGGATTAGCCAGACTCTTGCTCGAACGGAATTGAAGTATGTAAGAAAGAACATACAAGCTATCGCTCAAAAGAAGGCCGCCCAAGAGGTAAACTACAAGACTTGCTGAAAGAGTTGTTAGTTTTGGAGCACGGCCAGGATTTGGGAAGGTACGAACAAATGCGGAATCCAAGAAAGCATAATAGAGTGACAGGATGCGAACTGAGCCGCCAGCTCAAAGAGCCAGCAGGCTGATTTTGTTCCATGTTCAGAAGTCTAGAGAAGCTTTAGATGTGCGGTTGTTCCATCATTAGTTGGTGGTGCTGTCCTCTGCCTCTGGTAGCTTATGTCATGCAATGCGGTCTGGGACGGCAGATTGAGTCCAAGACTTTCTAGCCGAGCTCCACATACGGTTCTCTAGAATAACGAACATGATGAAGTCAGAGGCTATATAAAAACGAAGTGCTTATATATCGTCTCCCGAACTTACAAATGATAGCCATAAGATAATAGCGGTTAGAGGAAAACGATAGATATTTAGGGATTTGGAAGGGACGGACGATGATGAATAAATGCAATGACTTACCATCCTTCCGAAATGGTGTTGTTTGGTGAAAACTTTGATTTTTCAATGTGAAATCACCTAAAATTCCGCCCGATGCACATCTCAATTCTGCGTAACGGAAGCTCTGCCGTGGGCCATAACTTGTTGTGAGCTAAGTTGCTGCTTTCCAGAGAACCTCCAAACATGCAAGAATAATAATGGTTGGTTTTCCACACGCGGGTCTAAAACGCCTGGTTGAACACGTCCTAAGATTTGGTATTGCTCTCGAAGGCATAGACGACACTTGTTAGCTCTAACTAATCAAGCCTATTATCGGCAGATCTTTAAACCTGGATGTGTTGAAATAAGCTAAATAGAAGGATAGATTTGATAGGATAAGCATTCAAATGTATATGTAGTCCAGAAAAGGCTGGAATTGTGAGTACCGGGAACACGAGATGGTTCTAACTAGATTTTAATCCCATCTTATCAATAATTATTCCTATCATAATCAAGAGCTCGCTCCATACAAGCGTTTTAACATCCTTACCGTACTGTTATTGAACATATCAAACGTTTTTACTAATCCTCAATGTTAATCATACACAACATCCTAACTTCCACTCCGAAGAGACGAAACTCGTATCAATAAGGTTTCCTAAATGAAAAGAGGATGCAGCCATATCTCCCTAAAGGAGCATGAAATGACAATTAGCTGTAGAAAAAGTTACTAGGCCAATTAACTGGCAAAGGAGTAAGATAGTACATTATTAGTTTTTTTTATCGTTCCTATGCCTTTTAGAACCACCCATTCTCTGAGAATATTGTGTTTTATCTGAACTCACTATGGGGAAAAAGCCTTCCCCTATGAATGTTCCTGACAAACTTAGTGATTGATATCTCATAGTCCAATTATTGCGGTAAGCTCTGAAGAGATGTTTATGGATCCTGTGAACCAAGTAAGCGTGTGAGGTTGATGATGAGGCCATTCTGGGAAAGGTATTTATAGAAGATACTGAGGTTGTCTATTTTAACTTTGCAACCCCTTTCTTATTTTCTAAGTACTTGGAGTAGCGAGACGAAAGGAGAGGCCATTTGGTGATCCGTGCCGAAGCTTCACTCACCTCGGTACCTCCCGACAACAATCTGTGAGTATGGGTGGGTAAAATGGAGAAGAACTTCAACAAGAACAAGCTTGACTCTCTCCACCATAAGAATAAAAGCCAACTGATCAATTCCTAAAGTAATAAACAAAGAGGTGACAACCCTCAAACATTACAAAAAATGGCCACACCAGCAGCCGCTTCTGTCCTCAGACGAGCTCTCCTCTACGGTACCTCTCCCCATTCCCCTCTCACCTCACTCACTCACTCACTCACTCACTCTCTAAACCCCCTCCTCCTAGTCCCGTCCAGCTCCCTCAAGTTCCTCGAAAAATCCCGCTCTCTCAGCGTGGACACAATAGCCTACGACCTCGAAGACTCCATAACACCATCACAAAAGCCGCACGCCCGACAAAACCTCGCTTCATTCCTCTCCTCCACATCCCCCCACCCCCCTTCAATCCGCGAACTCAGTATCCGAATCAACTCCGTCTCCTCAGGGCTCGCCCTCGAAGACCTAACCTCCATCCTACCCCACTGTGCACATGTCGACGCTCTCATCATACCGAAAGTGAACTCCGCTTCCGACTTAACATTCATCACTTCCATTCTCAAACACCATTTGCCCTCTCGCCATCCATCCGCCTCCTCCCTTTCCCCGTCAGAAACCCCAAAACCCCCTATAAAACTCCTAGCCTTAATAGAATCCGCCCTCGCGCTGACCAACCTCCCCCAAATTTGCTCTTCTACCCCTTACCTCGACGGACTAATCTTCGCGGCCGAAGATTTCGCCTTCGACCTCAGTCTCACACGAACCCCCTCATTATCCGAATTCCTCTTCGCACGCTCCACAATAGCCACTCATGCACGGGCATTCAATCTCTCATCTACCATCGATCTAGTCTGTACTTCCTATAAAGGACCAGAGGGATTGAAGAGATTGGAGGAGGAGAGTAAACAGGGGAAGGGACTGGGGTTCAATGGGAAACAGTGTATTCATCCTAGTCAGGTGGACGTAGTGCAGAGGGCTTTTGCGCCGGGAAGGGAGGAGGTCGAATGGGCTGTGAGGGTTGTGGTTGCGGATGAGAAGGCTGATAAGGGCGGGAGGGGAGCCTGGACCCTAGAGGGGAAAATGGTTGATGTTCCCGTGGTGAGGAAGGCGAAGGCGACTGTTAGGAGGGCTGAGTTGTGTGGGATTAATGTTGATGCCATTAGGGAGAAGTGGAAGGATCAAGAGCCGGAATAGTATGTCAATCATAATGACTTATATTTGATGTCTGTGAGTGCTTGACCACTACTAAAACTAAATCCATGAACTACTCAATACCGTCGATGAGGTTGCCAGAACCCTCTAATTGAACCCACCTCATTATCACCGCTCTGATTCTGACCGTAGCTTTGCTCTTCTTGGAAAGAATGTCTATATCTATTGTTGTTGATTGGAATATGGCCTTGTCGATACTCATGCATTGCCGTGTATTCATTATGCTCCCACCTATTTATCTGTGGCATGTTATCCTCGACCTTAAATTCCTTATGTACTGGATGCATCAACTGGCCAACGTAATGATCTGCCGCCTCATTCTCGAACTCAGGAGGTATCCCTTGCTCCATTTCGTCTATAGATTGAGACTCTCTAGATAGTTCTCGTGGGTGGGACTCGATTTCACCGTACCACTCACTTGCAGGTTGTATAGGGTGCATATAGGCAGGCAAAGGATTATTTTGCTGTTGAATTTGACGTCCATAAAGCGGTTCGACATCGCACAAGGACGACAAACGTTCAGAAGATACGGCAGGACCTGGAGAAATCCAAGCCTCTCGGCCAGAGCCATATACCACAAATCCGGGTTGGAGATTTGAACCACTCATTTGCTTGTGTCCGGCGCTAGTTCCTCCTACAATATCGTGGTTAAAGTGCCCTGCTGGTGTTGCCTGAAGTGCCTGATGCCTATCGAATTTCGTGTTAAGTTGCTCTCCCTCGGTCCTCAGAGTGCTCCCGGATGGCCAATTGTAGCCCTGACCATACTGGAATTTTAGATTCGGCTCATCATCTTGAGCCTTCGCGTTAGACTTGAAGCACCAGTTAGTTTCCCCAGCAGTTCTTGAGTCGGGGCGCTCGTTGTAGCCCTTGAAGCACTGTTGCTCCTGCAGATCGAGTGTCGAGGAGTTCTCTGCATTCGTTACAGGTACGTTAGACTCAGCATTTGGAGCATTGTTACTCCAAATTTGTCTTTGTCTTAGGCGCTCGAGTGATTTGATGAACAATGCAAGTTGACCAGAATTCATTGACTCAACAGCAATGTCTGCTGGCTTCAAGTTTTCTTCCTCCTCGACTCTAGGTACTTTTTCATGCTGGACTGTGTTCTTGTTGGCTCCATTAACGAAATGCATACTTGGAAGGTGCTTAATGCGAGCACTGCTCGCGAGTTGCTCGCAGCTCAGAATTGGGCTGGCAGGTTTACCAGCCTGCTCTGGTGAGCCTTTTTGTGCTTCTAGTTGCCTTTCAAGCTCTTGATCATAAAATTTGACGATTACCCTGCGGGGCTCATCCCCATTACAAAAGTCTCTCGTGTTGGCATTATTTGACTCGTCCCTAACGTCGTGCCTTAAATCTTCCAGATGTTTTTTGATTAGATCAACATTTGAGCTCTCGAACTGCTGGTCTCGAGGAGATTGGCTTTTGCTATGCTGCCCGGAATTTCTGTGGCTACTTTCCATTAAAGTTGAGGTCTCAATGCACCTAGTTCGACGTCTATTTAATTTTGTAATATATGCTGAACCTTGTTCTTGCGTCTGTACTTGGAAATTTTCCTCTGGCTTCCTCTGCAACTTTGAGCTTATATCAATTCCAGTATCCTTGAATACACCTGTTTTTTGTAGTGATATGCGAACAAAGTCAGGCGTTAAACTGGCAGAACGAAGTCGATATGAATCAAGTGCAACACTTGGGGAAACTTGGGTTTCAGACCAAGAGACGTATGTTGTAGCCTTTCTAGAACAGGTATTGGCGGTATCATAGACATTCTGAAACCGTGAGCGATCCGGCGACAATCCCCAAGAGATTGATCGCTGGTCCGGATAACCTAATCTTGGTTGTTCTGAAGCCTTACTCGCGGGAGCCTTTAAGCCTCTCGGGTTTCGAACATCTTTCCTCCTTCGTCTTTGGTAAATTGGACTTTTTCCGACTGATGTTGGCGATATCTGGTTCAGAGCACTAGAACTGGTCGGTTTCAGTAGTGTTTTTGCTGGTTTGAAAAACTCGGATATTTCCTCCTCCACTCGAGCCTTTTTTCGCTTCTCCTTTTCTCGAATTTTCGGAACTACGTCCTTTTTCGAGATGTTTTGATGACTGCGAGAGCGAAGGAAATCCATTTCAGAAAACGTGAGGTCTGGCACTACAGGAAGGTCAGTAAACTCCTTCACATCATAGCTACGGAGAGACACTCACATCCCCGTTTTCTGGCTGGTGAAGATGCACGGCCATTTCTAAAGAGGCCGGGTCCCTGTGTAGGACGAACCTAGTAATATGGGTCAGTACTTGAGTACTCAAATGGGGGTAGCAAAAGTACTTACCGTCAAACGTTCGGAACTAATAGTTTTGGAAACGAAATTGTTCATAAGGTCCTCGCTAGATGTTTTTGCTGCCATCTTTCGATCTCCAGTCTTCTCACGTTTTGGTCTGCTCTTCTTCCCAGTTAACTTGTTTTCGCTCTTTTTGTTCTTCTCATAAAGGTCTTCCCTGGTTTTGTGACGAGCACGCTTATCGAATGTCTCCAGATCGCTACTCGCTTCTTTGGAAGAGACAGGTTGGTCTGCCTTATCTTTCGTTTTCCGATCTGGCTTTTGTATCAGAGCTATCTCAATCAAGGAGCTATCTGAGGACTGAGATCTTCTCTTTTGCTTGTTTCGCGAACTAGTCGTTGGTTGGCCTTCGGTGGAATGTATGAAGCTTTCGAACTTAGGCAGTGTTTTTTCAAAAGAAGCACCGATGTCTATATGAATGATATTTATCAGTTGACAACATCCTGCAGCATTCAGCGCACATGTTGTCTGCTCACCTGGACGTGATTGAGATAGTTTCGACATAGTAAAGCCTCTATCTTCCTCCGTTTGCGCCAACCACCTGCGTACGAAGTCATCCTCTTTAGACAACTCAGCATTCCCCGTTATCTGTGGTCTGATAGCAGATGTTAATTTAGGAGGCGACCGACCTCTATTCTGATTGTCGGGTGCAAGATGTCTCCCTTCGGATCTAGATTTTTCATGGCGACCGCGTCTACGGTCATTGCTGACCTGTCTTTCTCCATGGTGCTCGCGCCTGCTTGAATGATGATGGCGATCCATGGAGAGCAGGAAGTTCTTAGAGATTTGGAGCAAGATATTGCAAATGAATGCTATTTTCCAAATCTCAACAGTGCAGCAATTATGAACAATGTCGTAACGCTGTTTGCAGTTACAACGGAATGAGGTTGACATTGTGGTAGAGCAGGCATAATAACTTCAGATATGAAAACGATAGGAACGATATCCTGCTGTGCACTTGCGCGTTCATTCTCAGCTCCGAAATAAGAAGGAACGAAACTCAGATTATCTATCAGATCCACATGGGCGTTGAATCTAAACGAAATGTATGTGTATTGTTTCGCTCCAGAATCTGGTGTGAATTGCTCAAGCGTCTTTGATATCAATAACCACTTCAAGTGCTAAATAGTAAAGTTGTATTTATTTCTAAAAAGCTAGACGCTGGGTATTTTTTCATGTAGGATAATGATTCTATCCATACTACACGTAAGGTGATAGTCTGGTTTAGGGGTAGCGAGCTGCCTTCATCGCCCAATGGAAGGCCAAATCCGCTAGAGCCTCAAACTTCTTATTATTCTCACAAAACAACGACTTTATCCGACACGCCACTTAGCTTCGAAAGCCTCGAAGCCACACAAGCCAAGTATGAGCTACCTAAATTGACAGCATGAGCCCTGGACGTCATATACGCTTTACTCCACCATTTAATGAGTTCGAAACATGGGAGCCACCAACCCCTAGCCGGCTAGCCAAGCATTTTGTGATCCTTTCAATCGTACCTCATTCTTAGACATTCTCTCGAACTAGCTGATATTAGGTCTACTTCTATAGACGTCCCAATATTTACAAATTCAATATGCCATTTGAGGCATGGGCAACCTTAATTCTCTAGAAGTTTGAGGTTAATTCGGATCACTGTTAACGCGAATTAGCTAGGACTTTTTACCTATCCTTCTGGAGAAACCCGATTTCGGTTACTTCCTATATGCTCTCGCTTTGTGGCAGCTGAGAACCCACTTATAATTCATCAAATTCTGTTATTGTAATTGATCCTTATCAATAATGATTATGAGGGGATAAACCACTCCAAGACTTCCTTCAGCTATCTCTCTCTAGCTATTTACATGCTCTTCATATTAAGATAAGTTCTAACTTACAAAAAGCGCTTCTTATATAACCTCAAAGTAATAAGCCTGATGATTTGCTCTGCTTCTCAACAAGGCACTATATGTCGATATTATATGACACCTATTATTAGGAGAGGACGCTGAAAGAGAAGAAAACAGAATACTCAACTCCGACATTCAAGTATTAGGAAGATAACGTCTAGGGCCTTCGAAGGATACATCAAACGACGCCTAGACCTAAGCAAACGCGTTTTAACAGGCCAAGTGCTGCCCGCTACCCGCTTAACCTACAACACACCTTCAAAATTTACAACTATGTACCTCATATTTTGGGCCCATCTCTATTTACCGGCTTGTTCGATCCCAAAAGAGCTCGACCAAGAGACTGTTCCCACAAATATATCTATAATATCGTATACTATTGCAAATGAGAACGAAGATAAATTGTGATTTATCATACTCTTAATTCACACGTAATTGAATTAGCGATATTTCTCGGTTTTCCTATAGTAATAAGAAGTGCTATTCCCTCGGCGACGGACTCGGCAGCCAATTTTGGCGCCTTGGCACCCAATATTCCACTCAGAAATGAGGATATATTCTTATTACTTTGCTTCTAGGTTATGATGAACCCTATTAAAACATGTACCCTCTTTGCAGATGGGAATATCACATTGCCTACAGCCATATATAGGTCTTTTCTCTTCCCACTAAGGTTACCCCGCTTATTGCCGTCCTTTTTAACCTAAAGGCATCCTTTCACCCTTCTTTTGCAACTACACAATCTAATCCTTTCCCTCTGTAAATAAGCTGATGATGCTCAAGTGAGACATCATCTAAAGGTATTTCCAGAGTATGAGTAAGTCTTTCATGTTGTCTTTTCTACCAGATCTAAAATACTGTATGATGATGGCTTCCCTAAATGCCTTGTTGTCACGATCACATGCCAAACATTAGTCAATGGAGGTCTATTCGACGAGAATAAGGAAGCTGAGGGGAAGGGTAGGATCCCTTCTACCCTCTTATAAGGGTGCTAGGCGCTAGTGGACGCTGGTAGGCGAAGTCACGAAGTAATCGTGACAATTTGTAAGATGTTAAGTAAGAATTAGCTATAACTATTCCTCCTATGAAAACTATTTGTATCTGTATCGATAAGCTATAAGCTATAGTAAAAAAAATTTAAGTATTTGTAAAATTCTGGATCTTCTCTGCAATATTGAAGAGATTCTATGAAAGCATTTTTAAAGGTTCTAGGTCCTTAAATAATTTAGAGTTATTGTATTACAGATGAAATTTAGGGGTTCAATGGTCGAGGGTTTTTCGTTAAGGTTTTTCAGAAGTTAAATGGACTGAAAAGGTTTCATTAAAGAGTTTCCAGAGGTTCTAAGTACCCAATTGCTTGCCATGAAGCATTTTGAATGAGGAATAGGGTTTAATATCTGAAGGGGCTATCTTAAAGAGTACTTTATAGGGTTTCTAGGTACCTACTTACGTATTTTAGAGGAGAAATAGAAGTTAACAGTTAGAGGGATATCGTTGAAGCCTTTTTTTAAGAAGTTAAAGGGGTTGCATTATACCTTTTTCAGAGGTTCTAGGTTGAGTTTAAAGTATGTCAAAGGAGGTACGGGCATTCAATGGTTGAAAAGGTATTCTGAAGGCTTTTTTGGTGATTCTGGATTGTCAGCATATGGATGGACTTCCAGTAAGCATATCACCGGTGAACTGGCCTACAAATAGATACATACTACATTCAACATATGCTAGCCGTATCAGAGTGTCCAGATCATATTTCTTCCAAAATAAAGCCCGTTCCAAATCCAACTTCGTCACAACTCTCGTCCTAGATATTCTCAATGGCTGCATATGATAGCTTGTTAATGGGAGACAAGAGCCTAGCTACATACCATTAGTAAAAATTGCACCTACTTGAATCAAAGACTGGTAATAGCAGTGAGCAGGCAAGCCACATACTCTATGTGGTGGTCCCTTTGATACAAATGCTAGGGAGGAATAACATGAATCTACGTTTATTTCTCCCCTAGAGCTGCTAGAAGCAAAATTTAAAATGATTCATAAACCTTCACAGGCTCAAGATCTTTTCTACTGTTTCTCTCTTGATTTAATCTGCTTAGTCGTCCAGCTTAGTCGTACTGATGCAGGGGCCAAGATTTATATCAATACCACCATCCTTCTTTTCCTTCTACAACCCACACTCACCTTCAACCTTAACATCTGCACTCCAATTCAAACACGATCCCCTCGCACCATTCCTTGAGCAGAAGAAAGGGCAAAAACAATCAAAACGCAAAGATGAACAAGGGAGTCCAAGAAACAAACCCACACGTTGAGAACAAGCAAGATCCACTTTATCCTACATCTCAAATGGAGCATGCAAAGAAGCACGACAACTTTGTTGGTGATGCAGTATTCTACAAACTCAACAATCGAAAAGTGAGTATTCTCTCTCCTCTACAGGCAGTCATTTTACCCTCAGATATCCTCCTCTTGAATTCCTTTCTACTTGATAATTTCCCGTCGAAGAAGATTCCACTCTTCCTCATAATTCCCCTTCAAATATACTCTTCTCTACCTCTTCTCTACCTGGGAGTTACTAATCTGATACCTGTACAATAGCTGCTCTCGAAGTTAGATGGTCATTATACCTTGGTATATCGCCGCCAGTTAGGTACTACAAATGCTACGATTTTCACACCTTCCTGCACTAACTGCCTCACTGTTAACCACAACGGTACGTATAATCAGGCACCTTATTTCACACTCCTCGACCCTCAAATGTGAACTAGCATGTGTTTCTACACTTGTTCCAGCCTTTAAAGTGGAAATTATCTGCTTCGTTGCTCCCAAAACCTTCCAAATTGGATCAATAACGCTGACTTCCCGATTATCAGTGGAAGACACCAACCTCAACAAATTCGATGTCATTTCCTCTCTCAAGTTTAAGTACAATAACTACATGATAACCATGGGGCTGAAAGAAATCTCACCTGATAGCTCGAATACTTATCAAACTACCTTAATTATCCCTGGTAAAATAACTCAGGCCCAAAAGTCGGACTCAATGGATCTCACAAGGAACATATTCGAAGATGATCGTTTGGACGAGATTTTCTGCGAAGGAAAAGGAGCTATTTTGGCCGATGGATCAACAATATCATTCGGGGCTAAGGATGTCGACGTCAATTGGGACGAGGTAGACAGAGATTTCATCACCCTCGGTTTCTATTTCGTTAAGATCGAGCTTGCTGTCAAGGACATACAAACTGGAAAGATAGAGCGCCATCTCTTGGTTGCAGCTCACTATTCGCAGTATTCGAAGAGTGAGAGAATTCTGATGCAGAAGATCACGGATCAGCGTGATTTGTGGTCTTTTGAGCTGGGATTGACAGATGCGGACGGTAGAGAACAGCTTGATGAGGACCAGCTCAAGATGATCATGCCACTAGTTGTTAGAGTTAACAATGTGCTTGAAGATGATGATGATTGGGATTCAGATGATAGTACTGACTTTGGCGTGTCAGACTCTTATGCTAAGGCCAATGAGCATGCAATGGGTGTTCGAAATACCTTCCATCCGGATGTGTTCGAAAGCTACATCTTGGGACTGTCTCTCAAGTATCAGATTGGTGTTACCCAGAGTCTTATCCTTTGGTTAGATAGGAGGATTATTGAGGAGAATGAAAAGGCAGCCGCGTACCTTTACTCCAGATTAGATATCATGGGTTTTGAGTGGGAGTTAAAGAACGGGAGGAAGGGAAAGATGCGTGTTACTTCAAGACGCTTGGAGATGAGGGAGAAGAGCCGTCATGCCCGGTATCTTGCTACTTAGAGGGGTTTCAAAGGCATTTTCTCTTACTTCGAAAGTATGAACTTGCATAACAAATAAATCCAAATAAGGGAAGTGTTGGTACCAATAATGTCTGGAATGCAATATCCAATAGAATGTAATGGCCACTAGAATTCAGTAGTTAGAGAATGCCTTCTATATATCTAAGAATG